>JABCIY010000194.1:0-578973 GCA_014298035.1 Pseudocercospora fuligena
AACTGAGATTGCTTTGGCACATGCATTCATTGCCATGTACTCAGCTTCCATAGTTGATGTAGCAACTGACTTTTGCTTCTTACTCATCCAAGAAACTGGTGATCCACAGAGAAAGAAGATGCTTCCAAGGATTGAGACTCTATCAGCTTTGTCCATTGCATAATCAGAGTCTGAATATCCAATCAGCTTTCCTCCTCCCCTTCTGAACATCAAACCCAGGCTTGGGAATGATCTCAGGTATCTAGCCAGTTTCCTGAGTGCTTTTAGGTGTCTCTTGATGGATCTGATGCATATGATCCAAGTCTTCCAAGGGCAAAAGCAATGTCAGGTCTTGTCATGGTCATTGGCCACATCCATGTACCATTTTGGCTTTGGTACTCTGTCTTGTCACATCTCTCTTCATCTAAGTCAGATTTCCTCAGACTCTCATAGTTGTCAAGAGGTGACAAGGTTGGGTGGGCATTTCTTTGGTCATTCCAAACTTTGCAAGGCTTTCCTGGATATAATGTTCTTGGTCAAGCTTCAGAGTACCATTCTTTCTGTCTCTGGTAAGCTTCATCCCAAGAATTTTGGTTGGTTCACCCAGGTCTTTGATTTTGAACACCTTGCCCAGTTCTTTCTTGAACCAGAGAACATCTTCCAGTTTTGGTGCTGCAATGGGAATGTCATCCACATGGGTTAAAACCATCAGGTTCCTGCCCTTGTGAATGAGCAAGCATGGGTCTACCTCTGATTGGTAAAACCCCATTTTCTCCAGCTTTGAGACACATAGCTTGTTCCAGTCTCTTGCTGCTTGTTTCAGGCCATACAAGCTCCTCAGGATTTTCAGAGCCATACCTTGTGGGATTTCCACTCCTGGTGGGGGAATCATGAAGATATCTTCCTGTAGGGTACTTTCAGTGAATGCATTGTTCACATCCACTTGGTGCAATTCCAGGTCTTTCTCACATACAGCAGCCATAAACACCCTGAGTGTGTCATGCCTTACTGTTGGTGCAAATGTCTCCTGAAAATCTACCCCAAATTTCTGGGAAAAACCCCTTGCAACCAGTCTTGCTTTGAACTTGTCAATTGCTCCACTGATTAGTCTCTTCACATCAAACACCCATTTTGAGGTAACCAGGTTTGCTCCTTTTGGTGGAACTACCTGATCCCAGGTATGGTTGCTTCCAAGTGCAATCAGCTCTTTCTGGATTGCCTCTTCCCACATGTGACCCCATTTTGGATCTTGTATTGCCTCTTGGTAGGTTCTTGGAATTGGAACCTCCTGTCTTTGTGCAATCCCTGGTGCAAAAGCAGGGAATGCAACCTCATAGACACACCCTAGAAGTTCTTCTGTCCAGTTCATACTTGGATCCAGGTCTTTCATCATACAGATAAAGGCTCTGTGATGTTTTGCTTCAGGGAGTTCTTCATCCTCTGATTCTCTTGGTCTTTTCTGCATAGTTGATCTTGTGGTCATACTATGAACTCTTTCTTCTCTTAACCCTTCATCAGAAATTGATCTTCTTCTCTTTGAATTCCCCTCCTGAGCCTGGACATTCTGGTTGTCTTGCTGAGGTTTCTCTTGGCTCTGATTAGGAGCCTGCTGTTTTTCATTCTTGTTTTCTTCTTCTGGATCAGCTATCACCTGATATTGCTTAATGTCCTTTGGTGGTGGAGGCAGTTGAACATGTAATGGTTTCAGATCCAGTTTCTCCTTTCTTGGTCTGCCAACTGGGTTTCTTGCTGGGGCTTGGCTTGGCTGGTTGAGTCTGGGAACATTCAAGGTCATATCCCCTCCTTTCTCATTCTCAAACCAGACAGCATTGTTGTGAGCCCTTATAGCCTTCATGTCAGGCTCCCAGAACAGCCACATCTTGGATGTATCAGGCACATATCCAATGAACACAGCATTCTTTCCCCTGTTCATTAGCTTGTCTGATCTCATCCCAATTGGCTGAGATTTGGCATCCATATACACAACTGCTTTGCATCCCCAAACCCTGAAGTGTGATACAGAAGGTCTCTTTCCAGTGAAAGCTTCATCAGGTGAAACTTTGAATCCATCAAAATCTGGCCCATTTGGTAGGGCATTTCTTATAACAGTACAGGCATCCAATGCTTCTGGCCAGAATTCAACTGGCATATTTGAATCTTCAAGCATGGCCCTAACATGTTCTTCAGATGTCTGGATTGACCTTTCTACAACTCCATTTTGGATTGAGTTGTATGCCTCAGTTGTGTGGTAGGAGATTCCAGATTCTTTCTCCCACTGCTTAAGTAACGAAAGCAATTCCCTTGCTCCATCACTTCTTACTGCCTGAAGCTGATTCCCTGATTGCAGTTCAGCTTTTCTTTTCCATTCCTGCAGGGTGTCTGCTGCATCTTCTCTTGATTTTAGTGGACTGGTCCACTTCTTTCTTGAGAAGTTGTCAACAATCTCAAGCCACCATTTGAAACCAAGCCTTGAAACAGGCAATGGTCCACAGATATCAATTGAAACAAGGGAGAGCCTGGCAGGCTTCCTCTCAGTCTCCTTGCCTCTGTGTTTCTTCATCTTGGCTAGAGAACACACTCTACAAGGCTGATGCTTTGCAGGGACAGGAATTTTGTCCTTCAGGTCAGTTACTTTGTGAAGGTCTCTTACTAGTCCTTCTCCAAAGTGTCCAACTCTTCTATGCCACAGCTCCCACTGATCCTGGTCAGTCTGAGCTGCAAATGCACAGGCATTTTCATTCACTGAATCCTGGGGAATGCATATGTATGCAAGTTCATCCAGGTCTTGGCTGATTTCTTCAATGAATGGTACTCCTCCTGAAAGCCTTGTCTGGACAACTGGCCTTCCATCAGGTGAATGAAGTGTGAATTTTGGTGGTTGAACACCGAACTGCTTGCTGAATTGGTTCCAAGAAACAAGATTGACTCCAAGCCCAGGTACAAAGAGAACACCTTTCAATACAATCTGTTTGCCTTTCCTTCCACCCATTACTGCATTCCCAACATGTGTAGCTGTCAAGTAGCCACCCCCACCTTGATCCACTTTTTCCTCTCGAGAGGCTTCAGGTCTCTGAAGAGTGATTCTTGGTCAGTCATGTGGGCAGAAGCACAAGAGTCAAGCAGCCATTCAGATAGCTTGTACTTGCCTTTTGCCTCCACAGTTGAATGAGCTACCTCATCAATATCTTCTTCCTCAGGTGGAGGAGATGATTCAGAGGATGCCTCTGCATCTTGTGCTGCATAGGCTTTCTTGGAAGATGGCTTCCTAGATCTCTTTTCTAGGGATTGTATCTTCAGGCTCAGTTTCTTCACCATCTCTTTCAGTTGCTCTTTGTCAGGTGAAGATCCCCTCCTGGCCCTGGATGGGGATTGTTTCTTTGCTATCCTGTAGCTCTGCTTTGGTCTGACAGCTGCTTTTGCCTTGTCTAGGCTGGGGCATTCCTTGACCCAATGCTTCCCTTCACACAGGAAGCATAATAGGTCTTTACTGCTTCCTGCTTGATAACCTCTCTTGGCAAACATAGCTGTCCCACTGTCTTCTTGCAATCTTGCTTCATGTGACTCTAGGAGCATAAGCACCTGGTCAGGTGTCATAAATGCTTGGGCCAGGATAGTATCTTTTGTACTCTGGTACTCAGATGGGAGAGCATCCAGGAGGTGTTTTATCTTCCTCTCTGGTTCTTTGTAGTGACTCTCCTTTGGGTCTATCTCAGCAATCCTTCTGCCAAGATTCCCAAGATGTACCCAAGCCTTCCTGATTGTCCATTCATCTGACATCTTGAAGGTAATGTACTCCCTCACAACTGCCATAGCGTGTGCAGTATACACCTTGCTGTATTTGGACCTCATCTTTGTCCAAACATCTGTAGCATTCTTGTCCTCAAGGATTTCCTCTTGATCATCTTCAGAAAGACAGATAAACAGCTCATACCTGGCTGTTGCATTTGCCTTCCTCCACTCTGGGCTGTGCCTAGAGTGCCTGAGTCCCTGAAGAGTAGGAGTACTCTCTTCTGATGCTTGTGGTGTCCATGAGTCAGAGATGACCCAATATACATCTTTTCCTTCAAGGTTGTTCTCCTGGAGACTGAACCATATTCTCCAATTGTCTCTTGTCAAGATTGGTGCAGCCCTTCTCTTGCCAATTCCACCTTCTTGATCCATGATTTCTTCTGCAAATCAAACCCAAACAAACTCCAGAACCAAGCTCTTTCTTTACTCTGAAAATGACAGTTTCTGGATGGCTGTCTTCCTTGGTTGGCAGATCCCTGGCTCTGCTAGGCCTATCAGTTTTTTTGAGGTTACTGAAAACTTGGTACAGATTCCTGCTCTGTAGGGCAAATGACTTCCTCAAGTCCTTCCTGACTGTTACAAACAGGTCAGGGTATTGGCTGTACTGAGTGCTGAATCTGAGGCTTATCCAAAGGTGCTCAAAACTCAGGCTTATCTGTTCCCTTTACACTCTAGCAATCCAACATGCATTAATGAGTGTGCCTCACTAGGTTCTTTCACAACTTATATGCACAGGGCTTCTTTGTACAATGTGTGTGGGTCTACCTCGAGTCTCCCTCTCCTGTTTTGCCTCTTCCTTCTAGGACTGGACTTATAGGTTTAGGAGTAACCTGTACTGCTTTGGTCTTCTACCTTGTAGTTGCAAACCCGGGCTCATAACCTGTCGAGCTGAGGAGGGCCGACAGGTATAAATGGATCATAAAGTGCAACAGAAGCTACAAGGAGTAGTAGGGGCCAAAGTAGGAACAGCAAGTGTGTTGTTGTTATCTACAGGTTGGAGCTGAACCTGAAAGGTGTCAGCTTGGACTAGTCACATGACCATTATCATGTAATCCAGTCTGCCTTGGCATCCGTTGCCAGGTTACCAACTGGACTGTATATTCTAACACTACTCTATATTAGCCGAGTTACTACTCTTCTAGACTATTTTAGGCTATCTCGCGCTTAGTAGATCTTATACCTAATATATCTAGAATAGAGTAGCCTTAGTAGAGAAGTAACTTAAGTCGTTATATACGAACTCCGCTATACTAAGTAGCTTTATCTAGTTATCCTATTTATAGTAATAGTATACCTATAGATATTACTCTATTATCTAGTTCTAACGCTCGGTCTAGCTATTAGTCTAAGGATAGTAGACCGTACTAAGGGCTCTATATACTCTAAGGTAGTAGTAAAAGAAGCTCTAGTACTTAGATATTAGAATTAGCCCTCTATTAGAGATAATTAACTTTAGTATCCTATATAGATATATAACTTCCTTTAGGAACGTATCTACGAGGCCTTTAGCTAAGATATCCTTCCTTACTAGAATATAATAGGCTATCTTAGAGAACCTATCTACTATTATAAGGATTAAGTCGTATATCTAGTCTAGATATATACTTAGTAGGAGATCTATAACGAAGTCTAGCGTTAGATCCTCCTAGGATACCTCTAGTAGAGCTTCTATATAGAGTTTACCGTACGGCTTATAGTATCTAGGCTTCGCTCTACTATAAGCTTTATAGCTCTTAGTATAGTCCTTAATATATCGTCGGATACCTAGCTAGTCGTATACTCTCTATACTAGCTTAATAGTTCTTTTAAATCTAAAGTAGCTTATAAGAGGATTATTATAGTAGGTTCGGAGTACCTTAAGTCTATATAGATCTACTAGTATATAGATACGCTTATTAAACTATAGTATACTACTTCTATCCTCCTATCTTATTAGCTAAAGATCTTTCTACTAATCCTCGATCGCTTTACGGATCTATTAGACTATCGGATCTTCCTACTAGGCTACTTAAATTCTCTAAAGGATATTAGTTTTATCTTCTACTTCTATCTATACTACCGAGACGTACTTAAAGGATCCCTCTAGCTTCGCTACTATCTTTATAACGTTAGTAGTAATACCTCTACCTATTATTAGGCCTCCTAGCTCTAACTAGGCCTATAAGGCTTTTAGAACTAGTTTAGAGTCTTCTTAGGCTATTTAGCGGCTAGAATAGTTAATATCTATATAGTCTAGCCTCCTACTCGCTATATCTACTATACTATTAAGCTTACCTAGGATATACGTAATTATAAAGTTAAATACGGAGAGCTATTCTATCTATCTTACTTAGCGCCTTAATAGAGACTTAGTAGTTATAAACTATTATAGGTTATTATAGTCCGATATTAGCTCTATCTAATATCTCGCGCCTTCGAAATAGTATTAATAGTACTTAAATATCTCGACTATAGCTAGTAGCTTAATATCGTATATATCGTAGTTCCGCTCTACTATATTTATCTTTCTTAAGAAGTATATAACCGGGAACTACTATATCTTAGCTTTAAACTCGTACTATTAGTATAGGATATCTAATACTATATATCCCGATATATTAGTTTCGACCTATATAGGCCTTTCTAAGTCGAAGTACTTTAATATAGGCGCCGAGTAGAACGCCTCCTTTAGGTCTTAGAACGACTTAAGCGTATTAGGCGGTATATAGATTTCCCGAGATTCCTCTTTCTACTACTTATAACTACTATAGACTATATTAGGCCTCCTCTCTATTAAACGGTTTAGTAGCGCCGCGATACGGGAGAATCTCTTAATAAAGCGGTAGTAGTAGTTTATAAAGCTAATAAATATACGGATATTATATACTAATTTAGATACTAGCTAATCTTATATAGTATTAACCTACTCTAGCTCTATCTCTATCTCTTATAGACTAATCTTATACCTAAGGAAGGATACCGAATCCGTATAGAACTTATATTTAGACGGTTTATAGTAGAGCTTATACTATTCTAGGCGATTAAGGATCGCTAAGATATATTACTCGTATTCCTCTTCGTTTTTAGAGAAGATTAGTATATTATCGAGATATACGATATAGAATATATTAATTAGATCCGATAAGGTACTATTAATATATATCTAGAAGGTTCCTAGAGTATTCGTAAGCCTAAATAGGACTACTATATACTTAAAGAGGCTATAATAGGTCCTAAAGGCTATTTTCTACTCGTTACTATCCTTAATATAGAGCCTATAGTAGATATTACGTATATCGAGCTTAGTATATATATTCGAGTCCGCTAACCTATCTAAGGACTTCTAGATAAGTAGGAGAGGATAGCGATTCTTAATAGTAATAGCGTTCAAGGCCTAATAGTTAATATATAAGTATAGACTACTATCTTTCTTCTTTATAAAGAGGATATCTATACTAACTAGTAACCTCGAAGATCTAATCTAGCCCTTCTCGAGATACTCTTCTAAGTACTTCTATAGAACCTCTAGCTCTACCTCTAAGAGGTTATATAATAGGCCCTATAGAAGTAACTTACTATCTACGAGGTCGATACTTAATTCGTATAGCCTATAATCTAGTAATAGTAATATATCCTCGTTAGAGAAGATCTTCGAGTACTTCTTATACCGCTCTAGAATAACCTTTATTAATAAGGGATTATTTAGCGCTAGCGATCCTATATATAGTATAGTCGAGGGGTCTAATATATCTTATAGTATAGTTACTACGGCTACGAGGGCTAACTTATACTATTTTCGGCTATTTCGTTTTCTCTATACTACTATATAGTAGTAGAAATTAATAGCGGGATTCTATTAAGATAACTAGAGTATATCTAGGACTACGTCGAAACCGTAAATCCTATCTATAGTAAAATCGTCTATATATCCTTTCGCTATACTATTTATATCTAGCGCTAGAAACTTTATACGATAGTAGCTATTAATAGATAGGCTCTAACTATTAAGAGTCCTATATCGAGTACTAGGCTTATACTCTAGATATAAACCGAGCTCTTTAGCTAGTATATTACTAATAAAGTTATCTTAGGCGCTATAATCGAGTAAGCCCTTTACCTTCCTAGGCCTATCTAGTCTAGTAAACTCTAGATCGAGCCTAATTAGCTCCTTACGAGGCTTTAATATCTTAGAGCCCGGCTCTACGGATTGTCTCTACTCCTCTATATATAAAACTTCTCTAGCCGCGACGAGGCGTTCTATAATATAGGGCTATCGTTTTCTAACCTCTTCTACTTTAAAGCTAGGTATTCTAGTCGCTTATAGCCTATCTCTTAGTAATAGTAGTAATAAATCTAGTTATCGTTAGCCCTCTAGGATAGTCCGCGGTCCGAATTAGGCCTCGATAGACTATTAGGCTACTATTAGGATCTAGATAGTTATTTACGGTCTAGTATATCCTTATCTATATTACTATAGATTATATTAGAGCGCGGGTAATCCTTTCCCTTCGCCCTACTATCTTCTACTAGTTTTATATACCTCTATTATTCGTACGCTCTATTCTCTACCTTCGTTAGAGTAGCTAGTAGCGACTTAATAAGACTTAGTCTCTTCTAGAGATTATTATATAGCGCTACTATAAAAGTATATATCTATTAGGACTATCTATCCTTACTAATCTCGTTCTACTAGATCTTTATATACTCTATAAGCTCTAATAGATCTTAGAGGCCTTATTTAGTATAACGAAGTCGTATATAGGCCTATTAGGCCCTCTCTTCTATAGATCCTATCGAGTTTAGTATATATACTTTTATTTCTTCCTATATAGATTAGGTTATCCTAAGCGACTTAGTATAGCGCTTCTATTTCGACTAGTATTCGTAATCGATCTATTCCTCGCCGAAGTCTACTTTAGTAAGCTTAGTAACGTAGATAGTTAGATTTCTACGGAAGATTCTCTCTACCGAGTCGGTCTATTACTACTATTCTACTCGGCTCTTATCTATAAAGACCGTTAGATTATAAGCCTTAGGGATTATAGTCGAGGTTAGTATAGTATAGTCTAAGATAGGCCGACTAATAATAGCTAGTAGTCTCCTAGCCGCTAGTTCCGTAATCGTCGTATTCGCCGCGATAGTCCTAGTCTTAATTTTAGCTAGTTTAGCTCGTTATTCTACCTTCTTAGCCTCTTTCTCGACTATAAGGATCTATCGCTCTAGGTTATCGTTATCTAAGCTAGATTAGTTATCGACCGGCCCTCCCTAGTCCTCTATAGGTCCGTCCTTATTAGATAGGGCTAGTCCTTTATCTTCGTCGCCTTCTATAGATATATTACTCTTCCTCTTAGGGATAGTATCTAGTATTACTAAGCCTTCTAGCTCGCCTCTAGGTTAGACGGTTTATTTACTAGCCTTCCTCGAAGTAGGAGCTATTACTAAATAGTTCGTTATATATTAGAAGATCGATTCGTATATAAGAGTAGGTTATAATACGTAGGCTAAACTATTCTAAGTATAAGATACTCGAATCGATAAGGAAGGGAAAGAAGAGAGTATAAAGGAGCTATAAAAGCTAGAATAGCCTAAAGTAGGCTAAGCCGGACCCTCCCGAGACTTAGTATAGCTAATATATAGTATACTACGTATAGGTCCTTATACTTACTATTCCTACTTTAGCCCCTACTATTCCTTATAGCTTCTATTATAGTTTATAATCTATTTATATCTATTAGCTCTCCTTAGCTTAATAAGTACGACGTTAAGATCTAGATATATAACGACCTAACTAGCCTCGGCGCTATAAACGATACCTAAACTAATTATATCTTTAACGATACTAGATTAGCGCTTATAGACTTTATCTTAGGCTAGATTAACGATAAGTACCTACTTTATATATCCGTCTATAAGATAGATAATTACTATAGCTATTTCTTCTATAATAGATTTAATCTAGATACTAATTAACTAATTAAAGTATTAAGTAAGGTATTTACTATACTATCGATTCTATAGGCTATACTTATCTTTAAGTATAATACTAAGAATAGTAAAGAATACTAGATAAATATATATATCTATATCCGGAAACGACTAAAGTAATAGAAGTAGAAGTACTAATTAAGTACTAATCTAGATACGAGTCGTAGTACGAGGTATACTCTAGTAGATAATAATATAACTCCGAGTATAGAGATTAAAGAGGAAAAGCCGATATAGACTAAGATAAAGATTAATATAAGTAAACTACTAGAGTTTATTAATTTAAGCGGCGAGTTAGTAGCGAGTATAACGAGTATAAAGTAAGATTAAAAGTAGGATACTAAGATAGTAATTAAGCTAGATAAGTAGTCTAAATTTATAGATATTAATAGCGAGTCGGCCGCGAGTCTATAACTAAAGAATTAAGAACCTAAATAGCTAAAGTAAAAGAAGGGTATAATAATATAGTTAAAGAAGGATAGGAAGAAGTAATTAAAGGAATAAGTAGATATAGACTCGCGGCGACTCGCGCTATACTTATAGTATAATTTTATTTATTTAAATATTCTTAGCTAGTAGAGCTCTATCGCTATCTAGCTATAATCCTTTCTATAGCGTATATATATCCTTAGACTTAATAATAGCCTTATTCTTAAGCTATAAGAACTACTATTAATAATAAAACTTAAGTCTAACTATCTTACTATCGAGAGTAGTTAACTTAGCCTCTAGTATAATAATACGCTCTTTAAGAGCTATATTTTTAATCTTTATAGCCTCGACTTATACCTATATTACTACTAACTTACTAATATCCTTATCTATTTCTTTATCTTCTTATATAGTATTAGTAATATATCCTAACTTATCCTTATACTTATAGTAGATATAGACTATTTTACTCTTAGTATCTTTTATATAGTACTTATATATATCGCTATCCCTTATATAGTAGTAGTATTATAATAGACTATCCTTACTAGTAGATATTTCTATAATTATACTAGTAGCCTTATACTTATAAAGCCTATTTAATACTACCTTCCTCTTATTCTTATCCTTAGTATTATCTAATAGCCCTTACTATATCTTCTCGCTATAGTACTAAAAGTCTTAAGTATTCGTAGTTTATAGGCGGCGGAGAGTTCTAAAACTATAGAAATTAGCTATAAGTCCTTAGCGATATACTATAAGTAAGCTTATAAATATAGTAAAACTATCTCGCTAGTCTCTTTAGTAGTCGCCTTAGTAGTACCTAATACTACTATAAGAATATCTAAACGCTAAATACCGTTATAATTATTTAAAGTTATAGTAGAGTATACTAGTATTTAGTTAGCTCTTAGAATATAATATAACTAAAAGAAAGTATAGCGAGTCTAAGGTCGAAGATATAGCGAGTATAGGTAAGCTTCGTAGCTATTATTAAGGTTGTTATTATCGTATAGAGTAAGAAGTAAAGAAGAAACAATAGCTAGAAGTAATACTAAGTGCTATTGTCTACTTGGTTACTCTGGAGCTCCGTCCGGGCCAACAATCTCGGAGTCTCCACATCTTGCCCGCCATTTTTCGAGCCTCACCTCACTCTTGCTGTATACCAAACACGCACACCTGCTGACAATGTTCACACGGCGACTTGGAGAAGCTTCCGCAGCTTGCAGGCTCAGCCGACAGATATGAATGGCTTCACAGCATTACGACAGGGGACACCAGGCAGCCCTTCACACAGTATATGTGAGATTCACACGGGAGGCCTCTCATCAGCGCGACATCGTGTCTCCTTCCGATCGGCAGGCTGCATCCATCTGCACCCTCAGTGTCTATGGAGCGATATCATCCACGGAAACTCGGCATGATGTGCGCGAAATAGGCATAATGAGGAACAGGCCCTCAAAGGCGATCAAGCATAAGCCGAAAGCCTCGCTGTGTATGAGCAAAGATTGATGATATGATCTATTTGTGCTGCAACAACAAACCGAGTCCGACTGAAGCCACAATTTACGCAATAAGGAAGCTCCCAACTGTCTACCACTTTTTTGCAGTCATCACATAGCTCATCAGTTCGGAGGGTTGTATGCTGAGCTGGCTAAGATCCATTCCACTCTGACTTGGTCGCCGCCGATAGCGTTACGATCAACTTCGCCCTCTGCCGATACGACTTGGCCGTATTGGCCTCTGCAAGAAATATATCCGCTTTCTTGAAACTTGCTAATAGAATCGGTGACGAGATCGACTACATCCGCGCCGCCGACCAGACCGGGCTTACTGCCAGCAATGACGCGAACACTGAAAGCGCCTGTGAACAAAGGTCAGCATATGTAACCAAAAATCACCATCACAGGTCGAGGTACTTACATTCGCCTTGAGTGTAAGGTCTAGCCCAGCTATGAGACAGCGAAAAGGTTCCGGCTCTGTCAACTCCAGCGATGAGCGCTTGGCAGTCAGAAACCGGTGCCTGAACAATATCGTATTGCTTGCCGTTGTTGAAGGTTGAAGCATCGCACATGTTCGACCCAGGCGAGTTCCCAGCATTTTAAGGGAATGGGTTGGCCAGACTCAGGACTGGCAGAAAGCCGAAGACAGCAGCAGTCTGGAAAAGCATTTTTCTTTCTTGTTTCGAAATGCCGTTGATCTCGAGGGCTGCGAAGGGAGTTTCTCTTGCAAAAGCCAGTGTACGATGTCGATGGAGCGCCCTTCATCCTATTTATTTACACTTTTTGGCCCTTGACGCCTCTGCTAATTATACTCTAGATCGATCCATACAGCTGCTGGGGTCACCCCTTCCATGTTGAGCCTCGAACTCTGCTGGGTGCCGCGACAACACTACTCCTAAGAGGAACCGGTCTCCGATGCTTTCCTACCTCAATTCCACTAGTGGTTGTTAAAAGCGTCTCGCTTGTACACAGTGTACAGGAAGCCCTGACAGATTACCTTGATGGGACGCGCTTTCCTTGCCTACTATCCTTGCGCAACTTTCCGTTTCTTTCCAGACCTCATCCACAACGTCACTACTGGATATGACAGTCAGACCGCGACTGACGCGGCAATATTCCAGGCGCCACAGCTCAATATCCGCGGGGATATCTACTGAGTTCACAACCATTCGCCTCAGTATGCGTTTAGACGCTCAATCTGATTCTACTGCTGCGACGGGTGTGCTTCGAAAAAGCAACAAAGTTATTATGAAGCTCTAGAATTATGTAGTACAGTACTCGCGTGGAAACAGGCTGTCTTACAACCATGCCAAGTCCAAGTTATAGCTCCTATGGGCGGCATCTTCAGGCGAGACTCAGCCTCGATCAGAAGCTTAGAAGTCGCTCGACCAAAATCAGAAGCCCCGGCATGGAGTCTAAAAGCATTTTGCTGCGCTTCGGCACGGCATACAACGCCAAGCAGCATGATGTCCGTACGACGATACGAACTATCTCTCAACCAGGAGGTCTATCAATTCCCGATCCCTGGGCTCAGAGTATTTGACATCCTGGACTCGACTATCCTGCAATAGGCCAGCAGAAAAGGAGCACACGCGGAAAAGACGGCGCCCGATCCAATTCACTTACTGTGCAGTCACGATGGTGTCCGTTGGGAGCCCGCCTTTTGGCTACAAGGCAAGGGAACGCTCGCCTTAATCGATTAGTTGGTTGCTATGAAACGTAAATAAGTTGAGGAAGTCTTGCAGCACTTCTTGCATCTTGAAGAATCGTTGCAACCATCAATGCTAAACTTTACGCCCGAAATGTAACAGAGTGGTATCCTAATGCTTCAAAGCTAACAATTGCGCCAAATTGCTGGTCACCAACATGCTAAAACGCTCGCACAAAGGCTCCTGTATCCGCTCCAACGATACTGTTCCTAGAATGTCTTGCTCCAATGATGCTCTTTCTTCGGCTTCTTGAACCAAGACCACTTGTTATTCGAGAACAAGATCTTATTCGCCTTTGCACTATCTTGGTCATGGTCCAAGAGTCTTTGTTCGTAGCCCTTTTCAGCGATGATGTCTTCAGCCATCTTGGATGCCGAAGTCATGCCTGGTAATTGGTATTCCCAATGCACCTGCTTGATTCCACCGGGACTCATGTCGATTTGCATATTCGGTTCGAGGTGCGATTCGTGTCCGTCGATCAATCGCCATCCATGCAGAGGTCCACCAAGATCAACCAAGCCACCAGCAATCTTCTTTCGTTGTGGTCGATACGGCTTGATGCCTTTCTGGAACGTGACCACTCGCCACATCCATCGCAGTACTTTTTGATACCATTCTTTCGGCTCGACACATCGACCTGCCAAGTCCATTCGTGCTCTCACAGAAGCGTGAATGTACTCGCAAGTATTCTCCAGTGGCTTGCCCGTATATTTGCCACTTTCGTAGTCTGTTTTCTGATATCTGCCTGGGGTTCGCAGTTTAGCTCCTGTCAGTGATTGTGGAAAGGTGTTCGAGTCGTAGACTTTGCCCATGGACCACCCTTGATATGCTTCGCTTTCTGAAGGATTCTTCTGAGCTAATGCACTGTAGTACTGTTTATTGTGCTTGAAGCAGGTATCGAGATAGTCGTCATCAAATCTGATCCAGTCGAGTGGGTCGAATTTCTTCTTGGAGAAGTCGTGCGAGTTGCCGGAAACTTGGTCCATCATCCACGCCAGTGTTATGTTTGCTGCGTAGAATTAGCAAAGGTCTAGAAGATGTATACAGTACTGGCCAGACATACCCATGCCATAATCCTCATACGAACCGCCGCAGTTGGAGTGGGCTCCAGGAAACCAAGCTTGCTTCAAATTAGTCTTGCAGGAATCGTCTTTCTCCCACACAGCAGGCGAGAACGGGAATCTACGTTCGTCAAGCGCCAATGCATGGAAAGCATTCTCGACACAATTGCTCAGCCTCGTGTCATACCATCGATATTCCTTGATGAAGGCCGACATGCCCAGTGTTCGCTGAAGTAAAGGATTGACTGGAATGCCTAGAGCTCCGACAGTATCCCAAACCCCTATGCACTTGATGTTTGCATCTTGCGTCAAGCCATGTCGAAGCAGATGGTCCTTATACTGTTGCATATACTTATCGATGTCTCCTGGCTTCTTTGACCAGGCAATGGAAGGATCCGGAGCCCCAACAGCAGGGTCTACTTTCCAGTCTGGATTCGCCGCACTTATTGCCTTGAAGAAGTTTGGCTGATAGTCCTTCTCGCCTGCATGTTCCCAATCCTGAAATGCATCGTAGAACCATGGCATTGCTGCTTTTGTCAGAATGCCTACCGCGGCAATGAAGCCTCCCAATGTTCTTGCGGTGAATGCGCCGCGAGAAAATCCTAACAGAAAGATTGAATCTGGTTTGCTGAGATTGTCTGCATCGTGAGGAGAATAATTGGTTCCCAGGAATGCGTAAGCCTCGCGAACGTTCTCGGATAATCCAAGCCCTGTTCCTCCACCAAACAATTTGTCGTACACACCAATTCCAGTGCCGATTCCTGATTGGTAGTATATCACCTGAGGATGTTTGGCTTCGTCCTCGGACATCATCGCTCTGGCTATCCTAGTGACATTTGATGGATTTTGAAGTTTTCCAGATTTGCCACGGAGCTTCTGCAGTAATGATGGCTTCTGGTAGCCATTGTCTCTGTCCATCCAGGTGCCATCGCAGCATACAATGAGCTTCTTTGGCAGCCTTACTTGGGTTCTCTCAACTTGGTCGGATACTGAGTGTCTATGATGTTCTTCGGACACATGTCCGTTTGAGATGTGCCCGTTCATGTTGTGGCCATTCATGCTAGCCATGGCTGAGCGAAGACCAGATCTGGCTGCACTTGTGGATCAGAGGTTCGATATGGGAGTATGCAGGATCTGAAAATGTTCTCTTTGCAAACCAAACAGACTTATAGTTGGGGATAAAGGAGAATGTGAACGGGACCTGTAGACAGGAGATGTGCTTTGTAGGGGATGTGATTGAAGGAGTGGAATGCTCACCCTCTTAAGCAGTGAATGGACATGCGGCCCCAAGATGCGGCCTTCGACTACTCAGTCTTTGTACTTCCCAAATAGCATAGCTGGGCTGAGAATTTAGAGGCGGCTGAGCCCGTGGTGGATTCCATGGCGTCTGAAGGTGAACGCATGTTGATCATTGGAGAATTAGGCCCGAGACAGCTGGCGGACCGTCCTAAGGCTCAGCACCGTGGCGGGAAGGACATTATTTCTGTACTTGCCTAGACCGAGTACAACGACCAGGCGAAGAGCTGATGCTCCATGACGGCTAAGGGTGTGTGTATGAAGAGGGTTGTGGAGGAGCCATTGTTGTTACTGCGGAAGAGGATCGAAGGTTGCGGCCCTTGGCCCGGTGAAGTGTGTCTCCACGTGCCTTGGCAGGTCCAATCGGTTCGTCCAAAACTCAGCAACATATCTCAGCCGCATCCCGATACATCAATCTTCGTTACTCAGCCTGCAAAGAAGCGGCTGCCTTCCGAGGCAGTGCCAGAACTGCCTGGTATGATATGAGTCGAAGACACACCGGAGCGCACGACGCGTAGTACAAAAGATGAGCCAAAGACCGAAGACTGGGGACGAAACCCAGTCGGTTTGAGGACCTTCGCGAACTGGGAAGCAGGACTGCTAGAGGAGAGGGAGAGCTCCAACCGAAATGTGCGCAATCAGGAAGAGCATGCTCGGAATACAATATTGTGCTTGGGCAAGAGACAGATTGCAAGACTTGGTACGAGTCAAGATAGGCAGCCGCACTTCGTCAAGTGCGTACAGGACTGCCTCACGTGGATGAATCATGGTTACCATCTGTGAGAGCTCGCAAACGGCACAGTCGGTTGCCTTTGGTCTTAGGCAGACTCTTTAGCGCTCCAAGCGAGCGCAGACTGCCCTTTCTGGTCGAGGAATTCATGCCCATGCTATGTCAACCCGACTAGAGTTTCGCAGACTAGTCGCAAACCTTGCGTTCGTGAACCGAGACTCGAAAGTCTTTGATCTTATGGAACCACTACAAAAGCGAAGGGTACGAGGTCAGCACATTTCTAAAACATGAGTTGTGCCTTGAATCCACCAGACTTACCCAGTCTTGTTTCGTCAACGGGGTCTCCGCGTCAACCAATTCCATGTCAAACTTTAGCAAGATGTGAGGGATCAACTTGAAAATCTCTGCAAGTGAGATATGCTTGCCTGAAAAAGGTCAATAGATCCGCAAGGTTCTTCTCGCAGTATATCGCATACCTGTACAGGTCCGTGTGCCAGCTCCAAAGGTCAAGAGATGCCGCTTCGTGGCTGTCAGCTTATACGATGATTTCCAGGAATATACTCACGTCCATCTCCGCAGCATTGCTCTCAGACCATCTTTCGGGACGAAAGCTTGAAGCATCTTCGCCGAAAACGTCTTGATTGTAGTGCAGTACAGCAGCATTGACGCCAACTCTGGCGGAGTGCGGAAAATAATAGCCAGATATGTGGCATCCTTCTGGTGGCGGATGTCGAGGCAATTGCAGGCCAACACTAGGATGCAGACGCATAGCCTCCTTGATGCAAGCAGACAGGTATGGAAGCTTGAGAGCATCGCTATACTTGATAGGAATCGCAATACGCTGGTTCCGGAGTGCTGCATCCAGTTCGCTGAGCAATTTCTGATGCACTCTAGCATCCTTCAAGATGTGATAGAGGATAGCTTGTAATGCTATAGCTGTAGTATCGACGCCAGCTTGACTGCGTTCATTCATCAGCACGTAATCATTCAAGTGGATGGTTTCAGGTGGAGGCACATGTTTACCCAGCTTTCCATCTCAATTTCAGGAAGGTGGAAATCGACTTTGTCACCCTTGGTAGCTGAGATCTCGAACATCTTCGAAAGCAGATCACGTCGGCCTTTGGACTCTGCTGTGCCACCATTGTTTTTTAGCTCAGACATGCGTTTGTACACAAGCTCTCTGGCGTAGGTGACACGCTTCGCATTGTCCACGATGGCCTGCTTGACAGATTTGTACAACAGCCCAGTCGCCATGTACGGCTTGCGAAGAGATGCAGGCAATAGCAACAAGGTCTGTCTGAACGGAGACAAGCTTTCGATCAACGCCATTCAGCCGCCCACGTCGCTTGAGGTCCTGAGGAACCCAAAAGCCTCACCATACACAAGCTCTCCGAGTGCATCGAAAGCATACCTGTGAGAGTTTTAGAAACGCTGTCGATTGAAGAGAATGGCTGTGCAGACATGTTAAACCAACGACTAACATCCACCACTTCGCCTCTTCTACAGTAGCCTGTGAGCCGCTCCTCGAGAAGATTGGTGCAATCATCGATATACGGCTCAGATTCCAGAATGCTGCTCATGCTGTAGACATTGGCGACTATTCTGCGTCTTGCGGCATGATGGTCTTCGTCAAGATCCATGAAGAGGTTCTCATGTTTACCTGAGCTGATCAGTATCTGTTCCGGCAGACTCGTAACACCTTCGAGCGCTCTTACTGGCAATCGCTGGGCGACCTGCTGTGTAGAAGTCGGTCTGAATTTGTTAGATCATGCGGTTGCTATTTGCAGTCTTCATATCACAGTAGTCTTTTCGCACCTTGGTGAATCGCCGTTCGGGTCTTGTACTGTATATAACGTGTACAGCTTCCGCAGAGTCAATGCTGACCTCGTTCGGTGCAATACGCACAACGGGTCCTGCTGAGCTGTCACCGAATCATCTTTGGCAGCTAGGAAGATCAAACGATCGTACCATATTTAGCATGAAGCTTTCTGTTCACTTGATCGAAGTGTCCCTGTCGCATGTGGTAGATGTACCAGAATCTGCTGAGGCATGCGAGCCATGGCCCAGGTACCTTCGAGAGAGGATGCACACATACAGCGAAACGATCCATGCTACACATGATAGCAGTGGAAGCACCAGTATCGGCATTATGAACATGATGGAACGTAGATGTAACAAAGTGGTGGTATATCACCTCGAGGTCGATACTGTATAGAGTTCTGAAGGCGGCGGCTGAAGTCCATGCGGTAAGCTGAAGGATCAGCATGCGCGAGTGGCACAGGAAAGCTTATAAAATAGTCCAGCTACGCCGCACGACTGCTTGGATATGTGTCGAGGAGGATAGCCAGAAAGAACGATGGTTCTCAAGATACGCCATACCTCGTGTAGGACCTTCCATGCTGCTCGGGAGGAAAGGGCTGATGAAGAGCAAGGTCTATGAGTATGCTGCGGGACAACATGCGTGGTCGTTTCGTGGTCCATGGCATGGGACTTGTTCGAGGCTACACCGCCAACAGCCTGATCTTCTGCATGTCCTGATCAGCCTGACAGGATCCGCAGGTCTTCGACTCCACTAAATCATGAGAAGGAGAAGACGATTGTGTCGTCGACGGGGCGAGCGAAATGACGCCAAACCTTTCCTGTGCTAGCGTGGAAACCACGAGCAGGGTCTGTGACCGAAGGACAAGAATAGCAACAAGTACATCATCAGGCACAACGACATTTTCTCGCCAAGCTGGAACCATCGAACTGTATTGGCATCTCACGTTCGTAAGGCCTCGTAAGTTGTTATGGTTTCGCCACTGACACAAGTTCACGTTGCATCGCGTTCGAGATTAGCAAGTCGATCGACATCATGGCTGCTCGTATTCGGCGGCGGAAAACTAGGATGTCTTGGGACTACGTAGAAGAATCTGCTTCATAGGAGATACTGCCGAACTCATCACGAACACGACCTTCATCAGGAGATATGCGCCAGCAATATGGCTTCTTTCCTTACTTCGAGTTCTGCTCAAAGCGCATACAAGTCTCTGAATGATCCTGACCATCCTTCCAATATGAACCCTTGGCAACCTGGACTCTTTCGGCGGATCCCCTGGGCTGGTATCAGTTGTCTCTTCGCCGTATTCTGCTGCTGTATTGTGGAGATTGCGATCCTTGTAGCCTCAAATGGAGCACCTATCTCGAGCTGGAAATATGCTCCTAGTCTGTACCTTTCCGTGGCATACACGATAAGCAATATACTGCTAAGCGCTGCTTTCAGTCAAGGTCTTACGGTGAGTACAAGTGGGCCTCGCTTGATATACCACGTTACTCACGATATACTCTAGGTCCATTGGTGGCGGAAGGCTTTGACTGAAGGAACACAGCTTGGCGACCTTCACCGATACTGGGACCATGGCACGAGCGCGGTAGCAGCGGCCTTTGCTGGTCGACACTTCAGCTACATCTCGTTCGCCGCAATATTTGTGGCTCTCACGCCAATCAATGGTCCTCTGTTGCAGAGAGCTTCAACAACGACCACAGACACTCGCTATTACCATTCTGATGCCGATGATGTCCAGCTCAGACTTCCTGTCGTCAAGTCGATTCAAGATCCTACCGGCCACACATCTGGTAGAGCGTACACTGTCACAATGTTGGATACCAAGTTTGCTCCGGTTGTGCAGGTGAGTAGCGATGTCGCTCGTGGACAGGGCTTTGACTAATTCCCATCCTAGGCCTGGAGTACGGGACAGTCCATAATTGTGAACAATACTGGCTGTGCAGGCGACGGAAAGTGCACAGGTGTGATGACTGGCGCTGGTCTCGCCATGAGCTGCAACTCGAGCACTGCCAATTTCGACCTCTCCGGAACTAATGAAGACGGATCCAATAACAACGCTTCCTTCATCGGAATGGACATATTCCAAGTCAACTTCGGCTGGTCTGCCACAATTCCATCGAATATCACGCTGGACATGCAGTACAAGCCTGGAAAAGACTGCGACCAAGGTCAGCTTCAAGTCAAAAATTGTACGATCGGAGCAGCGACTGTGCAGTATCCTATCGAGATTGATGGCAACAAATCAACCATATCCCTCGAATCTGGATCGTCCTTGTCCGACGATCACCTTGTCTCTCTTGTAGAGTACGATCTCGAAAATATGTATGGCCTGCCCTCGCCTTTTGGTGGGTATGCATATGCTCTCTCGTCGAAATTGAACTCTGCCACCAGGTTGAGGTTTGCGGGCGCGGCTGGGTACGAAGTCACTTCAGACGGCAGCACAGCGGCACAATTTGCCAATATGGACGACGTCACAGACTACACGATGGGACTGTGTTATACCAAGTTCTCGGATCCAACAGATTACCTCTTACAGCAGGCTCGCAACCTCATGTTCCGCACGGCTCTCGCTCAGGCCAATGCCACCACAATGCAAGACGTCACATCGGCAATGGAGATGCGCACCGTGACGGTATACAAGACACACTACAATTTCTTGGGCAGTGCAGTAGGTGTAACATTTGTAGCTATTGGCGTTGTGCTTGCAACATTCAATGGCTTTTGGCTACTCGGCAGGAGTGTGACAATGAGTCCGATCGAGACGGCCAAGGCATTCAATGCTCCACTTCTGGCTCAAGAGCATCCTAATGCAGAAGTGCAAGAACTCGTCAAAGGCGCAGGCATGAAGCCTGTACGATATGGTCAAGTAGTGGACATGTCGCAAACATCATACAAAGGAGCTGATGATGGCATTGCGGACACAGTTGAGCTGAGAGACTTCAAGCTGGCGATTGAAGATCCGGCGAATGTTCAGCCACTGTCAAGACGAAAACGATAGAACCTGAAGTGTGAAGTCGAAATATTGCGTTTCCGTTATTATCGTCATCGTCAAAAACGTGAAGTTCGTGCTCTAAGTCTATGATTGCGCACCCTCATGAATCTATACCAAGAAGCGGAAGCCCTTTCTCATGGCAGCACCCTCGCCGACACTTGCACCAGAGATGGCGCCTTCAACTTCCTCGCCCCGGTCAAGCTTCTTGTTCAGGCGCACAAGCATAACTCTCAGTAAAGCGGCCATGAGGATAGCCAGGAATAGAGTACCGCAGTTGACAGAGAAAGCAACTATAAATCGTGGTCCGCCGCTGTACATGTACGATGCATAGATCGATGATGCGTTCGAGACTGCGTTGATGGCTGCTAGCGCTGCTGCACGCTTAGCAGGTGGGCGCGGGATAGTGTTCGAGATCCAAGCAAGAACGATTACGTAGCCAGTGTAGATTCCAGGCACCATCAACATCATGGCAACGTAGCGAGGCGCAGTTGATGTCGTGGCTGCGGCCAAGATAAACGAGGCCATTCCGACGAGCAGTGGGATGGTGATGTGTAGGAAACGCTCTCCGGTCTTGTCGGCATGGATGGCATTCGCGAAGGCCGTGAAGACAGCAAGGACGTATGGTGGAGCTGTGAGTAGCAGCGAGATGATGTTGCTGTAGCCAAGCGTTTGGACGACAGTCGGGAAGAAGTTCGTCACACTTGCAGCTGACACGATTCCGAGGAGCATGACCATCAGTATCCAGACCTTGACGTCTTTGAATGCAAGGAACATGCCGTGCCAGAAGCTTTGTTCTTCGCTGTTGACCCAGTCATCGACACCGATATCTTCTTGAAGCCTCCAGACAGCAAGCTGACGTTCTTCTTCCGAGAGCCACTTCGTAGTCCGTGGGAAGTTTGGCAAGATGAAGAAACAGATGATTGCAATCGCAATGGTCACCGCTCCCTCAATAATGAACAACCATTTCCATGCTGGTAGACCAAGCTTCCTGTCCATGCCATCCGTGATACCGGCAGCGATGAGTCCGGCAAAGGCTCCAGAAATTAGTGATCCGGAGTATAAGATTGCCGATCGGAAGGCCAGTTCTTTACGAGTATACCAACATGATAGGAAGAACAAGCAACCTGGAAAATATGCTGCTTCAACAAAACCGAGGAAGAAACGGATTGCGACAAGACCGGCGAAGTTGTGGGCAGCTGCGGTTAATGTTGAGATTATGCCCCAGACTACCATGACTCCAGGCAGGTAAAGAGCTGGCTTGCCGACTTTGTTCAAAAACAGGTTTGATGGGATCTGCATCAGAATATATCCAACGAAGAGAATCGATACGCAGGTCTCGTATTGAGAGTCGGTCATGTTGAGATCTTCTTCCAGACCTGGCGTTCCAGCCAGTCGGGCAGTCGCGATATTGTTCTGCAAAGGTCAGTTCCAGTCATTCTTGTTATCACTCAGCTCACTCACTCTGTCCAGATAGTTCATGATGTACATGATGATGACCGGCGGCAACAACCTGAGGTCAATCTTTCGAACAAGCTTCTTCTCAAGCTTAATCCTCTCTTCGGCAGTCAAGTTTCGCACCAGCTCAGGCGCCTCTAAGCCACGCTTAGGCTTGTCGGCATTCTGAACGCCATCGATCTCATCAAGATATTCCGTGACATGCTTAGCATCTGCGCCATCATCGTTCGAGATCCGGTCGCTGGCGTCGTGGTGAGTGCTCATCTTGGGCGAATCTCGCAAAGGATCCGATGGTGAAGAGGTGAGATGCAATGGCAATCGCAGAACTTTTTAAACATTTCCACGCGAGATACTTACTATCTGACTCCACAATGCCATCGTGACGAGGAAGGTCCGGGCTGCCCCATCACTGCCCATGGGAACTCCAATATGCGTTCTCCAAAGCTCCACAGGCTCTCCACAGGCACTATTGTGAGACCAATGGGGCCATAGTGCGGGTGCACTCGTGGCAATAGCGCAATGTTGATAAGGTGGATCAACTCATCAACGAGGAAACATCGCCGTCACATGCACGAGTCGTAGGGTGACGTTTGAGGTTTGTGCAGAAAGGACCGATTTTTGCGTTGCTGTGGATTGCCGGGGTTGCATTGATTCACTTGGCACGGCAAGCCCGATTGAAGCATCCCGAGGCATTCAGTCCGTTCAATTGCCGGGGTCGGGAATTGACCTGAACTCTGTCCGTTCTACAAAAGGCGAAACCTCCTGCAGTGCGAGCAATTGTCAAAGACCGTGTCTCCCAAGCACAAGAGCTTGATAACCTATCGGACCGAGACGAGAACAGCATGCGAACGAGCGAAGACCGAGTTGGAGGGATGGCAGAAGCTGCGGCTCTTGAACATCCTTGTCGTGCTACCCGGCTGCTCTTCACGTCGCGCTACGCGACATTGCTCACCACAAAAAACCGCGTCTTGCCAAGTAGACGATATGGGTCGGGACTTGGTGTGGTGTGAGCAGGCAGATGAAGGAGCAGAACGCAGCAAGAGCATGTGGTATTGGATGGACTACAATCTCGTTAGAATATGGCGACCGTTGCTTGCATAAGAGTGCATATGCGCATTGCCCTTTGCAGTGCGTTGAGTAGGGTGAACGCTCTTCCACCTGGTCTGTTCTCCTGCTCACCGCTGGCTCAGCGGATGTTCGGACCGGCTGCTGCTCTTGGGTTATTACTGGAACGCGATATCGTACTCTCGCTTAAAACATGCTCTATCTTATTGCATGCGGACCATGAGTCTTGAACAGGAGAATATGCACTATTCACAAGACGGCCAGAAGTCCTCCAACTCGTAAACGCTAACAACGCCAACAGATATCTTTGCTGGTTCGTAGTGAGAAGCAGGCGACTTTTCTTGGCCGGGAATCTGGAGACCGCCAATTGAGAGCACTATGACTCTTGGGCCGAATCACCAGCAGCCTCGCCCTCGAGCATGTATATCGTGCCTTGTGGAGTCTCGGGATCATATGACTCTGGAATCGGCGCTGAACTCCATTCATTGATGCCATCCGTTGCCAGTGTCAGAACAGGCTTTGAGGCTGCCTTTTGTTTTCCCCGCTGCAGATTCCGAATTCGCTTGTACTCTGTATAATCTTCGATCTCATCCGACCAAGGCCTCTTCAGGACGAGCTCCATGCTCGACTCGCTGGCAAGACGTTGAAAGTTGACAATATATACCATTTGATTGGTTTTATTGTCATGCTTAATCGTCCAGCCAGTGACTTTATGCCTGCGAATTGATTCAGCATGAATGCATTCCGAATTCATTGTGCCTGAGTATGCTTCTGCTAGGTTCAGTTATTCTGCACGCACAAGCCATCGTATCTGAGCCCTGCTCTCGGCTTCCAAAGAGATCGCAAAGAGTGGCTTCTGAGGACTCGTATGGGATGTCGCGACTCTGGCGTGCCCGCTGTCAATCGATAGCGGCCTGGATCTTTATCCCTGCATCTGTACTGGAAGCTGTTCGGATCCGGGCCAGATATCTCGTCGCCTCCTGTCAGAACGACCGCGTATGCACGATCACCATCGGAGACGACACCGCCGTCGCTGTTACCATTGTCGATGATGCCGTCCCTGTATGCGAAGAAAGGGTTGATCCACCAACTATGATCTCGTCAACAGCTGCTTGGCCAATCGCTGTCATAACGACCTACGAGCCAGGAGTGAACCCAAGCGCGCCTGGCTTTCTCGCCACGATCGGACTGATCTTGACTCCTGCGGTTCTCATCCATTTTACGAGGAGCTTTTCTTTGCTCAAGTCCTCTGGCTTGCAGATTCCGTGCAATCGCCCTCCCGGCTCATAAAGCGGCGTGCCCAATTCGCCAATAGGACCATAGCTTTGCTCCCAGGCGGTCCTCAGATTCTCGCATCTGTCAATCAACTTCCGTGGCCAACGAGTAGCTTTTCCAGAAATCGCATTCACGGCCAAGTGGATGCGGCTGTAGCGGATGTCCTCCACGCCAAGACCAGAGCCAAGCAGACCACGAAGAAGCTCGTCTAGGGTCAGAATGTCGTCGGAATGCAAGGCATCTGGTCCATCTTGCGCTACTTGAGGGTCAAGAGTATCTCGGATCCAGCGCGCTTGCTTTCGAAGGTGATCGCGATCGAACGGCGATGCTTCCTTGGTCTCGCTAGAGTCCGCAGAGATGATGCTGTCTTTCTTGATCGTGCGAGCAGAAGTCAGAGGTCCTGCCATGATCGGAGCCATGTTGTGCCATTTGCAAGGGTTATGTCTAAGTGAGTTAGATGCGAGAAGACATTGGTCTGACAAACGAGGAAATGGCGACTGGAAACATGAGGAAGAAGCGGCGAGCCAGGTTACCAAATCCGATTAGACTCGGCTTTGAGTCGCCCTGCTTCTGCAACTGCGACGCATTCTGAAAGGGGAGTTTCGCCAATTGTGCTGGGACGCTCCCAATCTGGTCGACTCCGAGTGGATCCAACATCACATCTGGACGATTTTGCATACATCTGGAGAACGGAACGCCATATTGCCCGCCGTTCGAAATGCAAGAGCTGGGATCAATGGAGACAGATCGAGTCTTGCATTGAGCACTTGCAAGTTGTACTCAGTCAACTGCACGTGTTCAACGTACATCTGTCATCGCAATACAGTTTATTCCCACGAGGCAACTGGAGGCCGCGACTAATGCGTCTAGAACTGCCAAGTACAACTCAGAATCACGTGGCTCGTTGTAGCTTCGTGCCACTTCGCGTGAGTTTCTTCTTCACCAAACTCCCATCCTCCGGCATATGAGGGGTATGGGGTCTAGAACTCTAAAACAAATAGTAGCTCAAGCAATGACAGAATGGCTTCGGCATACATATATGTCAGAGCTTGGGACGTTCTAGCAAAAATCTCGCCAGGATCGGTACTGGTATTGATACCCTTTGATTAAACTGATCAAACTCACTATGGCATCCTTACCACCAGTGATCGCTTGGGACTATCGTACGTTTTGGCACAATCAGAAGAGGTATAGAGAATCTCACTGACCTTTTAACAGAGTTCGCACCCAATGCACAAAAGTCTCGCAACTATCTCTACGCAACCAAAACACCGTTCAAGGTCTGCGAACAACCGTTCTTCATCCCACGTCCAATCCTTCGAAATCTAGGGATCACATACCGTCGCGTTCCAGTCCTGAGCATAGGCAAAGATGTCTTCCCAGACAATGCCAGCTTCATAGACGCGATGCAAAGCATCCTCGAGAAGCAAAGCAAAGGACTCAAGAGATCTCCAGCCGATCGATCATTCGAAGCTTGGGGATATCGAAGTTTCTGGGTCGCACTACCTTGCGTCCCAGTGGAGTTCAATAACAAGCAACTACAGAACGATCGCAAAGATCTGTTTCCCTTGTTTGGCAGAGCAGACTACAGCAGATTGCAGACCAACGCTGCTTCAGAGCTGAGATCCTTGATCGAGACTGTTGAGAATGACTTCCTCGCCGAGGGACCTTGGATTGCGGGACAGGAATGTGGTCTGGCAGATATTCATGCTATGTGGATGTTGAAGTGGGCTATGAAGACTTTGGACATGGAGAAGCAACCTGGTCTTGGAAGAGATGATTGGCCTAAATTCTACAAGTGGTGAGAGAGATACCAGCCACTCATGTAGACACCACAAGACTGATGATGAATAACGCAGGATCGAAAGCATCCCCCACCATGCCCCCGAACTCGAAGCAAACGACAAGATCGACGAAGAAGAAGCCCGCAAACTCATTTTCGGCTCCGAATACGCTATCCCAGACATCGGTATCGATACCAAGGATCCTTTGCAGTACAAGGCTGGAGATGAACTTTACGTGGAGCCCACCGATGCTGAGCCCGGTCAACATCCTCAGCACGGTAAACTTGTCGGGTTGAATACAAATAAAGTTGTGATTGAGCTTGAGAATGGTTTGAGAGTGCACTTCCCGAGAATTGGGTATATCATCCATCGATCTGCGGATTTGCCGGTCAAGACTGTGGTTGAGAAGGTTATGGATGCTGTTGGGCTGGGGCAGGGAAGTAGTGTTAGTGCGGCTTAGAGGATTCGCAGGAAAGAAGGAGGCACGTATGAGACTTCGGCAAGATTGGATGATACCTCAAGTGCATGACTCCATGCTTCTTTCGAAATTGACTACATTTCGATATTGATGCTTCCACCATTGCTCTTGAAGCCGAACTGTGACGTCGAGCTTCTGATGCATCTTCTCTGCTCCCTCACTTTTTAATCGCCGCAGAAAGGCTTACTACCATACAGGTGACTCTGTACGCCTCGGTGGTCGGAAGCGATCCATCTTGTGCCTACGCTCTTGTCTTCTTCGACGCCCTCGAGCCCTTTGTGACTCGCTTCGCCTTAGTTTGAGTTGCACTTTTGCCCTTCTTACTCGCCTGAGCCTTCTTGCCCTGACCAACACTCTCCTTCATGGCAACCTCTTCCTTTTCGTTTTCTGCGTGCTCAACTTCTGGCTCGATCCACTCCTTCATCAGCGCAGTCTCCATAAACCGCGACCACTCAAGTGCCTCGTGCCGCCGCTCATCCGACCAAGCCTGAGAGGCAGGGTTGTACGCGACGAAGGTTGCTTTCTCGATATTGATGCGGCGGAAACGAAGCAAGCTTCCGGTCGCATCATGATCTATATCGACTGTCGCAGGCAGATCCGAAAGCCAAGAGGCCCGGAAGACAATGAAGTTCTTCAACTTGCCCAGCTTCTTCTGCAGACGCTTCTCAAATGCCTCGTCGGATTCGAACGACCGGCAGTCAAGACTGATATGCTGAATCGCCGCGACCTGGGCAGGGATCTGGAATTCAACAAAACCTTCGAGATCGATGATATCGTCGAAGATAAAGGTATTGTCTTGAAAGGGCATGAGCGCTGCCTCTTGGTGGATTTGCCGACACACACGGAGGAAGTCCAGGCTGAAGTCGGATGTTGGTTTGGAGCCTCCACCACTCAATTGACACTTGCTGTGGCGTTGTGTGAAGGTCTCTTGGTTCTTCGCCTCTTGGCATGCCTTGTAAGCACGCGCATCCTCAAGCTCCGTGGTATCGCGTTGGCAGATCGAGCGAAAGAATTTGCGCTTGACGTTGAGTCTGGCCTCCGATATGTTGCGCGGATTGTAGCCAAAGACATGGATTTCCTTACCAGCGACGACGAGTCGGTAAATACGGTTACGCAGCTCGGGTGGGATGCTGAAGAGGCGGCTTTTGGTGGCGTTGGTCTCATAGCTGAGATTGTTAGTCGAGGGAGCAGGAATGAAGTTTTGAATCACTTACATCTTTTGCAATTTCGGTGAGACATGCTCTACCGGCAAGACAGTTGTCTTGACTTTGCGCGACTTGAGAATGTAGTCGGTCAGGCTCTGGTCATATTCAGATGACTCCTGAGAGGGAGCCATAATACTCATGAGATGTCGAGTGTTGAATCTGAAGGCGCAGCCACAGATGTGTGACGGTTTGAAGCAGAGGGTTGAAGCTCAAGTCTAAATACCAAGGAGTGGTGGGTCTGGAAAGAGTCCGTGCACGTTGCGAGGCGAGGCGAGCCGAAGAATGGCCCTCGAGTGAATGACCGACCGCTAAGGTGAAGAGAGCGACTTCTTTTCTTGCAGACACAAGCTCAGGCAGTTCAAACGAGAGAAGTCAGTGATCAAGGGTGACGTTCCAATGCATAGTCTGTGGCCACGTGAGTTTTGCGTATCGCTGGACATACCTGAAGCTCAATGCGTGATGCTATAAAGCCAGAAGTACTTGAGCTGCAGACCGTGACTTGGTCTCGGTCTCCCCCAAGCAGAGAGCACCGCTCCACGGCTCCAACACGAGCTCGAAAACCTAGCTCGCCTTTTCCCAACTCTTCCTCGGCTCTGGCAATCTGACCTTCGTCTCACCATCATATTTCGCCAGCTGCACTCGCGCACTCTCCGCCTCTTTCAGAATCAGATCCCGAATCTCTGGCGTTCGAGGAATAAACCTAGCCTTAAAAGGTTCAGGTCTCTGATTCTCACTAGCAGTATAAGCGAAAATATCGAGCTTCACCTCCTTGCCCTATAAGATCATCAAGTCAGCGTAATCTCAAATCTGAAGCTCCCTGGAAATCGCACGTACATCCTCATCCAGCCCCGGTCTAATATCAAAAGCCCAAAGCAACCTAGCAGTAACAAGCCAAAGTCCCTGCTCAGCAAGCGGTTGTCCACTACACTGTCTCCTTCCCCACCCAAAAGTCCCTTTTTGGACGGATGAGGTCGATGCCACTCACTACCCTCAATAAACCTCTCAGGATGAAAGTCATCAGGATCAGGATAATCTTTAGGGTTTCGATGAATGGCCCAAATGTTCCCAACAATCCAGGTATCCTTCGGAATATGATATCCACGATACTCGTCATCTTGGGTAGGGGCGTGCGGGAGACCGCCTAACGTTGTGACGGTTCTCCAGCGTAGAGTTTCGGCGGCTGTGGCGGTGATGTAGGGTAATGAGTCTTCATCGCTCCAATCTGGGAGACGGGCTTGTCCGACGATGCGATCGAGTTTCTTCTTGTGCTTTCTTTTGGACTTCGGGGAAGTAGCACATTGCTAGAATGAAGGAAATCATAGAACTAGATGTTGTGTCAACTCCACCTCCGATCAAATTCGCAGTCAAATTCCCCAGTTCTCGACAATTGATCGTTCCAGCATCACGTTCTCTGATCAGGCGTTTTGAAAACAAATTTGCTTGATCGCTCATCGCAGCAGCTTCTTCTGTCATTTCTTGCCAGAAGTTGTTGAGTCGTTTACTCGCATCATCAATGATTTTCGGTATAGGATTGATCCAGTTGGGTAGTTCTGATAACCATGGGATCATTTCCATGACGGCTTGGCCCGGGATGACCGCGTTGACGACTTCCATGAATTCTAGGGCTCGTTGGGCTACTGGGTCGTTAATGTCTCTAATTCGACGACCCCAGCCGACGATGGAGACGATGGAGCAGGAATAGCGTTCGATGGCTGGGACGTAGTTGTCGGGGCGGGTTAGGAGGTCTTCGAGGAGGATTTTGGTTTCAGAGCTTTGGAAGTCGCGGTAGGCTCGGACTGCTTGGGTACCTACTACGGAGTGCTGTGAAGAATTTTAGCTGTGGACAGTGTACGATGAATGGAAGCTTACGCTCAGCTTCCGATGCGTCCTCCACTGGTCATCATATTTCAAACACACTTGATTGTGGTTCGTGGTGTTGGTCATGTCGCCCATCATGACCATCCTGGGTCGTGAAGAATAAATGGTCGCTCTCTTTTCAAACATGTCAGAGACAGTCCAAGCATCGTTGCAGCAGATTACTGGTCGATGCCCGTTCCAGAGTGTGATCATAGGATTCCTGTAAATTTCAAACGACAGCTTTTCCCAATGGCGCCAAGGTCGTTTCATGCGCATGTCAAGGTGGTTGCCGATTAATGGTAAGGGAAAGGGGCCTGGTGGAAGCTTTCTGCGCAGCCATAGAACTCGCAGGTAGTCGATCGAAATCCATAGTATTCCAACGATCGTGAGTGCTTTAGCGATCAGCTTGATCAGGCTCAAAATAGTGTAGACGAGGTGGCCATTCATCTTGTGATACCGATCGAGCTGTTTCCTCTACTCCAGCTCAATGAACGGCGAGTAGCAGTACTCATATTTGATCAGTGTACAGTCAGCCTGGCAGGCATTGCGTGGCTCGGAGCCGGACTTGACTTACATAATAAAGTCGTATCTCGTATTGACCAGGAATCTCCACGTTGACATGTGGGAGCATCCCAGTAACGGCTAGAACTCCACCTTCGGCAGTTGTGATGGGGTATACTGGCCGGAGCATTTTGTGCTCCGTGGTTCGAAGTTGTTGCGTGCTAAGGAGAAAAACAGGAAGATTGCAATGGGCGACGCATTTGATCCTCCCATCTGCTTGTGGTAGACTCGATTCCGCGCCAACAAAAGCGTCAAAGTTTCAGCTTGAGCTCGCCATGCGCAGGAGAACTTTATGCGTTTCGTGTTGTCGGACGCGCTTGAAATAACGTGGCTCACAGAGAACGGTCTTTTGTGATGTGCTGACAAGTAGTTGGCGTCTCTAGGGGAGATGCTGTGATGTATCAGTGATCAGAAAGTGGACATCCATGAGATGGGTATCTAAGCATCAAGACATCAGCTTAACGTGTACATTGAAGAAAGCGCTCACCAAGATGCAACGCCGCCAGTGCACTCGCACACTTGTATGCTCTCACTTTTATCGCTGTCCTCTGAAAAGTGGCCCATCCTGATCTTCCTCATCAGCAAAGCCGAGCTTCTCGCCGACTTTGACTTTCTGGCCCTTCTCAATGCACCACTGCCACCCTCCTTTCCTCTTTGTGCCATCGCCAATAAATCCTTCATCAAAGCTAGGTCTCTTGCCCTTTGGAGCTTCGAACACCATCACAATGGTACTGCCCAATTGAAATCCTCCCATCTCCTCTCCTTTACGTAGTGCGTGGCCACCAAGTACAGACGAGGCGGAAGTATAAGTAGCCTCAGCATAGCCGGAGTACGGTTCGCCTCTGTCTGCAGCCTCCTCCGCGGCCTTGTCAGCGAGGGTGTCAGTGAGCAAACTGTTCGTCCTCAGTTCTTTATCGAAGTTGATGACGATGGAGCCGACATTTGTGGCACCAACCGGTGTGTAACTGAAAAATCCATATTTCCATCGGCCGAGCAGTACAACTCTCTCATTCAGTGTGAAAAGACCCGGTAGGTTCTTAACCAAGAAAGGGCTGACACTGTACAGCTCACCGGCAAAATGTCTTCTGCTTTCCACAACCCACGAAACAGGCGAGTGGAATCGATGGTAGTCGCCAGGTGCTAGATAGACAACGCAATAGTAAAGTGCTGTCGGCACTTCCTTCGCAGCCGGATAGTACCAGGGTCGTGGTGCATTCGGTCCTGTCTCGAGATCCTTTTGTACTTCTCTTTCTGATGAGCTCGACGACCGCGTTGACTGGTCAGACAATGATGCTGGCGGAGGCAATTCGTGGTCTCTCGACCCGCCTTCCCTCATCTGCGGATCTGCATTCTTTGGATCTGGGTGCTTGGGCTTCTTCCACCAAGATCTGCCTCTTGGCGTGGACGCAGCTCCCGAGAGCAGATTCGGTAAGGTATAAGAAATACCGTTCACGCGAGCAAATTCCTCATCTTCGTGAATCGACTCCTCGTCACCAGATCTCGATCGCCCTTCCGACGGTTTGGGGGCGCCTTCAGACCCTGCTACATTGCTGGTAGCTTTGCTTGAAGGCTGCTGTCCAAGCAATGAATCCACGCTGTACGTCACACCCTTGACCTGCTCGACTTCGCCGTGCTCGATGACACCAAACTGCACAATTCTGCCATCTGCCGGCGAAAGAAGCGCATTTGGATGAGGATCCAATGGTCGTACGCCAGGCTTCAGCGTGCGATAAAAGAATTCGGACAGATTCTTGTATGTGTGCAAGTCTGGCTCCGACACCTCATCGAAGTTGACACCAAACACCCAGCCATATAGCTTAAACCCCGGCACTCGGAAGTAGTAGGGTATGTCGATGCTGTTGAACCATCCCCACCACCTGCTCAATGCCTTGAGTGGAATTGTGCTCATGATCTGTACACTCCATGGTCCTGACGGGCGTATGCGTTCTCTGCGCTTGGGCGAGCCTAAGTCTCCCCAGTCAAATTCGTCTTCTGGATCATCTTTGCTGCGACGCCATGCTTCCTCTTCTCTCCTCCGTTCTCGCTCGTTGATTCTGTAGAACTGGAAGGCACCTAGAAAGGCAATGCCAAGGCCGATTGGGATCGGCTTCCAGACTATTGGTGTGCTCCGCCATGCTTCACCTAATCTTGCTCGGAAGGAGGACTTACGATGTTCCCGTTGCTGCTTGAATGTGGAGGAGAAGGGTCGTCGCTGGTATTGTGGCCTCGCGCGCGGAGGAAAACTGCGGAGCACAACGCGATACTCGCGTGCTATCGTCGGCGACATGGTGGCGGACAGTCTCTAAGCCATCTCATACTCCAGATCCTCTGCTGTGAGGATTGGTCGGCTGAAGGGAGTCGAGATGAGCAGCGTTACGTCATCAAAGCGCCAGGGCTGCGGGTTTAGAGTTCGGTGCTGCAGGGCAAGTGAAGACAGCTGGAGCTTGACCTGCATGTGAATGATAATACACCAAACACTGCCATATCATACTATACACCTCTCTTTATACCATTCTGGCGTGTTAGCTCGATATGTGTTTTGTGATATTGGCCTAGTGATCTTGACGACACATCCACCTCTCGATACAATGGCACCTCCCGCCGAGCCTCCCGAAACGATCACTCTAAACATCAAAGTGCCACCAGGACATCTAGCTGATGGTGTCGATGAGTTCTCGCTAGGCAATGAAGTGCCCGTCAGCCAAACGATCGGTCAAATCAGACAGCGCCTGTCGCAGTCGCTGCCATCGACTCCTGCTCCGGAAAGGCTTAGAATATTGTATGGAGGGAGGGCGTTAGTCGACGATGAGCAAACGCTGAGCGATGCGCTGAACGTGAGAAGAGCCCCGGAACAGGTTAAATACTATGTGCATCTACTGGTAAAGGGCGAAGGAGCTGCCAATGCACCGATACCGCGGGCATCTTCACACAGGCGGGGCGTAAGCACACCTGTCAGATCCGCCAGTCCTGCACAAGCACAACAGCCTCAAAGTCAAGGCCCTCCACCACCGCAACAACCATTTCACAATGTACTGCATGGAGTGCACCCTCAACATGCACATGCCCACCAGGCCGCTCTCTTCGCGCAACACCAGCAAATGCAGGCGCAGTTGCAGCAACAAGCTCTTGCCCAGCAGCAGCACGCGCTACAGCTGCGGCAACAGCAGATGGCGGCACAGGCTCAGCAGGGAAATACTTCAGGCCAAGGTACCGCTCCTCAGACACTTTTCAACATCGCGCAAGGTATTGGCGCACCAGGCCAGCCGACGGTCAGGCTGCAAGGACAGGATCTTGCAGGTCAAACCGGCCCTCCTCAGGCAGATGGTGCTGTTGAAGGAGGACACCACGCTCGTTCAACCAGTCTAGCACCAGATCATCAGCCACCGCGCAGTATCTCGCAACCGCCTCCGCAGCCCATGAATCGGGGCATGCACATTGAAGGTTTTGGACCGAATGGCGAGCGTGTGGTCATCCACCAACAAAGCTTCGGCTTCAATCCCATGCCACTTGGGAATCCTGGTCTGCCTAATGTCCATCATGCGCCCTTGGGACTTCCACCACTCCCTGGAATGCCAACACAACATCACGCTCGTGGGAACGGCCCATCTGCACTGGACCAAGCTCGCGATAATATTGTTGAGATGCGTCGCATACTAGACGAGATCAGAGGCCAAGCAGACACAGACGAGGGCCGAAACCGCGTTGAACAGCTAGAGCGTCGAACACAGTCACTCAACGATTACATCGATCCACTACACCTCGGTAGTTCGACGCGAAACCGGGCAGGTCAAGCTAATCCTGCTCTGCAGACATTGGCCAATGCTACCGGAGCCCATATAGCTCGCTCGACTTCGCAGCCACCGCTAGGTCAGCAACAGACATGGCAGCAGCGCGCACAAGGCATACGCCAGTCACAGCAACTTGTATCACAACCTTCACAGTCTAACGATGTGACGGCTTACTTGCTGTCTTCGCCTACGGGGCCTCAAGCAATCTTATTCTCGCCTCAACACGGCACTTTCACAGGTACTCGCCTGCGGCCAGGCAGATCTGTGCAAGTTGGTCTACAGCCGACGCCTACAACGCAGTCGTCAGATACAGCAGCCGCCGCCAACACCCAAGCACAACCAAATCAGCCTGCTGCTCAAGGACAAGCCCCTGTCGCACCACTTGCACCAGGAGCCCAAGCTCAGGTGGCGCCGGCGCAACCAGACCCCTTAGGTCCCATGGCGCCGCTCATCAACCACATGTGGCTACTCCTGCGCATTCTCATATTCGCCTACTTTCTACTCGGTGCTAATTTAGGCTGGAGGAGACCATTGGCTCTTATTGCGATAGGAGTTGGGTTCTGGTTGATGAGACAAGGTTTGCTGGGCGATGGTGCTGTAGTCAGAAGATGGTGGGACGGCATTGTGAATGATGGTCGGCCACGGCCGGCGCAGCCGCAACAGAACGTCGAAGGCCAACCGCCAGCTCAACAGCCGGATCAGCCCGCCGGAGCAGACGCTCGAGCTGGGCAGATGCCGACACCTGAACAACTCGCTCAACGCCTGTTAGATGAAGATCGAAGGCAACGTAACGAGCGACTGCAATGGTTGCGAGAATATCTTCGTCCTGTGGAAAGGACCATTGCTCTACTGGTCGCAAGTTTGTTTCCGGGAATCGGCGAGGCATATGTGCGCGGTCGCGAAGAGGAGGAGCGAAGGAGGAACGAGGAAGAAATGGCTGCCCGGAGACGGGAAGACGAGGAGCGACAGCAGAGGGAGGAGGAAGAGAAAAAGAAGGCGGAGGAGAGTGGTGCGAGTAGCGAAGACAAGGAACTACCACCAACTAATGAAGCTGCGACACCCGCTGCTGCGGACGCACCAGACGCACAGGAAGGCTCCGACGCGGCCGAGACCGCAATCAGGCAGTCATTCGTTAATCAGTGAAGATATCAGAGACATACAGGTCTGACTTCATATGGCATATGTAGCAAGACAATCGTTCTGCTTGTCTCATCCGCCTTCGGGCGTCCGCAGTGATGAGTACCCGTCATCAGATTTAATGTGGAGACACCCCTTCGATCTTAGGATCCTGCTTGCTCGTCTGGCCTCTACGATATGATCTTCCGAAGGATCTTTCGGTGGATATTGCGCCAGCTTATCCCAGACTTCGACAAAAGACGCTTTCTTGGCTATGGACTAGTGGAGCGGAAGAGACGCAGTGATGAAGACCATTCACCAAGGCATCACTCCGACTAGGTGACGGCCTTGGTCCCTCCCGCTGCATGAGCGGTAGATGCTTTTAGCCTCTGGTAGTGAACGATGTCCGTTAACGTCTTGGCAAGTGAATCCTCGGCTTTCCTTTGCCTCTCCCTTCGAACAAAAACTTATAAAGCCTAAGCTTTGCTGTTCTTTCGCCTCCTGCCAACATCAAAATCCGCTACGCCAGGCACTGTTGCGATCCGAAGTAGCCAAACGAAGGTTCCGCGACATCTCGGACGCCAAACTTCCTCGAAAGCGTTCACCCGCTCTACGACAGAGACCAATACTATGTCGACACAGCAAGACATCAACATGACCGCTGCTTCGAGTCAGGTTGTTGCCACGATGGTACCTGCCGCGACCTCCAAGATTCACATTTTCGACCTTCCTGTTGAGACCAAGCTTCAAATCCTGTCAAAGCTGCCAGCCAAAGAGATACAACGCGCACGTCGGATTAGCAAACATTTCCCCGACTTGACTGACAATCCCCGCAACCACACCATGTTGATTGCGCCGATCGAGTCGAGGGCACTCCAGACTATTCGAGATACGTTCGACCACATTGTCGGTTTTGATCCGGATAAGGTTGACCTTTTTGAGCTCATTGTTCGGGTCAGCGGCCATCGAGCTGGGCTTGGTGCGCCTATGGGCCCGTTCGAGTGTGCTGACGTTGTCGGCGAATTGTTGGTTCATGCCAAGTCAGGTCTTGACCAAATCCAGTGGAACGACGCGAATCACTCAATCCTGGATCTTCTAGACATAGAAGAAGCACATCATTGGCAGCACTTCCAGACAAGACACCTCGCATTGCCGCCAGACCATCTCAATCATCGCATGGCTTACCATGGTCGTTACGCTAGGATTGGCGTCACTGAGGCCCTACACCAGCAATGGATGACAGAGATCGCCAGCAAACCACAGTTCGACCTTCAACGTGGGAAGCGTCAAGGCTTCGCGCCATTGATGGTAACGCCAAGTCCGGAAGAGCATAACATCCTGGAGGCAGCATTTGGTTTGCCCATTGTTCCCGAAGCTCTGCATATGGTTATCCACTACTGCGTTCGTAGCGCCTGGGCTGACGAGAAGGTGACTGAGGCACTGAATCTTGGTGCCAAGTTCAAGATGACAGCACTTGAGAAAGCTGCCATCATGGAAGATATTTACCTGCTGGCGGGAGACGAGTGGTCATTTTCTAGTCTTCCTAGTCTCGACCTGGATTCGGATTCGGATGCGGACTGGGAAACGACCGACGAAGAAGCTGAGTCTGACTCTGACTGGGAGATTGAAGAATCTGATTCGGAATCCGGCTCGTAGGCCGACGATGAATCTGATTCAGATGATTGGTTGGCGAGTCTGTTGCACCCAGGAATTCTATTGTCAAGATCGTGCAGGGTATCGCAGCTCATGCGCTTCGACAGCCGTCCGGAGCGCGAGTGCCGGAACGAGACCTGCCGGAGTACAAGGACTGCTGCATTTGAGACGCTCTCGTCTTGCTAGGAAAGACTGCGCAATGCGAATGAATGACTGTGATTGACGGGCCGAACCTTGTTTTCCTGCTCTATGAACATGGACTTCGATCTTTCTTCTGCCACTACTGCGAATGATCCATTGACTCTACACCTCACCACCAGGTCGCAGACCTTCGCGCTCACCGCCACTTCCAACACCGCGCTTTTTCCAGTTAGGACGCACGCGTCACAAGACTCGAGCAGCTCAGCAACCATGTCCCTTATCCCGAACTCGAAGGTCGCGAAGTGCACACCGTCCCGCCAAGCTCAGTCCGATGGCTCATCCACACACACCGGACACTCGACCCGCACGCCAGAGAGAATGCCTGACACTTCGCGGACATTGGCGAGCGGAGTCTCGAACGAAGTACTGTCTTTCAAATTCCAAGATCTACCGAACGAACTCCAATTGGGGGTCCTTTCCTGTCTACCTGCTAAAGAAATGCAGCGAACTCGCCGTATCAACAAACACGTCCGTGGTCTCATCGACCAGAATCAGAACACTATCTCGGAACCAGGCAAGACGAGAGCTATAGCGCGCCTCGAGCACGACTTCAAACACATCATTGGATTCGACGTTCGTTCGCTGGATGTGTTCGAGTCTCTCAAGAGGATTGTGAATCATAATCACCAACTCGGATATACAGACTCCGTACAGAGCGCCTGGTGGGTACTCAGTCAGCTTTGGAACTACAAAACAGGAGAGAGCGCCTTCTACCCACGGCTGGAATGGTTTATCTCCGAACTTGTCGGAATTCAGAATCATGCTTTGATTGAGGTTGCGAGATCGCAGAGGAAGCCATGGGAATGGGCCAAGAACATGTCGCGTGAGTTCGAAAATGATTCGAAGTCAATGCAAGCTCGAGCTGCGGAAGAAGGATGGAACTATGAACATTCCCTTTTCGAGCCACTGGATCCATTAGTCGACGATATTTTCTCGGACGTGGATGATCTCGGCTGTTCGAAGAAGGATGTCGAGAAATGGTGCAAAGAGGTCTTTGAAGAGGGCACATTGAGGCATTGCTACGATGAGCTGTGGGAACGTGAGCCTCAATTTGAACTTCCTTCTGAGATGCTCGAGCAAGCTTTCGGATTGCCAGCCATCCCCAGCCCGCTGGTAGGAATCGGGTACTGCGTGAGAACGAAATGGGCTAGTAGGAGGGCATGCGATGCATTTGTCGACGGAAAGCCCACGAGTGAGATTGAAAAGGCAGCGATTCTGGAAGAGGTCTTCATTTACTGAGGGTCAGGCATTCTACGTATCTCCAATTGTGTGCGCCACACTCAGTATGATCTCGAGGAAGACCTTGGCCAACTGATCTTTGTCTCCAATATCCCGGGTTCTCTCGGAGACAATGCGTCCCATGTGGTAGCACGAAGCAGCAGGAGGGTCGATGAATGGTATTGTCCTGTTAGATTTTCAAGGCCCACTTAGATCTCCCTTCCACCGCTACTTAAGCTTAACCTCTCGGCATCAGTTCTCGCCTCTCGACAGCGCCGAGAGACACATGAGCCGTCACCAGAACGCCTTCTAAACGACTTCACGATGTCCCAGACTCCGCTCCCATCACCATCATCAACAAAAACAGCTACCCACGCCTCCACGACCGTGACCCAGCCGAACACCACACCTTCAAAGGTTCCTACTCGATCTCTTCTCGATCTTCCCGTCGAAATCAAAACCAACATCCTCTCCCGCCTCCAGCCCTCCGAGATCCAAATATTTCGCGCAACATGCAAGCACGCTCGAGACCTGGTCGATGAACCAAGCAACGCAAATGAGCTCTACCAGCCCAGTCAAGCTCGCAATCTCGAGCGACTATCTGGGTGCATCTCCAGATTATGCAACCTGCACGGCCTCAATCTTCTCGACGCTCTGTCCATCTGGATTGCGCAGCGTGGCATTCTGGTCGACTCAGATTCGCGAGTTGCGTACCTCAAACCATTCCTCGAGCTTTGGTCGGCTCAACGCCCAATCTCAGTAAGTCGAAAGTACAGAGCTATGGTCACGCTCGTCATGCTAGCCGACACGCTAATGAACACCTACATCCAAGCTCACCTCAACGAGGACGGCTACGAAAAGTTCATTCCACTACTGAATGAAGCCGACTACGAAGCCTATGTCGAAGGCCTACTAGCAAAATGGGACAGATTCAACGTAAAGAAGAATCTCAAGCGCTACTACATCGACAAGCCGACCATCAAGTCATGGTTTCGCGCAATTGCTTCGGATCCATCTAGTCTGGCCGGTCCGGACTACATGGACGAGCCGCAGCATGTTCTGACCGACCTGCGGCATTTAGGCCCCGATTCTGATACCCGTGAGGTGTCGAATTATATCCTGAAGGGACACCCCAGTGCTCATCTTCTCGGCTTACCAGATATCCCGAAGTCGCTTCCACATTTCGGCTTTTGCGTCAGAACAGTGCATGCCAAGCGATTGCTTGATCTCGCCTACGAACGTGGTCAGAAGATCAGTGAGAAGGATAAAGCTTTTATACTGGAACAGACGTATCTGTATTAGACGGTAGTTCTGCATTGCTACGATGGTCTTTGAAGGAGCTGAAATCGGTAGCTGGGTGTCCGCTTTGTTTCAGTATGGAAGTGGGTATGAAGCCTTCCATTCCTTGATAGATCTGCAATCTGGATCTCTGAGTTGAGTGATGGCACTAGTTGCCATCCTAGCAGCATAGCATGACTTTATGAATCGCATCTCCATCAATGACTCAATCCGATCGCTCTCGGCGCCACTATGTTTCCTCGCTTTTATCCTTCATGTGCCGCTACAAGTCCGATACTGCTATCATAGAAAGGCATCTTGCCCTACACAGAGTCACGACCTTGCATTTCTGTGTTCTTGAAAGCTTGACAATATGTCAGTGCCTCATCGCGAGGACAAGAGCATTGTCCGTCTTGCCTTACTGCGGCATGGTCCACGAAAATGGCATTGTCCTTCATCATGTCAAGTGAATGGAAACATGACGCTTCACGTACTTAAGTACTTAAGCACGCCATTTCCTCCAGTGCCCAATTTCTCTCCGCCGTCACCCCTTCAGTACCACTACTCAGCCCTGCTCACTTACGCTTCTAGGCCACACTTATCGAAGCAACCTTCATCCAGACGTGGCTTGCAGATTAGATCTCCGATACCTGACCGCCGCTATGAGCTCCCAGTCCGTCAAGCCCGCCGGCTTAGATCGTCTGTCTGCTCTTCCAGTCGAGATAAAGCTTCAAGTCTTCTCTAAATTGTCAACAAAAGACCTCGAAGCTTGCCAAAAGACCTCCAAGCACTTCCACGCTCTGATCAACGAGGAGACCAATTCAAAAACCCTCTACGGACCCATACAAGATCGCAACCGCCACCGCCTAGCAGAGTCGATCTCACGTCTCTACGACCTCCAAGACGTTAGCCTCATTGAAGGCCTCGCCCGCTGGATCACACAGCGAGGCCTCAATCCAGACGGCGGCAGTCGTGACAACCTCATTCGACATTTTCTCGAACTCTGGACTTTATCCCGATCGAAGCCCAAGAAGTCTGATTCTCCTACTCTGGACAATTTGACGGACGTGGCTGAGGCTCTAGTCGACCTACACATCAAGACCCATCTGGAGCCGTCGGACTATGATTTCGATTTCATTCTCGGAGGCCTGACAGAGTTTGTCCACTTCTTACATGACAGCACTCGTTCCAAGCACCGCACGCTCAAACGCTATGACATTGACAGGAAGGCCTTGGAGGACTGGCATCATCAGGTCCTCTCTGATCCCCAATGTCTAGCTGCGCCGGGAATTTTGCCAACACCAATGTTCGCTCTGACACCTTTGACTTATGAGGCGCCAGCTGGGTACGAATTTACTCCGCATGAGAGCGATGAGTTTGAGTTGCCAGGACTCTGCTCTCTGCAGCGACTTGCTGAGCTATTCGGCTTGCTCAGGATTCCAGACTACAGGTTTGTTGACCGACAATTCGAGGTCGAGATCGCTGGTAATACGCTTGGCTTTTGTGTCAAGACTGAGCAGGCGTTCGAGATCGTGAAGCAGGCTGTGCAGGGCGAGGCGATCAGCGAAGAACAGAGAGCACTCGTGCTGGAGGAGATGTATCTCTTCTAGACGACGGACTGCTAGCATTGCTTTGGCGTTGTAGGAGTTGGGCGTTCTTTGCGGCTGTTTCGGGTTACAAGCGCCTTGCGCTGGGCTCTTCAGTTTTGTTTCATTGATAGTTGCTACAGCATGGAAGATAGAACAATTAGCACTGGTTGCCCCTCTAAGACCACTTACTTGTCAATTCCAGATAGACTCTCAATTCTCCACATCGACGTGCTCAAGCACGTGAAGCACTCGACTCGACTTTCATTGTCTCTCTTTGTTTTGACAGTCAGGCCATCGTGTTGATGCGGCCTTTGAACCATGCACAGGCTCTTCGTTGTTGACGATACCATTGTTGGATGTTGTCACAAAGCCATTCGTTGTCACAAAGCCATTGTATATGTCGTTGCCTTACTAAGAGCAGTCGTGAAGCCTGGTGGGCCGCACCAAGTATTAAAGTCGTCTTCTTCTCTGTCGTCCAGTATTCACAGCAAAACCTGATCATCGACACTTGAAAGCTTTCTTGGAGCATCACCTACACCGACATTACTGGTCAGCAAGATCAACTCACTTGGCCGAAATTATGACTTCCTCAAGCCCAACCACAACTGCCTCAAAGGCGCCAACATCGTTCCAAAACCTTCCCGTCGAACTCAAGACCGACATTTTGTCCTATCTGCCTTTCACAGAAGTCAGAAACTGCCGACGCGTATGCAAGGACTTTCGCGACATCGTCGACGAGAAGAGCAATGCCATCGTGCTGTACAGACCTAGCCAGGACCGTGATCGAGATCGTCTTAACGACGCTGTAGCCAATGTTCTGGATCTAAAGGGCGTAAGCTTTTTCGATACCCTGGTTCGTTGGTTCAAGCAGCGAGGCCTTATGCTGGATATCGAAATGCGACATATACTGCTCGAAGCATTGGTCGGGGAATGGCTGATGCAGCAAGGCGTCCAGAGTACCGAGCTGGAGATGGAAGTCTATACATTCATGTTGGTCTATTGGGCAGACGCCTTGATCGCAGCCCACGTGCGTGCCCATATCGATAGTCGTCATGAGGGCTTCTATCATGACCCTAGCTCGATCTCCGATCGTCTGAATCAGCCGCCTTGGCCAACAGTACTCCCGAGACTGGAACTAACGTATGGTATATCGGCGAGAGACCTGATACAATGGGGTCGTGAGATGGAACAAGACAGTCGAAGGCTCGCAGCTCCGACAAGGATCCCTCAACCCGGTTACGTTCTCACACCTCTGAAATACTTCGTCCCAGATACATCTCTGGCACACCTCATCCCAGATCCAGAGCTCTGGGATGGGCGCTGGCGTGTACGGGAAGAACATGGGATTTCGGGCTCTATGGAGCGCCTTGCTGAGCTATTCGACCTGCGCGCGCTTCCAGAATCTTGCCGCCATTTTGCTTTCTGCGTTAAGACAAAGCGAGCATACGACATAGTCGAAGCAGCTGTGGGTGGTGCAGACATTAGCGAACATGACAAGGCGTTTGTGCTGGAGGACATGTATTTGTTCTAGGCTGACGGTCCGTGATAGCTGGACTATCCGGGCTGCCGAGCGTCCATAGAATCCATTCTTGTGGGATTCTTCCTTTTTTGAGAGCATTAGAATGTGGAAGTAAGGCCCTTGAGGACAGGTTGTTCAATCCCGCGCTCGGACGGGTGCAACTACACTATCAGCATAGATTAGCAAATTCACATTGCTTTTAACCTTATCGCATTTCCTATATTCTCGTCCTTCTCTATCTCACTTGGTACTCACTGCCCAACCTTGTAGGCTTTTGTCTCTCGCCATTAACGAGCATGCACGGCCAGGCATCTCTTAGGTGGTCGAAGGCGACCTGCAACTTCGTATCATCGCCCGAGCAGCGTACCGCTTTGCAGACAGTGAGCTGTCCTTGGTTTGATTCGGGAAGCGCGTCTCGGTTCTATACAAAGGTGACGAAGTCAGGCTGGATCAGGTCTGCTGAGGAAGCAAAGGCCAATTGCAATTTTTGACCGATCACCTCTCGAATGGCCAAATATGTCCGCGCATTCGCATATACTGACAATCTTCCGCCAGCAGAAGCCAGCATTCTCCACATACTAAACTTCCTAGCTCTTCCATCCACCCAAGTGGCATCGTCGCCGACAAGATTTTGGCCAGTTCTGCAGAGGGGCCAATACTACGACGAGGAAACTGGCTGCTGTCCGCGGCGCTTGCTCTAACCTTATAATAAGGCGGCTGCTTCGCAATGTTCGTGCTTGCTCTGGTGTCATGTACAGATAAAATGCCGTTCGTTGTTGTATGGTGTTGTTGGTTTGGCCTGGAACACAACCAGATCGATCTGCATTGGAGCAGGAGTCTTATTGGGCCTCAGAGCCAGAAAACTAGTGGAGGTTTGTAGTCAATCTGATCGCCCAGCCTCGCGTATCAGAGATATATCATGGGTTGCTTCTCAAGCTCCCGATGGAATCTTTCATTGAAGCACATTTGCAAGCAGTCTCCGCCCCTTCGCATTCGAAGTCTCTTTACGGCGTGAGTCTGAGGAGGCGGACTGCAGAATAGTTCTGCCGCTCTGATCGGCATCTCGGGCCGCTGAGCCGCACGACTTCACTCCGCCAATTCTCGCAACCTCCTTTCACTCTCACGCTGCTACAAATTACCTGTGGCATCAATATGGTCTCTTACAAGAAGGCAGACCCACAGGGCTTAAGCCGTAGTCTGTACAGCGAAACGTTCGATATTCCGATGCAACAACATGCGATCCCGTAGTCGCCCAGCCAGACTTCACATGATGGTCACCACCTGGCCGATGATTGACGGAGAATTACAAGGCTGGCATACCCATTCCCGCGCCGGGCTGGCCAAGATACAGTGCGATTCATGGACGATAGACTCCTCTCTTCAGCGTCATGATCGAATTTGGCGTCTTTGTACGCAAATGTCGCTCCCTTCACTGGCCATTCCCGGCTGAATTCGCAAAGCACGAAATGTCTGGAAACAAAACCTGATAACATGAACCTCGGAAGCAGAGCCTTCTTGAGGTTCCGATCGATATGTTCTTTCATTGTTCTGGACAATTCGTGTTTGCCATTTGCGGCCCCTTTCTTTGTTTCTTGCAGGGAATTCACGCCGTTCTCTAATCACGCAGCATGCTCTCGAATCTCTTGATCTCGCACATTCAGCAAGTACAAGAAAGGAAAGACTGCAAGATGGCGACTGCAGCGGCACCGGCTCTACCGTATGCTACGGGACCAGACTGTGATGATAAACCACTTCAGCCAGGTGCAGGTCCTTGTGCAAGTGCTGCTAATGTCAGATTCTGGCGACCGAGGCAATGTTTTAAAGGCCACACATTCCATGGTCCCAATTCCTACACTGTTTGTGGAGCCTGCTTCAACAACATCGATGCTCAGCCATGGGCTCAGCAAGCTCATCGAGATATATGGGATGATACTTTCCCTGCCAACGACCCTTTTACTCCACCCGCGACCTGGCCGTGGCCTGCTGCAAACATCGGTACTTGGACTGGTTTCTTAACGCGTCTATGCCGGCAAGTGTCTCCGAATTGTATGGCTATTTGTAACTGACCAGACTCCAGGACTTGCGAGCGCGTGGAGCAGATGAAGCTGCACTGCCATCTAAACAACGGTCTGTCGCTGTGGACTATAAGCCGAAGACCACCGTGGCAGGTTCGGAACCACCACATGACAGACTATCCTCGCAACAGATGTACCTGCAAGTGGTTCCTTGGCGAGGCCGGACCAGCGCCACCGGGGACAACGATTCTTGGTAGACAGTGCATACGGCATCGAAGACTTAAATGGGTTCGTTGATGATCGAAAGTCAGCTCCTCCTTGTCTGGATCCTTACTAATAGATTGTCTTTTGGGTGATCTAGGACGAGATGGTTGCTGCCCGAGATCGCAACGACGAGTGGCTCCGCACTCTAGCGGTAGACTCAACCGGGGAGCTGTGTACTGCGAGTGGTAAGAAGATGCGCAGCAGAAGATCGGCTAAGTGGAAATCGTACAGAGCTTGCCGGTAAGCCTTCTGTCTGAACATGTGTTGAAGCAAGTGCAAGCTGACGGAGTTTTACAGATGCGGTGCCGATGTAGATACTCCAGTGCAGCCTGCAGGGCTTGGATTGCCACCCGGAGGCGCAGAAGGTACAGCATTCTGATCGCGCGCTTCGATCAACAACTAACTGCGAGCAGTGTGGTTATGCATGTGCTGCGAAGGACTTGTTCATCTGGTCGATCCGGGTACCCCTTGGTCGCGGTACCAAGGGCCCTTCGAGGTACCAACTTACGAGTTTGTCTTCGACCGCGAGAGAGCATGCAAGAAGGCAAGAGCTCGGAAGGATCTGACCCTGGGCAGAGACAGAAAGCAGCACACTGCATGAGGTTGGCAGAATGTTTAGGTCGAGACTCCATTCTCACACCCCAAGCCTCAACATTCACGCACACGCACTAAGCACCCCACATGCAAAGCTTGGCATGGTCCCGCCCATGCTCATCGAAAGCTACTTCCGCTGCATGTTCTTGCGTACGTCCAACCCACCGCGAGCGAGAAAGTGTCCGCGATGGATAGCGTACACCCTATGCGCTTGCGCACTGTGCGCCCTAAGTCAGACGAAGACGAAGAGGAACCGACATTCCGGTTTGGCGATTTGCCGGCTGAACTCCGAAACCATGTATACGAATGTGCCGCGCAAGCTGATCGGAAGTTGGCTGTCAGCGAAGAGTCTGCCACAGACGTACGCGCGCTGGCACAGGTGTCGAAACTGTACAGAAAAGAATGTATTCCAATCATACAAGACCGCGCGATCAAAGAACCGTCCACTATAGTTGTGAAGGTCATCGACTTCGACTTCACCGAAGCCATGCGGGCTACAGATAGACTGCTTCTCATCAAGGCTACGGCGGAAAGCTTCCCTTCCGACGGTTTCCTTCCTAAACTGCTCTTGCAATTGTGCACCACATCACGACATGACGGCGATATACAGAACCAGATTCGAGGAGTTGAGAAATGGCTCCGTTACCTTCGCAAACTTGACGAAGACGGGAAATGGTACGATGAATACTACGGCTACGAGATTGCAACAATCGTGTCCATGGGCGAGGCGCTGGACATTGTGGCGAGAGTGGACATGTCCCAGAAGACGAGCGGACATTTCAGTATCCTGCATTCAATCCTCTATACTTGGGAGTCAAAGCAGAATGACGCTCAAGAAGGTAGATCGCGGATCATTGAGTTCTACGAGGATGCATCAGAGTGCGAATCGGACGATGAAGAAGAGTATGAACCAGCGGAATCAGATGCTGAGCATGGTGAAGACCTGGGCGAAGGAATGGAGGGAGACATGGACGAAGACGTTGATGGGGACGGCGAAAGCGATGGAGACGGCGATGACGAAGGCGACTGGGAGGACGTGTCTGAGGATGAGGAGGCGGAGGCGGACGAGCCCAGTGTGGAGAGTCTGGCAGACTTGGATGAAGGTGTCCCAACTGATTCCTACGACTATCAGTACTTCCGGGTAAATAAGAGGAGAATCGGAAACGACCCCGAGGCGAACCGCTGGCTGCAAAACAAGAAGTACGAAACATCGTGGTTTGCAGCTGCGGCGTGATTTGCTAACCATTGACTTAGGGCTCGCTCATTGATCTAATCAAGGCAGTACTTCTCTTTAGCTCCACCTGACCGGATGCCATGTACTATCTGCAGGAAGGGTCACTATGTGAGGGTGATCTTGAACGTGAAGGATGCGAAGGACTCACCTGCATCGATACATCTACAAGGCTCAAGACGTATGACTTGAGCGCTGCTCTCGAATTCATTTTTGTGAGACAGTATGGCGCTATGCGAAGAATGAGAGATGTTCGAGTAATGATACCCTAAGAGGCGAGTCACGAGAAGAAGTTCGAGGGCTATGGCTCACACGCTGCTGTCGACCTCGTTTTTGTTAGAAGCTATGACACTTCAATGTCACAGAAGGTGATGCAAGGGCTATATGGTGAGCCTCCAGACTTCACTTGAAGTAGCATCTTCAAAATCAAGTTCCATGGAATGCTTTTCTTTGTGGTGTTGTTTTTACCTGCACGGTTCGGTGTGTCGAAGTCGGGTTACAAGAAGAACTTCGAGGTCTATGGCTCATACGCCGCTGTTGACCTCGGTTTTGATGAAAGCTATGACATTTCAATGTCACAGAAGGCGATATGGTGAATCCCCAGACTTCACCCAAAGTAGCATCCTCAATATCAACAAGCTCCATGGAATGCTTTCCTTTGTGGTGTTGTTTTCGCACGCAAGCTTAGGTGTGGTTGTGCTTGTAACGGAGCAGGGATCTAGGGTGAAGTGTGAGACACTGCTTCCAGCCAGGCTGTTCTGCGAGTGCCATCTACGTTCTTTGTCGAACCTCATCTCATCCTCACCGTCGTAGTATCGAACAGGATCATGCCACGACATTGGGCTCATCGGAGGGCGATGACGCAGGGTCAGATCTTCATCTCCGCCATTTCGGGCGCATTGACTGCCCAATCAGACAGCCTGGCCCAGCGCCTTCATGTGCTGTTTCGCATTTCAACGTCATCTGGCATGCGCAGGCACACACCAGGTTTCTCTACGATTGACGATAAGATAATCGGTCGCAAGTTCTGTAAGTTGGACATCGGGAGAACAGCTCACCTGCACAGTCTACTACAACCATGTCCCAAGCACCACGTCGAGAGCAGACCAATGGCGGTTCTCCGCCAGGGCAAGGATACTACAACGCGTACTCCGAAGCATCAGGCTACGATGATCGGTTCCAGCAAGGCCCGCAGCCACACAGAGAAGCGGGCTACGTTCCGTATCAAGACAGCTACGCGTCCTTTGATCGCATGCCAGCCAACAGCCAGAACCCACGAGACCAGTATGGCTACAGTTCTCCGCCTCCAAGAGACGGCTATGGCGATTCAGAAAGGGGCTATTCCGAGAGAGCTTTCTCACACAGACCGTACGCGCCCTCCGAGCCTCGACCTCATGCTGGGAATCAGCTCAGTCCTTACGACGAGGCGAAGGCTGATGCCGGATGGCGCGAGTACGACGAACAACAGAGAGCTTACACTTATGACAACAGACCACCACCTTCAGACTATGGGCGCAGACCGCCTTACGACGACAGATACTACGACGACAGAGACAGCCGATATGACGACAGAGAATACGACAGAGACTATGACAGAAGAAGGCGCAGGCGCAGCAGGAGATATTCAGATGACGACTTGAGGCAGAAAGCACTTCGTTATCCTTCTGACCCAAAGAAGGGCGGCCGTGATGTGTTTGGAGCCAGTGACGGAGAGCGAGGCATGGGCGCTCAATTACTGGGAGGTGCTGCTGGAGCGCTGCTTGGTCACAAGTTTGCAGACGGAGCATTGGGCACGGTCGGTGGTGCCGTGCTTGGTGCCATCGCATCTGGCGCAGCGGAAAGGCACTATGAGAAGCGTAAAGAAGAGAAGGTGTATAAGCGTAGAAGCTTGGACGACGGTTACGCTCCTGTTCAATACCCTCCTCCTGGACACGACATGGATGATGTTCGCAGAACTGGTCGTGATGGAAGGACTGGTATTCGCGAGAGACTGCGTTCGATGAGCAGAGGTGCCACCGCAAGATTCAGGAGCAGAAGCCGCCCGAGACGGAGTCCAAGCCTCGAGAGCGACGAGCGATACCACTATCGATGAGGCGATGCCAGATGATGATGAAAGAAATCTGGAGGCGATTTTACAGAGACGAGACCACGAATCACGGCCATTCAACGAGCTTGAATGCAGAATTAGCGCAAGCAAATTATGAATTTAACGACCCATACCGCACTTCACAATTTGCGAAGACCCAAGGAAGGCATTTCAGCTGGGGTCCACGTCCATGATCGCCTGCAATCACTGCCTGTAGGATCTGATCGAACAAAAGGCAGTCTAGGTATGGATTTTGCTATTCGCCATGGTGCATCACGATGGGAAAGCTCGCAACATTTCCTGAAAGCTTGCAACATAATTTCGAAAGGAGCTAGATGCCTTGCAAGATCGTCTTTCGAGCGAGTGAACCACCATTCGAATGCGCATCTTTTTTGAATGCGGTCCTCGCGAGAATGCAAATACTGACACTCCATGACTTTGAGTACTTCATTCTTCCTTGGACTGGCACGTGGTCCATTTGTTGTTGGTCTTCTGCAGAGCCAGACACAAATTGACTGGGTCCAGGTGAGGTTGCAACGCCTCTGCAGAGCAGGTTTGTTTACACCTTTGTTTGGTCCAGCTGACCAAGATCTAAGCTCACAGTTGTGCCGGCAACTAGGCTCCGACCCAGGACCGACTTCAAGCTCACGACTTCTAGACCCCTACACATAACCTCAACCTCCTTCGACGAAACATATCGCGTGATGGTGCGCAAGAAGACAGAAGAGAAAGAGCTGCGCGCTTACCTGCGCTTGGTCCCTTCGCGCAACGGTAAGTGCTCAACGCTGCCACGGTTTGAGCTTCGCTAACCACTGTTCTCATCGACTTTGAGGCCGAGCAAATAAATTACATGACCTGAAAGTATACGAGCAGAAGAGACAGCGCCGTCGCGCTCGCTTGACGCGCCTAGATGACTTGGACGAGCCAGTCAAGCCAGCAGAGCAGGTCACGAGAACAGCGACCAAAGTAAGTACATACACCCTGGCTATTCTTCCCAAAAGCGGCAAAAGCAGGGCGGAAAAGAGGAGATACTGCGAGCGTTTGCTTCGAAATCTGGAACGATATGAGGAGGAGCCGCAAGTGTGGCTGGCTTCCTGGCGAAAGCCGTTGCCGCCATTTTTGCGACTCCCGGCGGAGCTGAGGCAGAAGGCTTTGGAGATGGTACTGGACGATGACGCGGTGCTCTACCCTCGTCCGAGCAAAACGACCCTCAACATGGCACTCACCTGCAAGCTCATAGCCGAGGATATGAGACCAGTCATGAAGCTGTGGGATAGGCGTGAGATGCAGGTGCGCAGCGGCTTTCGACTTGACCGATCGGTGGTGAACGACTTACTCGGGCCTCTCAAAGCTGCTTCAGCCGTTTTTACAGCACAACAGCGCGGGATGCGACCATCAGGCGGCCGTCACATCATTTTTGCGGACGCAGCGGGCCCGAGCAACGAAGGGAAGAGTCAGGAGGGAGCTAGCACGAATACTACCGGAGGCACTAACAGCCGCTCTCTTGCGACCGGTCCACCAAGCGCACAGCAGTCGCAGCGAGAAGGCAAGGATGCGCGTCAATCAAAGAGCTCGTGCAAGCGCGAACTTTATAGCAAGAAGGGGACCACTGGACGCGACAACTTCGAGCTCGAGAGGCGATTCCAGAATGAAGCAGATGCCAAGGCCTCCGGAGCGCAGCAGCAACGTCAATACGAGTTGATACGAGAGAAACGCAAGCAGAAAGCACGCAAGCGCAAAGAGCGAGACGCCAATCGCGAACAAGAACTACTGGATTTGAAAGATCGTGACCGCAAGCAATATCGTGGCTGGGCTCGAGAGAACGTTGTAGAGGCGGCAATCGTGAAAGAGCGCAATATCCTGAGAAATGCTTATGGTCTCGGCACGACTGCTTTTTTATCTGATGCAGAGGAAGACTGATGAAGAGATGGCACGAGATGCATTTTGAAGAACGCTACATACTGGCAGAGACGAGGTGGCGACAGTCGATTTCTGGTGCTGGTCTATGAAATTATGGTTCTACTACGGCTGTTGGCAACGTTTGTCTACGGATGGAATTTTGAAAATCTGTCAACTACGCTGGACGACTCCTCGTTAGCATTACAGAGATGCCACTGGTTTTGAGAACCTGGCGAGGATTTCTGTAACGGCTTTCTCAGCATGCTCTTCAGAATCATGCATATGGATCCACTAAAAGTAAAGGATAGAAGCATTAGCAGATGTTCTAAGCGAGGAAAAGTCGTTTGTGCCCAACGAATCGATTGGTCTCGAGAATGAGACATGAGGGCTACTAGGCGGGAACGTGCAGGATGTGGGCTTCTGCCCTTTGGTTTACTCACATCTTCGCGCGGAAAGCCGATACTATTGGGATCCTTCTTGACTTTATCCCAGTCCGCTTTGTGCCACATGTCCCGCGTGGTCTCTCCGGTCTTTTGCACAGCTTTCACGCGCTCGTATCGAATTTCCTGGAAAGCCTTAAGGGCAGCGGGGATATTCTCCCTGCCGGCTGCTCTCAGACAAATGGCCATAGTCACGCCGTCTTCCATTGCCTGAGTTGCACCTTGCGCGGATGTCGGTAGGAAAGGATGTGCAGAGTCTCCAAGCAATGAAGTTCTGCCCTCGTCACTTATCCATCGCGGAAGTGGATCCCGATAAACAAGCTTCCAATCCACAATCCGATCCTCAGGCGTCTTGCTTACTATGCGTTTACAAAGTGGATCCCAGCCTTCGAAAACTTTATACACATCCTCGAGCTTGCCTGGAAATGACCACGACTCCTCAATATCAGCCTCATCTACATGCGTTAGAACCCAACAGCAATCGCTACCATTCTTAATGGTGGAAAAGAGGAAGTGCACATCTGGCCCGATCCAACCATTGAACGTATCGCCATTCTCACAAAAGCGTCGAGTCTCAGGATCAGCCATCATCTTCTCGTTGGTGAACCAGGCGCGAAAGACAGCGTAGCCGGACGATTTGGGCTTGTCATAGTAGCCGAGCACCAGCTCTCTTGCTTTCGATCGAACGCCGTCGGACCCAATTACCACGTCAGCACTAATTCGTTCGCCTGTGTCGAGCTCAATACCAGCAGCTCTGGAGTTTTCGAAGTACTTGGAGATCCGACAGCCTAGATGGACCGGTATTCCAAGGTCATCTTTGACGTACTTGAACACTATTTCGTGAAACTCGCCCCGATGTCCGTTGAAGACCGGCGCCTCTGGATTTGGTGGTGGAGTCTTCTGATTCATGATCAGCTCGCCATCAAACTTGTGGATATTGAACCCGTATTTTTGGAGATTGATCGATTGCGGTCTAAGGATGTCTGATATCCTTCTCCCGTCTCTGGTGAACCATCTTCGAAAGATTCTGCCTGCATTGGCTCCAAAACTGATTATGTCTCCCAAGACCTTGAGCTCGGAGAACGCTTCGTAGATCTCGACATCGTGACCTTGCTTGAAGCATTCGACTGCCGCGCAGAGACCACCAAATCCGGCGCCGACGATTATGACTTTGATGTTTGTCTTCGGTCGAGTCCGCATTGGATGCGGTGTCGAAGAAGTCGCTGCCATAATACCTTCAGAGCTCGCTGGACTGGTCTCCTGCGATATGGAACCCATAATGTCAGCGTGGCTGATGTGCCGGTCGCCTGTCATACAGTCTAATGTACAGTCGTATCGTCCTCATGGCATGCTTCTGTATTTGAAGTCACGATTGTTCAATGAGTAGCTACGAGGATCCCGGCACTTGGCCCATCGCATCTGCCGAGAACGGACTCCTTCACCCGACCTCAAGCAGTACAGACAGCAACTGCCAAGCACGACTTCATCCTTTAGCCGGGAGTGTTACAATGATAAGCATCGCTTGCATGTGAGCATGCTGGGGAAAACGCCTTACCCCACGAACTTGCAGGCAAGGATCATGTGAAGGTTGCTCCTAGCATGCTTTGAGCTTTTGCAGCATACACCCTGGCATCAATCACGTTTTCCAGCTCCGGGCATCTCGGGACCGCGGCATCTCAGCTTCCATACTTTAGCACTTCATCATTGGAAAGGACAGGAGACCTCAGTGCGTGTGACTCCAAAGAATGTCGATGGTACACTTTCGACTCTGCACTGCAGTCATTGTGGCACAATGACTTCGCGTCCAGATTTTGGTGCTACCACAACTGGCACTGAAGTCGCTGAGTATTTTGCTGAGGAGATCAAGGGCAGAAATGGTAAATCCGAAAACAAAGCAGCTAAGAAGATTGAACATCAAGCTCATAATCAGCATAGTCGTAATCACTGGAGTATCACCCAAATCACTCGGCGGAACTTTGGCATTAGCGATAGCACGACACCGGCCCTACGATCTCGTACTCGCGTCGCGATCACGAAGCGAGCTTCAAAAAGTTCAAAAAGAGCTCCATCAATCTTCCGGAGTCCTCGCAAGACTGGTCGTCCTAGACCTTGGTTCTCAAGCCTCCGTTCGCGATGCAGCGACCAGGATCGCAGGCGTGATCACTCACATCAATCTTCTCATCAACAATGCAGGTGTCGTATCCTCCGAGCGAAAGACAACAAGCGATGGCCTCGAACTTCAGTTCGGTGTGAACCACATCGGCCACTTCTTGCTCACGAATCTTCTCATGCCGAAATTGCTCGCTAGTGGGACTCCAAGAGTAGTCAACGTCACTAGCCTTGGATACCAGATCTCGCCTATACGGTTCCATGACTACAATTTCGAAGGCAAGGTCATACCACCAGAAGAAGAGCCTGGTCCTGGATTCCCACGGATCTTCACGCCAAATGCTGCGGAAGGTCGTCCTTATCATGGCTTTTGTGCGTATGGACAGTCGAAAACTGCGAATATTTTGCATGCGATCTCGTTGAATGAGAAGTTTGGATCGATGAAGTTGAGGGCTTATGCTGTGCATCCTGGGAGTAAGTCTTTAGATTTGCCTCGCAGTCCAGCTTGGAGCTGACAGCAATAGCTATTAACACCGATCTTTCGCGAAATCTCACACCCGAAGACTGGGCTTTCATTGAAAGTACTGCGAAGAATGGAGTCTGGAAGACTCATGATCAAGGAATTGCAACAACTCTAGTCGCAGCATTGGATCCCGTATTAGCAGCGCCGCGCGACAACATCTTTCTCAGCGATTGCCAATTTGAAAATGTCAAAGATCATGCTAAAGATCTTGAGATCGCTGAAAGACTATGGCAGCTAAGCGAGAGTCTGGTGGGTGGTGATCAAGCAAGACTGTAGTAATACCCTCGTTTTAGACGGGATTGACAATTGTCTCGGCGACTTTTGGGGCGCCTTTCATGTCCACCGAAACACGCTCGATAGTCTCTGCTGTCTCCTCATCTTTCTCGGACGGACAGGTGTCGTGTCGTGTCATGCCGATGCACTCATACTTCCTGAACTTGCGAGCTGGCAGCCGAGCTGCGAACATCTCATCGACTTCTTCGACTGCGAGATGATTAGCACCAGTTACGACGTACATGTCTCCTTGCACTTACGTGTTCGGCCTTTGACTTCAGGAAGATAGAAGTAAACCCAGACCGCAGTCAGGAAACAAGACGGCGCCCATATGTACCCATATCTCGGCCCCCAATTCAAAGAAGCAGGATTGATGAAGTAAGGCGCAGTAAATGTGGCCAACCAAGCACCCAAGAATCCTGCTGCAGCAGCCAAACCGAAAGTATAAGATCTCAGTCTCTGACTTGGCAGCTCACCTCCAGACACCCAAGCATACGAGCTAATCATGCCGTTGTATCCAATAATGTAAACTACCGAAAGTCCAATGACCGCTTTGAGCACAGACTCATTCGTAGGCATCGCATCGTAGATCGCCGCAATGATAAGCTGTACGATTCCGCATAGCAGTAAACCTGAGATGAGCATGACTCTTCGACGACCCCAGCGGACAATAATGCAGGCGTTTATGATCATGACAATGACGCCGACTGCCACCAGGATTACGGAGTTCTGGAAAGCATCTCCGACACCTGCCATTTCGAAGAAGTATGTGCCGTAAGCGATCATGTACATTGCACCAGAAGCGGCTTGGGTGTTTACTGCACAGATAGCGAGAACGGTTCTTCGACGATCGATTGGATTCTGCCACATTTCTAGCCAGAGTGCTTTGCCAGAGTTCTGGGCTGCTTCATCGATAGCTGCTCGGATGCTTTGCAATTCCGGCTCTACTGCTGCTTGATTTGGTCGGAGCCAGAGGAGAGCTTTGCGTGCTTGTTCAGTCTTGCCACGCTCCATGAGCCAGCGAGGACTTTCTGGGATGAAAAAGAGGCCGATGGCGATGAAGACGGGTACGATATAGATTATGCCGAGTGGGATGAGGTATGCGGTTCTGTTGGGTATTGGCGCTGTGTAGTTGTCTACGATTGTTCCGACTAGAGTTCCGATACTTGTCCAGAAGTTGAATCCTGCTAGAGCCAGGCCACGGAATTTCGCTGGGGAGCATTCTTGGAGGTAGAGCTGTGAGAAAGACATTAGAAGTCCGTTGCCTAGACCTATGATGAGACGTCCAGCGTAGAGTCCTCCGATTGTTGTGTCTGCCATCATGATCACGTTGGCTCCACAGCAGAGGACGCACGCGACCCAGATGCATCCTTTTCTTCCAAGTTTCCAAGCAATAGGACCTGCGAAGCCGGATGCTATTACTGCACCGAGGGTCATGAGTGAGGCAATGAGTTGCTGCCGTTCAGTCGAGATGTTGTAGCCCGATGGTAACTCAGGTGCTGGGTAGCCATAGACTTTGAGGAAGCCGACCATAGCTATGAACGTCAGAAATGTTACAGTCGGCCGCGGTATAGCAGAGGATTGATACCTTGGAGACCTGCTATGAGTCCAAAGTCGATGCCATATTGGAATGGGCACATCGACACTAGCAGACATGCTAGGAGACATTTCCAGTTCACGAGCAGTGAATCATAGTTCTTGGGCGCCATCGTAGAGAGTTTCTGGGCTTCGAGATCTCTCTCCAGCCTCAAAGTATCGTATCTAAATATCCAGACACGAGAAGAGCCAGCTTTTGACACCTAGAAGTTGTCTTGCCCTCTACTTCGGCTACGAGTCGACAGCACATGCATCTCTTACCTCTCTTCGCGATGCTATTCGAACTGCCGAGCCATCAGAAGAGGCTGTATGCGAAAAGGTACATCACTATACAGTCATGCGTTTCTGCACAGGTCGCTGAACAGTACGACAGGTCGTCAGTCGAGCGGTTGCATGCAGGCCGGTCCAAGGTGACCGTAGCTTTGACTCTGTAAAGCATGGATAAATGATTCCGTCTGGGGAATGCATTAGCTCGGTGTGGGGAAAGATTCGAAGCAGTGTCATGAAGGCGGGTAGGTCTGTGGTGTGTTGCATCGGGTAGGAAGTGCTTGTGTAAGGGAATGCTCGCCCCGGCAGTTCCTGGGGTCAATCTGCCGTGGTTGGAGGTCGCACTCGGCGAGTTCGCTAACCTTTTGACGTAGCTAAGTATTGGCGTGAAGCCGACACTGCGAATACACCTGTTTGCATTAACCACGAATCGAGACCCTTTTCGTTGAACAGGTCCGAGAGTGATGGCAGTGGTAGAGAGCTTGCCAGGTCATGGCCTGGTTGCCTGGATATTGACGTCAAGTGTGATCTGGAAGAGTGCCACTTTGGTGTCAGTATTGGCTTTGTTCGTGCTCTTAATTGACTACGCTCGCATTCTTGTGCTTCACAGACAAATGGTATGAAACCAGTCCCGCTGATGAAGAGGCCTGACTAATTGTGATCCAGCCACCTGGTGTAATACCGCTGCCGATCATTGGTAATACACACTTGCTGCCGGAGAATAAGCCTTGGATATACTTCGAGGAACTTTCAAAAAAGCTCAAATCGCCGGTGATCACATTCTGGATCGGGAGAAATCCCACAGTGTGGATCAACGATGCCTGGTCCGCCTCTGAGCTCTTGGAAAAGAAAGCCGCTGTCTATGCTTCACGTCCACGCATGGTCGTGTTCGCAGAGCTGACGGGAATGGGCCAGTCGTCTGATCCTGATGCCAAGGTTCCTGGCTCGAATCTCGTCACCATGTACTATGGCGACCGATGGCGAGTGCACCGAAAGATCACACATGCTGGAGTTGGGCTTCAACAAGTCCGTAAATACCGCGACTTCCAAAATGATGAGAGCAAGCTTGTCGCCTTCAATCTTTTGAGCACACCGCAGGAGTATGTCGCACACTTCGAGCGATATGCAGCCAGTGTTGTCTCCATCATCGGCTTCGGCAGGAGGATAGCAAGCATCACAGATCCTCTCATCACAGAAGTCATTGCTGTGATGCAGAAAGCAGCAGACTTGAACGTGCCAGGCAAGTCTTTTCCCATGCTCTTTGAGACCTTTCCATGGCTTGCCAGCCTTCCGCCTCAATGGTTTCCTTGGATGTTCAATGGTTTAGGTCGAAGGCGAAGAGGTCAGGACTTCTTCTATGCACTTGCCGACGAAGCGAGGACGAAGACTCCAGACGAAGATTGCTATGTGAAGACTTTGTTCACGGAAGCGCCAAAATACAATCTGAGAAAGGATGAGATCTCTTCGCTGGCGGGAAACTTATTCGGCGCGGGAAGTGATACATCTAGCAGTACCTTGATCACTTTCGTGCTCGCGTGTTGCGCTTTCCCGGAGGTTCTACCAACAGCCTGGGAAGAGCTGGATCGGGTCGTTGGTCATCATCGTAGCCCGTCGTGGGAGGACGAAGCAGAGCTGATATATGTGAAAGCTTTCGTCAAGGAGGTGTTCCGATGGCGCAGCGTCGCGATCATTGGAGGCCAGCCTCACGCACCTATACACGACGACGAATGGAATGGTTACAAAATTCCGAAAGGCACCTGGACTCAAGGCAATGTATGGGCAATACACCATAATGAGAGCGAGTTCCCAGAGCCAGACCGTTTCAACCCAGACCGTTTTCTGAAAGACAATGCTGTATCAAGACCGTTCCCGAATGAGAAAGGATATATGACGTTTGGCTGGGGTCGACGAGTGTGCAGTGGCCAAGGTCTCGCTGAGCAAGGTACTTTCATCACAGTTGCCAGGTTGCTGTGGGCGTTCCGCATAGAGAAGGCGCGAGACTCGCACGGACATGAGATTCCGGTCGACATTTTCAACTACACAAACGGCCTGAATATGCGACCACAGGAGTTTCCATGTTCGTTTGTACCAAGGTCAGAGGACATTCGGCTTGCAGTGGAGCGAGAGGGCCGCCAAGCACTGGATGATCTGGCCAGGTATGATGGGGAGTCGGAGCGCGTGAGCGAATTTTTCAAGAAAGCAAAGCAGGTTGCTTAAGCCTTTCTTTTGGTGTCGCTTCGAGGGCAGATAGCAGCATAGACTGAGAGCATAGACCCATGTCAACCAGTATCGATCATGTTGAGCAGATACATTCATCCACTCTCGCCCATCAGTCGTTTCACCTTCTCCAACAGTGGCTGACTCTCTCTTCCTAGCTTCCTCTGCCCATTACGCCCTCCGGTCCGTGCTTTTGCCATGGCCTTTCTGAACTTCTCCCGCTCCTCAATCTTCTTTTGCCGCTGCCTCTCAGCCTCCTCTCGTGCTTTGCGTCGCTCCTCCGCCTCCGCTTTTCGCTTCTGTGCTTGCTCGTGTTCCTTACTAAACGGCGCAAACTTCTCTCTGCGTTTTCGCGGTCGCACCTCCCCCTTGGAATCTTCCGGTGCCTCTGCTTCCTCTTCAATCAAGTTCTGTCGATCCGGATGTGGCGCGGTGGTCGGTTCTTCATCTTCACCTTCAGCCTCCTCGACCGCCAATGATGCTGGCTGTGGTATATTCTCCTGTTGCGGCACCTTTCCTTCCTTCTTCAACTTCTCATAGTCCTTGCGTAGCTTGGCCTTCGCGATTAGGTTCTGCTTGATCTCCTGCGTCTTGCGCTTGTAGGTGCCATCCGGCAAATTCTCTGGTCCCACCACGAAGCCTCTCTTCTGCTTCTTGCGCGTGTCCTTTGCGCCTGCCTCGTCGCGGTCCCTCTTTCTCTTTTCGGACATGATGAGAGCGCCAACAAGGTGCAGGAGGTGGTGGCGACACTGCTGTTTTTCGCGACTTTTGTATGTCGGCAATTTCTCGATGCCCGAGAACAACCTTGAGGGATTCGAAGGTTTTGATGGGTTTGGTTCAAATTTCGATTTGCTTTCTTTTGGGCGTTCGCGGCGAATTCGGCTAGCAGTCCCTTAAGGTTATCGTTAATCAGCGCTAAAACGACAGCTAAAGATGACGAACGATAGTCGGGTGATCAGAGGACCACAAGCGACAAGGGCCTATCTTCACTTGCAACATCGAGCGGAGTCGCAAGCCTGCTTCCTCTCCTCTTCTTACAACAGCAGCACGGAAGGCCAGTCTATCGAATTGTGCAACAAGAACCAACATTCAAGGTCCAAGGTCCAAGCTACGCCGAGCCGAGGCGGTCACAGGGACGCTTCTTTGTCGACCAGCGAAGCCATCGGAGCACTGGAACCTGAAACAACCGCATTACTCATTGCACCCTCTTCCTTGCATGCTACGAACACTTTGACACAACGCTCTGGTCTCTACTGTATAGTCTCATCAAACACGAATCTGTTCTATCGAAAGATCGTCCACTACCGACCTTATATACTGGACGTTCCCCCGTCTCACTGCCACTGGCGAAGCTGGAGGGGCTCGGAGCCAAGTTTGTGGCTCCGAGCAAGGAATGGCAGTGAACAATGGATGCCCTGACTGCCAAACGACTTATGGGCAGCCTACGAACAGCAATGGCTCGGAGTCAGATACATCGAAGATGACCAAGTCTAGGACGGCCAGCCCGGAGAATGGTCGATCCAGTCCAACCATCTTCAATCCTTACTACACTGGAAGACCACGTACGCCCGCACAGGTATCGAAGACAAACACTGTGGATAGGCAGGAGATCATACGGAGGATCAAGAGCAATGGGTCGAGGCCGGCTTCTCCTGAACTGGAGAGACCGTCCTCCAGCGAGTATAGTCGGTTGGTGAAATTGAAGAGCAGAGAATCAAGACCTACGTCTCCCGAGCTTGAGAGACCGATATCAGCAGGTCTGGAAAGGAAACGTCGCTCGCCAGTACCATTCACTCCCATCATTAGTGATACTTCGAGTTCAAGGCCACGATCGCCAGAAATACCACAAGACAATCAATCAATCGGACTGCAAATCGAAAGACCACGATCTGCTCTCCATCGTGGAGATTTCAGAGAAAAGGAGCAGACAGAATCGTCCTTCGACCGCTTTGGCTCTCGTGCAGCAATTAGAGAAGAGCCAGCGCCTGCCTTCTCTACTTCGCCTGTCGCTCCGTGGCATCCAGGATTCCCTGCTGCAGCGTACAGACAAACTCGAAATGACATTAGTGCGTTGCCCTCTGAAGATGGTGTTCCAATTCCTCGACCGGCGAGGTATCGTGTGACCTCAAATGCCTCGCTTGCTGCTAGCTTCGTGTATAAACCACCTACCAGTCCATTAGTGCAGTCCTCAAGACCCGACACGCCCGAACCGCCTGCTCGCCCGGGATCAAGAAGTCCTGACAAGAACCGTCGTCATACGTTCTCGCCTCAATCATTTCATCGTTTCCAATCTGCTTTGGACTATCCCGCATCTGCGCGTGTGATACCCTCCTTGCGTTCCGAGAAGAATTTTCCGTACCAAGCGCATCAGCCGAGAAGATCGCTGAATAGCACACCGTATTCGAGCATGCCCCAGACTCCCGTCGCCCCTGGAAGACGACCATCATTCTCAATGGAATCACCTTTACACCACGCGCCAATGGTTGGCTCGTATGAAGAGTCGATTTTGCGAGGTCGAATGTCAACTACTCCTTCCAAGCCGTTGAACTTCGTTGCACAAATTGGCGTTCTTGGCAAGGGCAACTGCAAGTCTAACTTGCGATGTCCACCGCATGTGCAAGTGCCATTTCCTGCTGTATTCTACAGCTATGGTACTGCTACCAAGACTTCATCCGCTAGCGATCAGCCAAGTCCGTACGTTGGCCTTGTCGACCTCGAGAACAATCTTTCAAATCCAGATCAAGTACAACACGAACGAAAACAGCAGAGATCACATGTGCCACCCAGTAATGAAGGAAGCCGCGCTAGCTCTCCGTCACGAGACAACGGCTCAGGTCCTGAGGCGAGAAGGCGTCGACGGCAGAAAGCCAAGCGCAGATCTGGATCGCCCAAAGCTCCACCAGGAGGCAGCTACCGTATACCTCAGCAGGGACAACTTCAGATCGTCATCAAGAATCCAAATAAGACGGCTGTAAAGCTGTTCCTGGTCCCATACGACCTCTCAGATATGGAACCTGGGCAGAAGACCTTCTTGCGTCAGCGCAGTTACTCGGCTGGACCGATCATAGATATGCCACTTTCCTCACGAACGAACTTTGGCACAGATCGTCCCGAAGCCGCTCTGAATGCAACTGACGATCCTAATGATCGGCCGATGCTGCGATATCTGGTTCATTTGCACATATGCTGTCCTTCAAAGGGTAGATACTTCCTCTACAAGTCTGTACGCGTTGTCTTTGCCAATCGCGTGCCGGATGGTAAAGAGAGACTTCGCAACGAGATCCAAATGCCTGAGCCGAGGTACAGTGCCTACAAACCTGGAAGAGATTCGAATGTCGGCACAAATGCGAACAGCGCCAAAGATCCTGATCGAAGGCGGAGCGCAATTGAGCCTACTAATGACACCCGATGGCAGCACTTCGCACAGTCACTGCCTCTCCACGAATATCCCGTTCGACAGCGAAATGACTTACCCATGCCCTCGCTTCCACGACAGTTTACAACACTTCCGACACTTGACTCGAGACCCGCAAGCAGAGCTTTCAGCGATGTTATGGAAGTCGACTCGGGCTCACAGGGTACCTCTTCTGTTCGCTCGCCAGTTTCTCCGACTTTGTCGAATGGAGACACTCCGAACAAATATGTTCCTTTGCTGGAAGATCCATTCCACTTTGAGCGAGATCACAGCAGAGAAAGGCGCACTGGAACCAAGAACGAGTCGCTACTCAGCAAGCGACTTATGGACCTGGCCTTCCAGAGACAAAATGGACGGTCTTCGGACACGACGTGACAGGCCTGACCTTCTATGGAGAACTCTTTGGCCGCTCTGCGATAGCTGTATGCACGCAAAGTCTTCCGTTCGAGCAGCATGCTACGGAGCCCTACCGTATGTCTGCCCGCATTTCTGGGCAGTCTTAGGGACATTTTGCCATCGAATGAACTACCATCTAATGATTAAGAATGTTGACAGATGTAACCAGCTTTCGTCTTCCTTTCGTCTTTGCTTTATCTGTCTTGTCGCTTCTTTGGTTAAAATTCCCATCGCAGTCTCATGCTCGGCGGACGATGCAAGCTGCTTCTGACACGGTAGGCTCGGAGTTGACAGCAGGCACGCACGAGCGCCGCACATGTGAAACGAGGCTGCAGGATATACTTCTGCTGCTCGGCCGAGCAGCGCTACTAGCGTGTTGTTCGGTTCGATCCCGAGCGTTCGGGTTTTCCATCGCGTGCGAGAGTCATCTGCACTCACGATTGTTATAGCCCCACTAATTACCAGACATGGAAGGAAAGCTCGAGCTTACTCATTCCGGCCCTAGTGTCAGCTCGGATACCACGCCTGTACCACATGCTCCTCTATTCCGACTCGGACCTGCACAACGAAACAATACCGAGAGCACCTTCAGGCTACGCTGCGTGGACCAGGCAAGAATGCAGCTCGGATCCACATCAGGACATCGGTCAAACCACGAAAAAAGTCAATTGCTTGTCACGCCCGACAACTTTCTTGCAAGGCGCAAGACCGCAGCAGCAATTCCGCTTTGAGTCACCGCAGGATTTTATCAAGCCACATGCACAGGCGTGATGCAGCCCGTCAGCACCCAACCACATTTCAGCGCTTCATTCCGAACACTCGCTGATGAATGTGGTTTGATGATGTGAGCACGTTTGAAGCTTGAACTCCGAGTATGAACACCGCATTCGCGTGTTTGAGACCGAGTGATGCCTTGAGTCAACGCGAGGAACACGCGGTGAGTATTGTAAGGCGCAGCACACATTGGCATTGACTTGCTTTGTATACCAGAAATGGCAGATGTGTCACCGCGATGACTGCTTTCAAGTATAAAGAAGTGTTACTACCCATGTTGTCTGTATTGATTCTGCTACAGAACTACCAACGATCCCAGAAATACAAACACAAGCAGTAAACGAAAAGCATCACAAGCAATCATTTACCTCAATCCTTCAAGGCAGAGCAGCTCCACTTAGCCTTACATACGCGAACACGACCTCGGACTAAACCCTCGGACTGAGCTCCTCCATCACCAGTCACCACCAACAGCCTTATATAATAGTCCCTAAGGTATCGACGGAATGTCCATCCTCTACGATCAACTCTACACATCAACACCACTCTTACCAAAAACCTCATCGGACAGGTCAATCCAATATACAACAATGTTCCAATCAGCCAACGCTCAGAACAAGAACAACTCCAACAATTCCAACAACGAAAAGATGTCGACACAAACACGAACACAATCCGTGATTTCGGATTACGATGATAAAAGTTCGATCTGGAGTAAATCTACTGGTACATCGACGATTACTATGATTAAGGAGAGGATGCATAGGTCCAAAGACAATAAGACACCGGCTCAGAAGCAAGCGGAGAAGAAGTCTGGTCAGCTTTCTTATGTGACGCTTGGTACGCTTGCTGCGTTGAAGGGCTAGAAGGAAGTTGAATGCTCTGTGAGCTGGCGTCAACAGCACAGCTCGTCAAGTCGACGGTCAATGGGTTAATGGACGTACAAACATGTACTGCGCTGTGGGTACTGCTTCGAGGAGTTGCTGGTGGCATGGGATTTCAAGCTTACGGTCGATCAATGATACCAAAATGGGTGGGGTTTATTACTTAGATTGTGATTTGAGACCGAGGCTTAGCACTTCGGATTGGACTGGTGGAAATGTAACTGGAATGTGATACCAGAAACGTTTGCTTTATTACGATCATCTTCTTCCGGTCTCTCTCTCTCGCTACGACCGTTCTACGATACATGAATAGCGCCCTGACTCTGTCAGCGACAATCGGCGTCGCGCTTCTCGCTTTTCTCAGTCATCAAATGCTTCTCAGAAGGAGCTCTTACTTGGGCCAAATGACACTTCGACACTCCTCATCAGTCATCGTTACCTCTCCCTTTGATGCGAAAGCCACTAGCTCGGAGACATCTTTCCACAGTCTGGCTTTGACTTTGGCATAAGCATCCTTCACGAGTCCGCTGGCGTCGTATGTACCACTCGTCGTCTTGCTCCCGTTCCGGCTCGGAATTGTATTCGTTGTCGACGATGCATTCATCAGTATTCCACTAGTTACAGAGCGCTTTGCCATCGGCTTTGAAGCGATGACAGGCTTGATGGAGCCAACAGCGTTGTTCGTTTGACGTGCTGGAGCTGGTCTGGATGCGACGACTATCACATCGCTGTCGGCGCGTTCGCGGGACGCTGATGTTGACTTTTCAAGGCCATTCATTGGCTTTTGCTTGATCTTAGGGGTCTTGGTCCGAGGCAGATCGGCCATAGTTTGCTTTCGCTGACTTGTCGCCGTCATTTGTGGTCTTGCATGTTTGGTCAGGGCTGTCGTAGCTGTTTTCCTCTGTTGCTGCCTTTCACACGTTGTCAGTATGGTGGTCATCAATGGACTTTGGAGGGTCGTCTTCAGGACAGCAGCATACCCTTGGTATCGATCTTTCTCAAAGGACTCTCCCAGTGAGCGGGCTACGGATGGCCCGGTGTTCTTGAATCTCTTGTAACATATACTCTGTGCTGCTGTTAGCCGGTGGAGAACTTCAACTGCCGATAAGTCTCACTGCTGTTAGCGGTTCCCGCCCTCTGGTCCCATCAAGCCTATATTTCTCGTTGAGGGCTCTTGCTATCTCCGGCCATGGCTTGCTCTCTTTCGTGTACATCAAGTATATTGCTTTGTTGAGAGCATGATTGTCGACTGCAAGACTAGCTTTGTTGTGAGCATCGGTAATGTACCACTCCCTGCGATAGTCCTCGCCACGAGATTGGGCTATTGCCGCAGCATACTTGCTGAAGCGACAGTAGCAAGCACCGCCTGCATTTATCCATATCAGCATCGATGATGTCAGAAAGAACGATCCACGCTCACCAGAAAGCAGCGAGGTGTCTGTAGCTGCACCACGATTGTAGCGAATGTTGAGATCCTCCGCGATACGCTCCCATTCCAAGTCGTGTTCTTTGCGAAGGCGATAAATGTCGATGTTGATCGGATCCAAAGTTGTGGCGTTGACAGTTTTGACCTTCTTTCCGAATAATGGCTGAATGGTCGGATCTGAGTGCTTGCGCTTGAGTTCTGCCTTGGGCGTAAGAGCAGGAACGTCCTTTGGACTCATCGCAAGCAAGTGTTAGAGAAGTGGTATGGCTGCAGAACCTCTAATTCCAAGGACGCGCTCAGTATTACGATCCAAAGGGCGGTCAGTGATGCTGTTTGCATCAGTAACGTCGGCATGGAAATCATGACCAGGGGGAAGGCAACCTGCATCTGTTACACGCAGCAAGCCGCTTCCCCATACATGTTGAAACAGAAAATGCGGACAGACGCGACTGGCGAACGCAGACGGCCGATGGTCCTAGAGGAGGGCATGGTGCGTTGAAGTCGATAGGCAATACCATCGCGATCCTTGACCAAGACTGCCTCCCAGTCCCTACCTGGTCACCAGGACTGCACGTATCCGTTGCTATCAACAACCATCTAGGAGCAGTCCTTTCAGTACATCAAACGACATGTCAGGCTGCCAGTCATTCTCATGCTTGTTTTGGGCTTGCACAGCCCGAGACAGTCGTTGCTGCGAACGAAAGTTGGGAGCTATTGCCAATCGAAGAAGTCTTTGGACACTTTCCTCCTAAGAGTGGGCTCCTCTGGCTCAAATACTGAAGCGAGATGACCGTCAGACCGAAAATGTTGTGACGGTGACCGAAGTAATTATCAGTCAGGCCAGTATCTTCAACACGTCTTCGTGCTGTCCAGGCCTGCAGCGCATAATTTCAGGGAACTTTCGCACCGCATTTCGCTTTCGTCTCATTGCGCTTGCTTATACAGCAGCGCTCCCAGTCTCGCGACCAGATCAGGATTGTGTAGCTCGTCTAAAGCCCATCCGATCAAGTCGAGCGTTCAGATGAGTAGAATGTTGTTACGGAGACAACGCCGGGCTATTCTGATTGGCCTTCTCGGCCTTTCAGTTTTGGATGCATCACATCTATCGGGTTGGATCGCGTGATGCATTGGCCGTGTGCAGGCGTCTGTGAGGCCGTCCGCGAAAGCGTCCGGATTTTTCCTGCAGAGGGAGATACCAGGAAAAGAGTACCGCCCTTTGAGTACAAAGAAAGCAGACTTGACCCCGCGCAATTCAAGGAGGAGGTGGGTGAGCTGCGGCATTTTGCCAATCAGATTCTAGAACCTCGTCACGGTTGGCCCCATGTGATGCACCTGACCAGCTTTGCACCTGATCGTTTCTCTATCACGTTCACACCTCGTCCTCACGATGCTTTGAACTGCTTGATCAAGAGAAGACCAATATTTGTTGTTCCAAAATCCGAACGCTTCACATCGTGCCTTCTGCAGCGAAGTGAGTGAATTTGCCAAGCACGCGACCCTGCTTTTCGGTTGAAGCCGAACGTCCAGAAGACAGAGAGTCCAAGCTGAATAACACGTGAACGCGAAGACAACAATCAGGTGACTGCGGAAGGGAGACGGCGGGAATCATCAAGTAAGTGTACGATGAAATGCGCCTCGACCAAATCACACAGCGCAAAGAGCTTGGGCGAATGCGCAACAGCCTCGACGTGAGCAGGCCGATCATGCGACCACTTGCTATCGCGACAGTCTAAGCGTAGCTACGCTCGACATAGCTGGCGATGAAACCAACGAGACTGTGCGCACGCGAGGCTATGAGGCTTGAGGCTACAGTGTAGCAAGGCAACGTCGAGGTCCAGAAGGCGGCAATGTACCTCGTTCGACCTCCTCTCGACATGTCGTCCTTATCTGCCATCTGCCACACGCCAGTCGCATGACCTCAACTGCTCCATGCGGATCACATGCAGACGCGAGTAATGATCACGAGCTAATATGTCTCGGGCAGAATAGCTATCTTATAGAAACGCGACAGCTCTGATTGCGCAATACAAGCACGCGCGTCAAGGCGAATCCGGACCATGGCTGCTGCCATTGCAAAACGGAAGCGCGACGCCAATGATATGCCGAATCCACGCGCAGCGCCCAACATGACCGACGACTTCGACCATCAGTACATGCATGGAGACGATGGAATGGGACATCACGATGGCAACATGGACTTCGCCGCAGCTCTGAATCAACACAATACCGATCCGAGCGACATGGGAGACCTCCATCACCAGCACAATCCTCAAGGCGACGTACATCAACAAGGAGGACCAAGTGCGAGTGACACTGCTGCTGCTGCGATGGCTGCCTACCATCATACTATGACTGTGCCTCAATCCACAGAACAGGCCTTCATGACACAGCCTACAGAGACGCCGAACGATCGACCTACGAGTTCGTCCATCGACCAAGGCAGTGGTGTTGCGGGGCGATCTAACAGCTTCGGCGACTTCGATATGGGCCCTAATGGCGGCCAGGCGGGTTCTAATGGTGCAACATCTCCGACTGGACCAGGAAAGGGCTCCAACGGTCCTAAGCCACAAGTAGGGACCGAGGAATGGCATAAAGTGCGGAGAGACAACCATAAAGAAGGTGAGTTGAATTACAGACACTCCGCAGGAATGCGACTGCTAGATTCACGAAGCGAGGGGCTGACTTGTAGCAGTGGAACGCCGACGCCGAGAGACTATCAACGAGGGCATAAACGAACTTGCCAAAATAGTCCCAGGCTGCGAGAAGAACAAAGGTAGCATTCTGGCTCGTGCCGTGCAGTTCATCACACAGCTCAAGGAGAACGAGACTCAGAACATCGAGAAGTGGACGCTTGAGAAGCTTCTTACCGAGCAAGCGATCGCCGAGCTGAGTTCAAGTTGTGACAAGCTCAAAGCTGAATGCCAGCGCGCGTGGGCTGAGTGCGAACAGTGGAAGAAAGCCGCACAGAAGAATGGCATCACGATTGACACTGATGAGAAGGAGGCCGATGCCGAAGACGCATAGATTGCGGTCGCTCACAGTTAGGCTCTGGACGATGCTACTACAGGCGACGACGGTGTTGCTGTCGATTCACACTTTTCAGAAGCGTTCACGAGCCCGGAATAATTCAGGAACTGCTCATGTTAGACAAGTCTCATGGACAGCTAGCTAAGGACATGATCGGCGTTTGGCGGGATTAAGAGAGATACTCCAGGGCGTGCAGTTTCATCATTTGATGTTGTGGTGGCGTTGATCTATTTCATAGGGCTACTGCACATAGCTTGTGCCACGAATTGAATGCCATATCATTTCTCATGTCCATCCTGCATTGCAGCCAAATCGTGGAGCGTGAAGAGGATAAAGATTTGACCGTTTAACATCATCTTCTCGCCTTTGCTCTGCTCCGTCGCGTTCAAACGCTGACTGAAGAAGCACTGGCGAGCTGCAGTGATGAAGCAGCCTGTCTCTTCAAAGACTCTGCTTGTAGCCGAAGTGAAATCGGACCGAGATGGTTGCACACCTGCTGGGACACCCTACGGTATAGCAGCCGCAAATTCTCCAAAGCGACTCGGTATTGGCATGGTCTCGTGAATATGCCTGCTGTACAAGTTCCCCAACGCCACGCTGATAGACCCATAGAACCATGCTACAATGCTTAGTAGAAGGATTCGACCATGGTCTCCTTGTTCGTGGTGTTGATAGCGCTTGGTCCCATGCCTTCGCCAAGCTTGAATACCGATTCCACCACACTCAACTCCGTTGCTGTAGTGTCGAGTCCAGTGACAGCCATCCAGTCATTGACCACCATACCAGCGCCAACAACCGGACTACCTCGGTTCACGCTTCCTGCGACAAGTGGGACCTGAAGCAAACTCGAAAGCTCATCCTGGTCCTGAATCGAGGTCTTGGGATGCACGATACCGCCCTGATTCGAAAGCGCCATGTACGACCCCGTAAGCACATTATCCGCAATCGTCTGTCTGAAAACCTCCACACCTAACACATCCGCAATGATCTCCTCCGTTTCGCGTTCAAGATCGGGATGTACGAGCGCTACATGATCGTTTGCGCAAATGACATTACCGAGTGCTGATAATCTTTCTTCTATTCTTTGGATTTTGACTTCGTCTGGGATAGAATTTCGGAGATGTTGGAGTTCTTGATCGGTGGTGGATGTGGGTACGAGAAGGCCCTTTTTGTTTCCGGCTGTCAGGCGTCCTACTATACGCGTGCCGGCGATTGTGCAGTGGCAGATCGGAATGACGTCTTGAAGTTCGGCTTCGAAGACGCTGTAGAAGTTTTCGGAGGCGCCGACTGCGACGAGGGAGTAGGAGTTTGTGAGGGTGGAGAAGACTCCGACTCTGTGGTGATTGTTAGCTGGACTGCTGCTGTATTAATGCTGTATGCAAATTGACGTACTCGTTGGAGTTCTCGAATGAGGCGCGGACCGCCATGATGTTGCGCTGGTGTGGATGTGTCTTCTGTGGACTTTGTAAAGCGGCGAAGTTAAGGTGTTACGTTGGTTGAGGAAGTCGAAGTGTCGTCTGATCGCCTTTGAAAATGCTGGACTCGAGCTTGGTGGTGGTGGTTGGAGTTTTAAGCAAATCCGAAGGTGGGGCTGAAGTCTTCAGAGGCGCGCTAGTGAGAGAGTCAGGATGAATCATCGCCGCTACATCAAACATTATCATCATTGCCAATAATGGCAGGACGGCATGTGCGATGGCATTACCGCAGAGGCTATGCAGCAAACATACAGTGACTCATTCGCACGGTAAAGACTATGGCATTGGAAGAGGCAGACGCTCTTCTTCAGCCCACCACCCTGGTAGCACCGCACAGCATCCCCGTCAATTCTCCGAGTGTCTGGTTGCAGATGCTCACGCAGGCTAACGATGCCGCTCTCAATGACGAACGCGAGATGCTTCGCGCGCTATGTCTACCGACCGGAAACATGAAGCCATAGTGCAGTATCTTGAAGCCCAGGTCCGGCTCTTCGCTAGCTCTATCAACGTTCGCGACTTCACCCTCGATTCGCCAGCCTGGAGTCAAATGGCGCCTGAGTTTGTGGCCAGCGTCGGATATCTGCATGAACAAATCTTTCTCGACATCCACGGACTCCTTACTATGCTGTGCTCCGTAACGAAGGACAATCCGGAATATTCGGTAAAGCTCGTGGATGTTACGACGACAGTGGACGTCGAGGAAGGCACTGCTCAAGTGTGCGTCAACGAGGAGATCACAGGCATACATGATGGAGTGGCTCAGCAAAGTATGTCAATGATTGAGTGGAAGCGTTCAGATGGCAAATGGCAATGCACTCGCCATGAAAGCTTACAAGGACTTGACGGAATGGGCTATGCAGGTGCGAACTGATTTCTCTGCCAAGCCTCTCGAGCAGCTAACGCAATGTTCAGATATGAGTTCATGATTTGGAACTCGTGGACCCGAGGAAGCATTGTGGTAGCTTTGAACGTCTCGCCAACTGACATTCAGTGAGTGCATGGCAGGGCGACCATCCCTTAGATCCAACATTTCACGTGCCGGCGGTCTTTTTGCAGTAAGATAGGACGACGTCGGCGACAACTGTGCTCTTGAACAGTGTTTGTTCTAGAGAAGGAAGTTCGTTGGAAGTCTGGTGGCAGGGAAACGAGCTCGATCGGGTCGGCGATTGTTTGATGTGCCGCTCCGACTCATGAGTGGATCCAAGCAGCTGCACTTTTGGCGAGTGCTCCAACAACATCTCAGCTCCGTCGCTGGCGACTTCTTTGTCACGCGAAAGCCCGCCAGGAGGCTGCATACACCTGGACAGTCCCAGACTAAGTCCGAGCTATGCTACTATGTCCTGCTAGGTCCGCAATGCGGTTCCGTCTTTTCCATGGCATAAATGTTCAGTGCTAATAGACAATGGAAAGTATCATTAGTTCATCATTCACTCAGAAGCATCGAACTCAACATACTTATAAGCAGAATGCCTCTCACTATCGCAGGCAAACCAGTTGGAGCCATCGGCTATGGATGCATACCATTGACAAACTACTTCACACCTATCCCGAAAGAACAGGGGTTTGCGGTCCTCAAGGAAGCACTCAAGCACGGTGCCAATTTCTGGAACGGAGGCTGGATCTATGGCACACCAGAGTGGAACAGTTTACACTTCTTCAAGGAATATTTCGAGAAATACCCGGAGGATGTTGACAAGGTTGTGATTTCCATCAAAGGCTGCTTCGATATGCGATCAGGGTCTGCGAACGCCGATCGCGAGAGCGTCCGCCGAGCCATTGAGAAGTGCTTGGAGGTAGCGGATGGCAAGTTCAAAATTGATGTGTTCCAAGCCGCTCGTCTGGATCCCAATCTGCCTGTCGAAGAGACGGTGGGAGCTATTGGAGAATACGTCAAGGCTGGCAAGATTGGTGGCATTGGCTTGAGCGAATGCAGTGCGGCTAGCATTCGGAAAGCCGCTGTTGTGCATCCAATTTCTGCTGTCGAGGTGGAAGTGTCGTTGTTTGAGACAAGCATATTTACCGATGGCGTTGCGGAAGCTTGCAAAGAGTTTGACATTCCTATCGTAGCCTACAGTCCGCTCGGACGAGGCTTTCTTACCGGCCAGATACGGAAATTGGAGGATCTTCCAGAGAAGGATTTTCGGAGAATGCTGCCTCGATTTCAACCAGAGAACTTTGACGCAAACCTAAAAATCGTGGACGAGGTCGAGCAAATCGCTAAGAAGAAAGGCTGCACATCAGGACAAATCGCCACGGCTTGGGTCATTCAACAAACAGCATCGACCGGGGCGACGGCGATCCCAATACCAGGAACAGGCAACCCGGCCAGAATTGAGGAGAATGTCAAAGTGGTAGAGCTTACCCCGAATGAGCTCAAGGAAATCAACGACGTGCTGAGCAAAGCAGAAGTCAAGGGTGACCGTTACCCAGCGCAATTTGAGAAATGGTTGAAAGTATAGGGAAACCAGAATTGTCATTGTGCTGCCTTGAATTTCATCTATTCTACAAGAAAATCAGACGAAACGAACAGTTCAATCACATCAACCAGTGACGTGCTCCAACTTCCCACCTCTATACCGCATGTGCTACTCGCCTATGCACGGAACTGCACAGGAGTACGCTTGACCTTTGAGCTGTTGCTGCTGGCACCACCATAGAGAGCTGGACCTGGGATCTCGTAGCTGCTCAAGCTCTGGTAGATGTTGATGAGAATTCCAGCATCGTCGCTCTTGTAGAGAGCAGTGCCTGCGGTACCCTCTGGAGCGGCACTGCCACCACCGGAGACTTCGACGTTGAGGCCTGGAGCAATTTTAGCGCAATTTGTCAATTGAATTAGAGACCGTTTCTTACATTGTGGGTAGTTCTGAGCACCGTTCTCCTGACCTGCGGAGTGCAGAGCAATGATCTCATGACGAAGAACGTAGCCGCCGTCAGCGATGTTCGCAGGGATAGTCACAGTGGAAGTGATGTTGTTGGCCAAGAGGTCATCAGAAGCCCAGCTACCTGGGGCAGTGCTTCCATCGTTGAGACCACCAGCATCGATCTTGAAGAACTTGAGGTCGGCCTTGGTGACAGAGCTGCAGTCACCGCCGCAGCTGGCAAGGTAAGTGATAACTGGTCCGTGGTGGCTGTCTGGCCAAGTGTTCCACTGAATGTCGATAGATTTGCCAGCGGTAACTGGGATAGAGCCTTGGCCTGGAGTGGCGCCCTTGTGGCAGATGATGTCGCCATCGGCGTACGAGCTTGGCTCGACGAAGCCGTTGTCCTGGTTGTTGGCGTACCAGCCGGCGGTTGCCGGCTTGGAAGACTGGTAGGTCCATTCTGGTGAGGTTCCAGAGTGCCACTCGCCGTTGGAGACAATGCCGGAGACGTAGCCGTGGGCAGAGACGAGAGATGGAGCAGCGACTGCGGCGAGCGCAACGATCTTGCTGTAGGAAGGCATCTTGGCTGTGAGGGTTGAGTTGTGGAAGGGCTGGAAGCGGTTCGTTCGTTGAAAGGAGTGACGCTGTCACGGAAAATGAATGTGAGCACCGGTCGACGGGCTGTGAAATCGAATGAAAGACTGGAAGTGAAGTCGAGGACTGTGATGTGCAAATCAATAGCGAGAGGTAGAGGGAGGAACCTATATACTTGCCATGTGCGCCTGCGAAAGCGCCCAGAGACTGCCTCATGCTAGATCTGCCGCAACTTGACGAGGTGTAGAGACAGCGGCGTCAAGTGAGTATCGCTTACAGCTGTGGAGCGACTTCTTCCATCGACACACTTCGCAGAGGCGGAACCGGCTCCCAAATTCCAAACCTCCCCAAAGCCATGTGAATTGGGCTCGCCATTTCCTCGTGCGACGGCAATCTTGACAGGAGTATATCTTTGTCGCAAGTACCGTGTTCTGGTTCTTCGATATGTGTATGGGACGTATGCAAGTCATTTGGGCTGACCGTTTTCAGTCATATTCCTGTGTCTCATCTTCGGTTCGGCAATGCACAGTCGTCTGAGGGCGGCTGCATGTCCAAAATTCGGTCCGGCCAAGACGGCGCATTGGAAATGCTCAATGTATCTTGGACGATCTTTACGGCATCCGTTGGTCGTGACTAGGACTTTCAAGATGCCAAGATGGACTTGCATCGAGTATATTGGCTCGCTTGTCGGTGCCCACATCTGAGACACAGGAGAGGTCTTGGCAGTGAATACGGATGCTTTGGTGGACAATGCTGAGCGACAAGGTCGTGACCAACACGTGAGCTGTCATTGGTAACCACGAGGTTCGGCGTGTCGCAGTGTGGAAGCACGACTGCAAACGAAGCCAAGGCCCCCAAATGTTGTGGCGTGAAGGTCTGACGGCATGACCTTGACAAGGCTGAGGCGCGCGGTCGGCACAACCACAGTCTCGGCCAGAATTCGGTATCAGCCAGCTTTCAAGTTGTGGTGAAGCAGTAGTCTGCCTGGGTCTATGCTGTCCGGACTACTGCCGCAAAGACTTCATTTGTAAAGAAAGAATAGCAGCGATTTTCGCAAAGGGCCAAAACTGCAGCTCGTATGGGTATCTCGGTATCCAGATTTCCTTTTCATGCTCCATAACGCCTCGCTAAGATAATGAATCCATGATTGATACTGTCCCGCTTCATACTCTTGATGGAGACAGAGGCCTATTGAATCCACCCTGCCGATTCATGTATTGTCGGTACTCGGCCTTCTTGACCTTGTGCACACCATAGTTCTTGTCGTTACCAGGAACCTTGGTGTTCTTGGTAGTTTTGAAATTGGAGAAGCCCATGATCCTGTTCATCTCTGCGTCTGAGTCTTCGTCCTCAAACCCTCCCTCCATACGTGTGTCATCCTGTCGGGTCTTGCCATTTGGTGCGCCTTTGATGCCGGCTTTGCTGTCTAAAGCCTCCCTATTCGGCTTGGTGTCTGGCCGTCCGCGAGGTGGTCCATCCTTTCCTCGCATAAAATCGCGATCTCTGTCCGATCGTGGTGGTGGACCAGATCTCGAGGAAGGCCCTCTAGGCGGTGAGCGTTCTCTTCTTCGGTCATCGCGACGATCTCGACGAGGTGGTGAGCGCGAGCGATTTTGCTCTGCGAATCTGTTAGTCTTGTTTGAATTCCGCAGTCGGACTTGTCTTTCCGCACCATATCTGGGTTTGTGATTTCTGGTATCGTCTCGCGGCGGCCTTCGATCTCCGGCTCTACCAGATCTGTCGCGATCCATTTTGGCAGAAGGGTTTGCGATCTGGTGGGTAGCTCAGAGGTGTAGCTCGGAGATGGAGATGTCGCGTGAGTCCAGGCGCAAGAAGTTCACTCGAGTCAAACTCGGCTCCGGCTCGGACCGCCAATCCTGATATTTTTGTGAGTTACATGTGACTGAAATGCGAGAACAACGTGAACAAAAGAAATTGACCTTGCTTCAAATGAACAGTATGATTTACGGGTGTATCAGTGTATCGATGCGGCCAGAATGATACAAGGTCGTATTTTCCAGCAGCCCATGGCAGGAGTCTTCCTATATTTCATCTTCCTCCTCATCAAAGTCATCCTCTTCGCCCATGTCGTATAAGATACGGCCACCGTCTCCTCCGCCCTTTTGAGCATCATAGTAAGGCAATACCACACCTTCACGATCGCGTCTTTGCTTTTCAGTAAGACCAAGCTCGAAAGTCGTTCCACTCTCGCCTGCGGCTGCCTCAGCGCCACCCGTAGCCTCTTCTGGCGATCGATACTGTGGGTGATCTTCGAGCAAAGATACCACCTCTCTCATCTTTCCAGACTGGACGGTGCTGTTGAGTTTGGAGCTTAGAGGCAGAACGTACCACTCTCGCACACCCCTTCCACTCTTCCTCCTGTGCTCCATTTCTAGTACGAGCCCTTCCGCATTGTTGGCTCCGCGACCTTGTAGAATTCCTTCGATACCTTCCTCAAGACCAAAAGATGGTTCCGCGTGGCTGCGGTCGCGTGCTGCCTTTCGTGCTAGCACATGATGCAAAGAGTGCACTGTGAAGATGGTCGTGGCCAAGTAGCGGAGCAGAGTCAAAGCGTCCGGTGAGTAAGCATCCCGGGAATCTTTGGAGACTGGTGAAGGAACGTCTGTGTGATGTAGCGCGACCAGTGATGTTGTTGGACTTATGAAGGAAGACAGCAGACCAGGCAGATTGGAGCTTTGAGTTGCGCTCAAAGCATTGAGACTGTCGAAGACCAGAAGCTTTTCTGGTTCACTGTCAATATTCGTTTAAGTATCATTAAGTTCAGGTCACTGACTCTGTGCTGGCTCAGTCTTGAGATGAACGACGATTTCCTTCTGCCAAGCTGGCAGGCTTTGCTTCCATGCGTCTATGAAGACTGCTACGTTGCTTGGTTTCCGTAAGGTCTCGAACGAGACAAATAGGACTTGGGCATTCGATGTCTGTCGGGATCCATTAGCTTGCGTAAGAGTACTGGAGAGGAGTTCTCTTACATGTGCTCGCTTCACGAATTCTGCCAAGAGTGGCTTTCCAGATTGCTCAAGACTGTCGAGCACCAGAGTGAACGGCGAGGAGCCATCGCGTTGGTTGAGTAGCTTTGAGATGAGAAGCAAGTTGTGCGTCCGACGATGTTGCAACGAAGAAGGAGTCATGTCTATTGTGTGGGACTCGCACGGAGTTTGAGAAAAATTGACCGAGGCAAAGTGGCGCCTGAATCGAAATTTGAACTTGGGCTTCAGGCTTCACGTATAACACACATTGCTGGAGACTGAAGACATTAGAGACGATACTTGCTTGATCTCACTTCCAGAAGAACGCTTCTGGCTCGATCTCAATGCTACGCCAAAAACGCTGACCCTCATGCTTCAAGCTGAGCTCACTCATTTCCCATCGGTCTCTACTTCGTTCTCTACGCTCACCTCCTTGGGCGTCCCATTCTCGTCTCGCTGACCCCAGTCGCTCTCCCTCTGCTGCTCCTTCCACGCATCCCACTTGCCCTCTGCGCGTTCCTGTCCAGCTCTCATAGCTTCCTCGCGCCATTTCTTTGACTCCTTCCCATCGATCAAGTCTTGCTGCCATCGTCGCAGTTCCTCTTCGATATATTGCTTGTAACGCGTCTTGAGTGGGTGCACATCGATGTCATGAGCTGGCTCGCCTTCTCTCGGTGCTGGGAGCATGTCATAGAGTTCTTGTCGAGTCTCTGGTGTGAGGATCTCCCAGGCGCCTTCTTTACGGAGGATCGTCTGCTGCGCGGTCAGGAACCATTTTGGCTGGTGATACCAACGTGCGCCACCTACTTACCGAGAGGTCGACTTTGCCGAGCTTGGAGTTTGGCTGTATGAGCCATCGCTTTTGCTGAGCCATGTTGGAGGAAAGCGATGCCGGTCGGCGCTGTAAGCTCTATATGTTGATGTACTGTTTGCTGTTCGTTGTTTCGTGAGTGGAAGCGCAGTTGTCTTATTGTCTGCAAGCTCATGCAGCTATTTTGCTGTCCTCAAACGTAAGAAAGAGTAATGTTCTCCTACCTCAATCAGCCTCCGCCGGCCGATGCTTCGAGCATGTGACGATGGGAGCGCACAAATGCTGAGCATGGACTTGCAAGCTTCTCTTCTGCTACCAAGAGGCGTCACCTCGAACGCCGTCTGCGCTCGGCTGGTCTATCAGTTCGGGCGGAGGAAATGCGAGGCTCATGGAACGCGAGGGCCGCTCGCGAGCTCAATGTCCGAATACGTCGTTGGTGTTCTGTTGCTCGTTGGACGTGATTGCAGTCTCTCTGCCGTGAGGCACCCGGCCCGACTAAGACTCAATCTATGCCTGCTGCTGCACCAATCCTAATGGCATGCGAACGTGTACATCTTCATTTCTGATCTGTTTCTGGCCGGTTGCTGGTGAATGGTAAGTGCCAAGTGGCAGCATGGGCATGGGCATGGCATGGAAAGGGAGCCTTGAGGAAGCCGGGGCGGGAAGCTGGACCTCAACCTCCTCCTCCACACTAGACGCGCTTGGATCTGTACATTATTCTTTATTTCAACCACACTCGAGGTCAGCGTATCGTTCACATAGAGACTTTTGAATCCTCCCCCTCGACCTCTCTTCAAGTCTTCAAGGTTGTGCTCAACATGATTTACACAACGCAAATTGTGCGACTGGATGGTATAACATTTCCAGCAAACGCGCATAGCTGTCCGCTTTCGCTGACAACCGCAATCCAGGACTCACACTGGTTGCCTCTGTGGACGACCAGCAGGTACAGGAGCTTAGCGAGTTGAAGCAGAACATCAGACAAGTCATCAAGCGCATAACGCCCAATTCCGAGCCTCGCGCCTCGATCGAGAGTGCAAAGTACACCATTCAGTATGGCAACGCTTTCCGATAACCCGCACCGCCTGACGCTAATGTCTTCAACCAGCTACGTGTTGAACGATGCCGTCGCATACCTTGCCATTACCGAGCGGTCTTACCCCAAAAAGCTTGCCTTGACGTACCTCGAAGACGTCCGAGCAGAATTCCAGACCTCATACAAGCGAGAAGACATTCACGATCCGCAATTGCGACCGTACCAATACTCCGAGTTCGATCGCTTCATTGAACGAACAAAGAAGACATATCAAGACTCTCGAGCAACAGACAATCTGAGTCGGCTCAATGATGAGCTCAAAGATGTGACACAGGTGATGACCAAGAATATTGAGGACCTCTTGTACAGAGGCGACTCTTTGGAGAAGATGGGTGCGTACAAAGAGACGTGAAAGGAAAATTAGAAGACATGCTGACGAGACACGATCACAGGAGACATGTCTTCCCGGCTCCGGGACGATTCGCTCAAGTACAAGCGCGCCGCTGTCCGGATCAATTGGGAATTGCTCCTCAAGCAATACGGTCCGTTTGCTGGTCTTGGTCTTGTCATCCTCCTCTTGCTCATCTGGAGATTCTGGTAGTACACTTGTTTCGTCTATGGGCTGGTTTGTTTTCGAAAGCATAGCGTGGCGTTTCCCGGGAATAGAAAGAAACATTGCATAGTCGCAGGTGTTCGGCATGATACCCAAGAGCATGTGGAGGAGCTCTTATCTGAATACAATTACTGTGTCCTTTCTCGACCGCTTCCAGCGGGTTTCCTTGCGTTGTACAGCAGTTCCATATCTCCTTGCTCTTCTTTTGTCTTGGGAAGATAGCTTAAAGCATACGAGAAAAAGAGGCGAATATACCAGAGGACTGCTCGACTTACCTGGCCCTACATTGCTAGCGGAATGTCGAGTATTGCTGCCAGAAGCCGCTCTACTGCACAGGAAGGATTTGGTAGCTTGGGTTAAGACCTTGGATCCTTGGACTCAATGCCTAGCTGGGAGGTGTAATCTGCAAAGCAATATCTGGAGTGAGAGCATAGCCTGACAGCACAAGCTCTCACTTCGTAGAAAGCAGAAACGGCTCGCCCTCGCCAGCTTTAGGATCTTCCTCTAAGAACGACTCGGTTGCCATTATATGGTGTCCTCTCTGGAGCCGGACCTTGTCGGATACACCGGCCTCCCTGGACTACCTGGCCCATCTTCTGCTTTCTTTTGGCATTCCTGCTCGTCCAAGTGTCTTGAGATGCTCCGAGAGAGTCTTCCCTTGGCGACAGCTGTGCGCAATGCGACACATGGAGGTGGGTGCTGCGGGAAAGGACACTAGCGCTGGCTGTGCGGGATCGACGCTTCTGCGCCCTCCGATGGGCTACCGACGCTATCGTGGACGATACCGCTTGGGTCTTCCTGCAGGTATGAAGACTCGTTGGTGCTGAATGCAGGAGCAGGCGGTCGTGTGATGGTATCGCAGTTCTCGCATTGAGTGTGTCCGCAGCGATAGCAGTGCGCGGTGCCCGTGTTGCAAGTGCCGCATTCACAGCAAACGTGCATCTTGCCGGTACTCTGGTCTGCAAAGAAAATGCGTTTGCTGGCGATTGTGTGGGCAACCAGAAGGTGCGTGAAGTGTCTGAGATTCTGTACACGGTTGGTTGACTGACTTGCTATAGAGTGCGTGCGCAGACACAAGACGAGAGCTGCAACGCCGCGGCGTGCCAAGCCAACAATCATTTCCCTCGCAACAACGCAACATCAGCATTACGGCTCCTAGAGACTATTAACACATTGGAGATTGCTCTCCAGGTGCGTACGATGCTCAGCATGTAATCATCTAGCCGTAAAACCAGCGTTGTGAGATTCTGCTGCTGGGGAGGGGAGGCAGCCAGCAGGTAAGTATTATAAACGCAGAAATTCTCGGCTACCTCGCCTTCGGGCATGTAGTATAGGTAGATAGTTAGATAGCTTGTAGATAGCATCCCCCGCTGCACTGTCTTCTTCAGAACATATGCTAACATTTCTTCTGAAAACAGAGGAGAGTGAGAACATGTTCTCATTCTCCACGAATTCAAGGCGCCCAAACCTTATTATCAAAAGGCACTGAATCCTCATCAACAGGTAAAGATGTAGACATTGCACATTGTCGAACTTTTTGCTGTTTTGGTTTCCGCCATGAAGGTGGACACCTTTTTTATTTGCCGTTTTGGTGGACATAACTGCATGCCATGAACTCTACGCTATTCGCTTGCACCCAATATCGATCGTTGAGCGCCGATATGCTGACGAATTTCTGATGATACGCGCAGAATGTAGTTGGTTGGAAGCAGTTTGCAGCTCTGCTTGAAGCTGAGTCTGACTTTGAAACAGCTCAAGCGGAGCAAAATTTTTGCACACCTACCAATTATGGCCGCCACAACGCTTCAAATGAGATACAGATCGTTTGCTATGACTCATATGGTCCATATCAGCCTCCGCAACGTGCTTTCGAACAATGGAGAAGGGCTGGTTGTGGTATAGTACGGTGTGCGGGCTGGAAGCGCTGTCGAAGCTGAAGCAGTTCGAGCGTTGTCTTGGCAGACTCTCGGCGCTCACACTCATCACCGTTAGCCTGCATCACAGATCGATGCGGAGTGCTCGGATGTAGCCACGAGAGCTACTCAGAACACAACGAGCCTTGATTCACACCATGGGCAGTACTCGGCGTATCATTGCTACGGGAACGACAGGACTCTCACAGTCTTTGCTCGAGCGCCACTCATCGCGCAAGTCCTGCTCCAGGAACCATTAAACCACGAAATCGAAACATGCCTTGAGTCCTACCAACGCTCGTTGACGAAAGAGTACGTCGAGCCGATGCTTTATCTCCTCTGCGTCCACATAGTGACCTATGTATCATCATCCCCTGCCGAGGGTGTAAGAATGCACATCGTGAACAAATCATGAGCGAGTCGAAACTACGTTGGAAGCAATACACTCGCTGAAGCGGTTGATGGAGAGAGAGGCCGGAAGGGCACGCTCTTTGCGTCGGGCTCCAACGGTTGAACATGCCGTTCGGCGTACATCAGGTAGGCGTAGGTCGCACTTCACAGCCTGTGCCAGAATCTCACATCTCCTTGCCATTGCCTTTCTTTGCGCTAATCGAAATCACATTCTCAAGCATTTTCGCAAATCAGCAGCACCACAAGAACAGCAGAACAACCGCGTCCAACAAAAGAATGAATACCGAAGAGATTCTGCTGGCAGCAGTGGTGGTCGCCTGCGCTGGCGTGTGGGTTTGGGCCTGTGCGGTGCCAGACCCAGCAATGGGTCTTGGGCAACCAGCAGAAGAGGAGCAGGAAGAGGAGGAAGACGACGGGTACGTGGAATCGCTCTGCGGATGACAGCTGTCAATGCCGTCGATATCCGTGCTTGCTGTGGGCATGCTGATGAGCCTTGCAGAGTACGAGATCTGGAGGCTGGCCTGGTGAGGCATCGGCGACCTCACTGAGAATGAGATCGCTTCCAAGACAAGAGTAAGTCAATGGGCACACCGGCAGAAACATGAGATACAGTCAGGCTCAAGAGTTCTTGGGGTCGTGGATCGGAAGCCCACATACTTTTCTGCGAATGAGCCGCTTCCCACGATCAGTGTTCACAAGTAGATACGGAGCTCGTTCCTTGGATTTATGGAGTTTCCATACTTGAGGAAGGCGGGCTGCGTGAGCAGTCGTCTGATTTACATCAGGTGGAAATACTTCTTCGATAATCTCCGCTCCACGGACATGAAATTGGACTTCGGAGCAAGCGAAGACTGACTAGGTCGCAGAGAACAGCCTTGTGAGAGCTCCAGCTCTCACCACCGATTCAAGACATTTGGTAGTAAGTTGAAGTCGTTGGACACGATGTTGAATCCATGGGTATCATAACGCTGACAACACAACAGAACTCTATCTAAATCTACACCAGTGAGTTGAGCACACTCTCTCGCTTGGTGACCATTTCCTCCCATTCCGCTTCGACTTCACTCAACGCCGTGATCGCGCCTCCAGCTCCCACCCGCCAGTTGTTGCCCTCATTATCCCATTTGAAAGCAGTCCTGATCACCACGGAGAAGTCTCCGCCTCCACCTACGTCCAGATATCCGAGCACGCCACTATACAATCCACGAGGCTGACCTCTCTCGATCTCTTTTAGTAACTCGCAAGAACGCTTTTTCGGGGCACCAGTCATTGAGCCGGGAGGCAGCGATGCTGCGAGAGCACTAACTCCGGAAACTCCGCCTTCCATATCACCTTCGACGACCGACACGAGTTGAAAGACTGTTTCATACTCCTCCACAGACATCAGTTTCGGCACACGAACTTCTTTCACTCCAGCGACGCCAGCTAGATCGTGCCGAATTAGATCCACGATCATCAAATTTTCAGCCCTTTCTTTCGCGGAGCCGAGAATCTCTTCAGCTTTGGCACGAGTGACGCCTGGGCTCTTCTTTACTGTTCCTTTGATTGGGCGAAACTGGCACTTCCCACCTCGAGACCATGAAAGAAAGCGCTCCGGACTGCTGCCAACAACTGAGAGACCAGGAGCGGAACCAGTATGCAGACGAAGATATGCGCTGAACGGCGCTGGGTTGCGGTGACGGAGCTGTTTGTACATGGTCCAAGAGTCGGCAGATGTTTGGATAAGGGATTGATCGGTCAGGCACAACTCGTAAGACTCTCCGGCTCGCAAATTCGATTGGCATTCTTGGACCTTCTCGCAGTATTCGTCGTTCTTGGGACCAACGAGGAGCTTTGCACCAACGCCAGCAGGTACTGAAGCCGGTGCTTGGGCATTATAACCCATTCGGCGTTTGAGATTCTCCTTCACCAGATCGATCCAGCTCTCGTCCTCTTCACGAATGGTTTGAATGTATACAGTTCCCTCGACATGATCGATAACGACGCTCCGGTCCACGAAGACGAACCAAAGATCTGGATGAGATGGATTTGCCCCTGCCGATGAGACATCGATGGACTCCAATCCTGCTTCGTACGATACAAAGCCGATGAGCCCGCCCCAGAATGGTGAGTTGGGCGCTCCAGATCCGACTTGGTTGGCTTTCATTACTTCATCAATGTATTCAAACGCTGTTCCGATTGAAGCTTCTCGGCGTGAGACGACCTGGTTCTCAGCAATCACCTCCAAAGATCGACTCGTGGTTGAATAGCGAATCTGATTAGGAGAGGCGTCAGGCAGACCAATGATGCTGAAACGACCAGTCTCAGGATTAACGGGCTTTCCGCCACGGCTGCCAGATTCAAGCACAAGTGGTTCCTGACAGATATCCTCCCTCTTCAGCATCTCCACTATGGTTGCTACATCATGTGAGCCAAAGGTTCGAAGCGTGGCCCAGTTGACTTTGAGGTGGGGTTGTCTAGGCTGAGTTGCTTCAGCGGAGCCAGCATCACTCGCAGCATCCAACTGATTTTCTATCGGTGAAGGTAAACCAGAATCATAGCCCTTCCAATCGCACACTGCTTGCCACCAATTTTCAATCAGCTTCTGGCCTTCCTTGTTCGTACAGATAGACTCCGGATGGTACTGCACACCCCAGAATGGCTTGTGAGCATGCTTGACTCCCATGAGGGTTGGTCCATTGGCAACATTCATCAGACTCCAGGCCAGAGGAATCAGTCCTTCGCACTTCTCAGATGGCTTCCAAAGATCCCAGGCACCCCATTCGTCTCCAACGCCGGGTCTCTGTAGATTCACATGGAGCGAGTGATATTGAGTCGCAACTACCTTCCCGGTCTCAGCGTAAACATCCTTCCCGCAGTGAGTAATGATGGCCATGATTCCATGTCTCGGTTCCTTGAGACGTTCTACCTTGGCCCCGAACGCCAGGCAGAGACTCTGAAAGCCAAGACATATTCCAAGTACAGGCAGTACATGCTGGTCGGGCAATGACCAGAGTTTCTCTATGAGTCCGACATCCCGAGAATTGGCCGGGTGACCAGGTCCAGGTCCTGCGACTACCGCGTCAAAGCCATGGAGGTATGTGAAAAACGCTTCGTCGTTGAAGAGGAAGCGAGAGTCGTCGATCTGTATGCACTCTACAGTGACAGGCAGTGTTGCACGTAGTAGTGCTATAATCGAATTCGAGAATGAATCGTATGCGTCAACGAAGAGGATCCGGTGATGCGGCATATAGACTAGTCCTGTTTGGCCCAAAGGAATGGACGTTGTCTCGGCAGGTATACGCTTCGGGATTTCTGATGCACGGAATTGTATGAGGAAAGATACGAGGACAAAGTGAATGTTGTAAGCGGCAAAAACGCCGTATGGCAGTGTTTAGATTGTCACAATCTTTCTAGCGAGACGTTCCAGAACAATTCTAGGAGGTGGATCTGACTTGGTCAAAGAATTTCTTCGCCCCAGTTCCAAGTCCCCAATCGGTCAAAGTCGGGCCGATGCATCCGCAAACCTACGTTGGCACATCCGACACTCTTTCTCGATGACCTTGTCTCCTCGATTACTTGTCACTGGCTGGCCTCTTCCAATAGCAGCAATCCTCCAAGTGCTTGATCTGGCAACAATTCCTCCTCTCCTGCTTGTCCAACTCCGGCCTCTTCAGCATCCTCTGTCGGAGACGGAATTGCAAGTCATCCACAAATGCCTCTCGATCCGGAATGCCTTGTGAGCCTGCTATTCTCAGGAAGAACCTCACATCTTCTGCTCTTGTTGGCACTCGGGAAGTGGAAAGACGGCGACCTGGGAGTCGAGCGACATGCTGTAGGAATGTGCGTTGCCCGTCGAGCGGATTTTCGAGCGTCCAGCCGTTCGTCCAACCTCGCCAGCTCACAGCTTCGCGGGCTGGCCGTCGTGATTGTTCAGTATCCCAAAATTCGGCTCCTATCTTGAGGACGAACTCCTTGATATCGCGGCGTTCGTGTACGATGACGTTGAAGAGTCTTCGCCATGCGGCTGGGTTCGTCTGAGAAGTGTACTTGAGTTGTATGCCAGATAGCTGGTGCTCCACTTTCTGGTGGTCATGCAAGAAAGCAAGGCAACGTTCGGCACTCTCGAAAGTAAAGCCCCTATCGTAGATGTACGGGACGGCGAGCTGGTAGAATTGCTTCGAGGTAAGAAGCAGAGCTAGGCTGAAGTTCAGTGGTGTGTCGCCTTGCCGCACGCCATTGACGCGAGGCCTACACCAGCCGTGATAGGTCTGCATGGGAGTCCCGAAATTGAATCGACTCTTTACTGTGTAGTGAGTCTGCGTGGTCTCCAATCTGCCGAATAAGTTATGAGCTGGTCGATCAGCCATGATCATAGTGCTGCCGTTCATCCTTCGCGGGCATGGAAAAATGTAGCCCATTATTTTGAATCGCACCTTGAGCGCCTCAAATATGCCTACTTGCGGCTTGGCGATGATGCTGATGCATTTCCTTCCGAAGTCATTCCCGCCATCAAACGACTCGTGCGGTGTTGCTCGAGGCTCGAACCACATGGTCCGCAACAGACGCGTTTCGCTCTTCATTCGTAATGCAACAGTGATGGTTGTGTCGGATACATGCTCAAACACAGCGCCTGAAATCAGAGCATTCCTCAGTCCTTCTCCAGTCCATGTTGCGTCTGACAACTGAACGTCCTTCAATTGGACGTTTTGAAAGTTCATCCCATGAAATGTGACATTCTTGAGCTTCACGCCGTCGAATGTGACATTTGAGAAGTGACAGGACCGAAATGTCACATTCTCGAAATCGCAATCGCGGGCTGAGAAGGCCTGCATGTCGCAGTCTGCAATGCGAACATCTGTAAGAACGCATCTTCGATATGCAATGTCGTTGATTGGACCATGTTCTTCATCATCGTCTTCTAAGTCGGGTGGAGCAGGTGTTGCTGGTGGCGTGGTGACATTTTGTCCTGTTATTCGGCACTCGCAATTGCGACACAGGCCCAGTGCGGCCGCGATGGTTCGCAAAGTATCTATTGGCGTCGACATGCTTGCGCATCTGTTGGACGCATTGCACAGATTGTGAAATGAGGCTATACGCAGGCGGCAGTGCCGAGAATGAAGTCGAAGCGATGGTGCACTAGCGTCCGTTTAGCTGCGCTTCGATCCGCATGTGAAGCTGAGTGAAGGCAAGAGCGATGGCATCTCTCCTCGATAGCGGCTACACCAGGTCTCTATTTCTGCAAACTCTCCAACAGTCCATCGCCATCCTTCTTGGTCTGCACAGCCTTGAACATTTCCCCAACAGTATCCAACCCCTTTTCAGCGCGCTCAAATGCTTGTGGACTTCTGTCGGTCAAAATGGCAAGATCTTCGTCGCTCAACAATCCCTTTCCTTCTGCCACATCTATTCTCTCGCCATCATCCTTTCCAAGCAAGCGTTGTAGCTCAGCAAAGTCTGCACCTGGACCTTCGCCTCGCCCAGACCGAAATCTGCCTTTCTGAATCACCAGCTTCTCCAAACGGCGCTTGCTGTCGGCTTTTTCAAGCAACATTTGCTCCACGGTGCCTTTCGTGGCAAATCGATAGACAATGACAGGTCTAGTCTGACCAATTCTGTGAGCACGGTCCTGTGCTTGCAGATCTTGTTGTGGGTTCCAATCGCTATCGAAAAGCAGCACTGTATCCGCAGATGCAAGATTTATGCCTTGGCCTCCAGCTCTAGTCGATAACAAGAAAATGTTGGTATCGCTCTTCTGATCGTTGAAGTCTAGTATCTGCTGCTGCCTATCGGTCTGCGCGACAGATCCGTCAATTCGCGACACAGGCCAAGCTCGAAGCTCGCTACAGTACGTCTCCAGTAAGTCAAGTTGTGTCTTGAATTGGGAGAAGATGAGGACTTTGTGACCCTTGCTCAGCAGGTCCGGCAGAAGTCTGTCGAGCAAGAGCATTTTCCCGGATTCAGTTACCAAGGTCTCGTCCACAGGAGTGTTATCATCTAGATCAAAAGGATAGTAGAAGTTGTGTGGAGAGTTGCAACATTGACGGAGTTGCATCACCGGGTTCTGTAGCTTCTTCTGCGAGATCTCGCGCTTCGCCAAGGCCAATGTCTTTGCTCGTTCGGTATTCTCCTCCTCTTCCGAATCAGAGTCGTCTCCAGCTGGCGAGGACGGTGCTTCATCGAGTTGCTTGAAGTACTGAGCGTCGGACACTTCCTCGTACTTCTGGTGTTTCTTAGCATTCCTGGATCTCGCACTCGTGCTGGCATTTGTAGCCGGTGTTGAAGCACGACTTGACTTTGCAGACTTATTTGGCGTGGCAGTGCCACTCGCAGCCTTGCGCTTAAGACTCCCGCTTCTCGTACTTGCGGGAGTAGAATCCCTACTTAATGTCTCTACTACCTTGTTCTCCAGATACGCCCGGCTATTGCCTTCGAGGATCTCCTGGTACAGCTCCCTTTGTGTTTGGGTCAAGGGTGCGTAGAGCACGTATTCTCGTTTCTTTGGCAAAGAGGTCTCAACGTCAGCTTTTACGCGACGTAGAAGGAATGGTTTCAAGATAGCGTGCAAGCTGGCAACCAAGTTCTTTTGGCGATCGGCAGATAGAATCTGTTCGTAGCCATTCTTCTCCTTTAGGGCGCTAAAATCGAACCATGCCTCGAAAGATTCGAGTTTGTCGAAAATGCTAGGCATCAGGAAATGCAGTAGCGACCACAACTCAGTAAGGTTGTTTTGAAGAGGTGTTCCGGTGATAAGCAGTCTGTTGGCAGACTGATATGACTGCAGTTCCCGGATGAGGCGGCAGTTGAGGTTCTTAATGCGATGACCTTCATCGATAATGATGAACTTCCAGCCATAGTGGGCTAAGAACTTCCGATCGTTCATGCAGATTTCGTAACTTGTACAAACAACAGGGAAAGTTTCGCTGCCAGGATTTCGTAGCTTCTTTCGACGAATCTCTTCGCGCTCCTGTTTACTACCATGATATAGGACGACTGGAATACTTGGCGTCCATTTCTTGAACTCTGCCACCCAATTGCTAGTCGTGCTCAGTGGTGCGGCGATCAGGAAGGGCCCATTGACGCCCTTCTCCCGAAGAAATGCGAGAAAGGAGATTGTCTGTATCGTCTTGCCCAAGCCCATCTCATCGGCCAGGATTCCGTTCAGACCATTCTCGTACAATGAAGTAAGCCAGTCCAGTCCTTCCAATTGATACGTGCGCATCAAGCCTCCCGTGACAAGGTCCGGCTGCTTTGCTGATCGCAACTCTTGAAACCCAATATCTCCAGGCTTGACATCTGCATCCTTGGTTTCTTCTGCTAATGCTTCGGAGATAGATGTCTGACCAGCCTTTGCAGCCACGTCCTCCTTCTTCATGTAGTCCGATATCTTCTCACTCTTCGTGTTCTTTGCTGGTCGACCTCGTTTAGGTAGCTGTTTCTTAGGTGATTCCTCATCTACCTTGCCCTCGGTTGCTGCTGCTGTCCGCGTTGCTCTCTTCTGGCTCTCCTGTGCGACTTTCTCTGCGGTCTCCTCTCGCTTCAGTGCACGTTTCTTGCTTTTCTCGTCTTTCGCTTCGTCTGCTTGTTCTTGCTGTGTCATCTGCTCAAGCATGATTGCTGAATACAACTTGCTTTGACTAAGCAGATACTCAAGAGCCTTGTACTTAGAGTCAACGGCTTCTTTGCCGCCCTTGATGTCTTTCTCGCGTTCTGCTGCCATCTTCTTGTCACGTTTCTCGTCTTCCTTCCGACGCGCCTCGACCATACGCGCCTCCTCCTTCTCCATTGCTTCTGTCGTTCCGCTGCCATCTCGAGCCTCTGGCGATGTCGGTGGCGTGGACTTCGCCGACTCTGCGGCTTCTGAGGACATGATCGCTATCTGTGTCCAATGCTATGTTATTATACAAGAACATCAAAAAAAAAACAAGCAGTCCAGCAGCGCACTGTGAGAAGCACAGGTTGGAATTGATCATTCGCATCCAGCATCGTCATCGAAGCATACCGACAGGGGTACGCGATCGATCGCGACGCGAAAACACGCGATGCAAGCGAAACCTTATCTAGTATTCATCCCTGCCACCATGCCATCAGTCTGGGTAGCATCATCACTTTCACTGATAATCCAGGCATACACCCAGTATACATGTAGGGACGTCACTAAGAAATTGAACTGTGCACAACGAGACTGGTGGCGAGACCACTCTCTTTCATCTCTCACACGTCTTCTTTGTCCACATCGATTTCACAACGATCTCGCGATGACATCTCCACGTCCTGCTCTCCTTCTCCGTACCCATTTTCACGCCAGCAGGCACTGCTTCAACAGCGCTCACATAGCCTGAGCCTTTGGAAAGCAAGCTTACAGATTGGTGTGAAGGCGAGAGAAGGCGCCAACGATGTCTTGCATTCTCACTACGGACGAGCAGGAGCGACGTCCCCCGACTCTCTGCGTCTCTTGCCCGCACCTTCGCAACGAGCACCAAACATGTCCTTCCTTTCGCTCCAAGCTTGGAGCTTCGACTTCGAACATTATCCGATCAAGCCCTTTACACGTCAATCGGCATGTCAGATCAGCATAATTTACCGGTGAGCACCCAGCTGCGACCTACTGGACGCGGGCAACGAGTGAAGAAGCCATCGCCGAAGGTCAGAGATGCCGCTTCTTCAGCAAGCAATCTTTCATCGCCATCGACGCGTCTTCAACAACGCAAAATCTCCCAAACGGTTCCGGCTTCAGTGTCCTCAGCGGACACAGCCGGCGATGCCTCCCAAAAGGTTTTGACTTCGATGTCCTCAGCGGACACAACCGTCGAAGCTTCGGCCGCAAGCTCTTTATCTTCCACACCACGTACTGAGCAGAAAATTCATTCCCATCCGAGCAGACACTCGAGCAATAAAACGCCCGCAAGCGCAACCACAACCGCGAAAGCACCGAAGAAGGCGAGACCAAGCGTAATGGCACCCCCAAAGCAGCCAAAGCGGCAGGAGCTCCCACCACGTACAGCACCATTCTCAGCAGCCACGCTTGTCATCTACACATGGCCGCCACCACATCCACCTAGATCTTTCCTGAACCTGTCCGAGTCCAATCGCCGCTGGAAGAATCGCAAAGACGAGGCGGAGCAGATGACTGACTTTGATGACGGAGCGGACGACTGGGAGGGTTATGACGGTGATGCAGATCTTTATGGTGGTCCAGAAGGCTTGGTAAGTGCTATTGCTAGTACGTTCGTGAAGCGTGCCAAGCGTGCCTTCTGGAAGGGACACTCATGGGCGGATTTCGAGGCTGCAGAGTTGAGCTTCGATTTGAAGGAAGCGGTAGAGGCGACCGATGACGAGTTAGAACGACGATTTCGTGAATTCGAACCTCTCAGCAACGACCTCCGTTTGGGTGTGTTCGATCAGATCAAAGAGCGACTTTGCAACGAAATCTGGTTAGAGCAGTACGTTCCATCTCGTCCTTCTCTGGCCAACGCGAACAATATCAGGCGAGACAGCAGAGCAACGACTTGAACGGCGGCTCGCATTATGGCGTAGCGGAGAGACCTGGTGAGAAAGCGCACGACGATCGCTTTCGAAGCACGCAACGCAGGCCTTTTTTTCAGTTCATGGAGGCCATCGTTCCTTTTGTTTTCCTTTGCAACCGGTTCGCGAGGAATGTTGACGGTTTGAAGCGTTTGGATAGACCATTGTTTGGGTAATTGGTTAATGAATGGTTCAGAGTGCCTTTCCTTCATATGTTTCCTAGCCCTTGTTAGTTCGTGTCGCTTCCCTCCAGGTACGGTTGCACAGTTCGACAACTCCAAGCTTGCCGAAAGTAGCTTGCTGATGTAGCAGAGCAAGCCATATCTATACTCCGCGCAGCTGATCGTATTGCATCGCGAGAAGCATTTGCACGCCCCGTCGATCGCGTGCTGAGAAGAGTGAGGAGAGGATGAAGTGAGAATGAAATCGGAACGACTCTCCACATCGTCCGACCACGCTTGGCTCAAATGACATACCGTGCCACCCTTGATCAGGTCAAGGGCGATGTAACCACAGACAACGATGCAACAGCTACCCCGCGTCATCGTCAGGAACAGGATGGGCTAAGTTTTTGTTCCACGTTGTGCTCTAGCTCGCACAGTGCGGTGAGAAGCGGCAGATCGCAGCGAATAGTTAGCCGGACCAAGCAGCAATGGCAGGCGTGATGCCGACGAAAGACGGCAATAGAGCGAGATGAAGGTGGCTAGAACGCAACAGGAGGTCCAGGATGCCCATGTTGTAATCTCAAAAGCATCCTCCGGGTGGCATCTGACCAGGTAAATCTCCACTGCGGTGGTGACGGTCCTCCATATGTTACATGCATGACGATGCCGATCACCAAACAATAGCCGGAAGTACAAAACGAACCTCCATCTCCGCAGCAGCATCTCCTCGCTGCACGCGAGATCTCATAGGTCTCTACGCACCTTAGGCATGCTGAGAGTCAACTGCCTCGTGCCAGTTCTGGCTTGCCTCGCTGGCGTGGTTTTCGCTGCAGAGAACCTGACCTGTCCCGACTACATTGTCTACGCGACTGAACATCATGGTCCATATTCCGAAGGAAGGTTCAACTTGTCATACCAGCGCCCGGCCACACGATGTCGAACATTCAACTCCTCGATCGTCGAAAGCACTATAGATCGCATCAAGAAAGAGATTGAAGATCCAGACTTGAAAAGACTGTTTGAGAATTCATTCCCAAACACTTTAGACACGGCAGTCAAATGGAAGGGTTATGCGAATAATGCCACTGGAGGAGAGGAATTGACGTTCCTAATCACCGGCGACATCAATGCCATGTGGCTTCGTGATAGCGCGAATCAGGTTCAGTCGTATTTGCCCTTGCTCGAGGCGTCGGATTCTGCAGACTCTCTGGCGTCCCTGTACCGTGGTGTCATCAATCTTCAAGCTCGATACCTCCTCACCGACCCGTACTGCAACAGTTTTCAGCCGCCAGCAGAAGCAGGGCTCACTCCTGGAAATAATAGTTACGGAGCTACAGATGTAGTAACTCCACTTTTCAGCAATCAATCAGTCTTTGAATGCAAGTACGAGCTCGACTCGCTGGCAGCTTTCCTTGAGGTTTCGTAAGTCTATCGGAAGTGCCTGACTGGAACAGTGCTGATTTGAGTTCTATAGCTATGACTATTACAATGCTACCCAAGATGCCGAGTTCTTTGGCAAATACAACTGGGCCAAGGCTGTGGAGAGCATTCTGCAGGTGGCAGACAACATGTCGGTGTCGACATACGAGCCAAATGGCTTCGTCCAAAATTTGACATACACATGGTTGAGAACGGCCGATAGCGCTACGGAGACGCAAGCCAACCTGGGCCGTGGCAACCCATTCAATAATGTCACTGGTCTAGTCAGGTCGTTCTTCCGACCATCTGACGATTCAACCATCTACCAGGGCTTCATCCCGGCCAACATGATGTTTGCGAGATTCTTGGAGGGAACAGCTCCGATCGCATCCAAGATTGGCCAGACTGATCTGTCAAAGAGGATGACTGACCGGGCATCTGGCATACGGGAGGCTATCGAGAAATGGGGCATAGTTGATATTCCAGACTTCGGCAAGGTCTATGCTTTTGAGGTCGATGGTGAGTAAATATCTATCGGAAATATTTTGTGATCGAGAGACACTGACTAGCTCGACAGGCTATTTCGGTCAGAACATCATGGACGATGCGAATATCCCATCGCTACTCTCTGCACCATTTATAGGTTACCTTGAGGTCGACGACGAGGTGTACCAGAATACGCGAAAACTTATTCTCAGCGCTGCGAATCCGTACTTTATGCGTGGCCCTGTCATCAATGCTATCGGCGGACCTCATGCGAGCTTGGGCTATGCTTGGCCTATGGCAGCAATTGTTCGCATCCTTACTACCAGCGACGATGCTGAGATTACCGAACAGCTACGTGAGATCGTGAGCAGCACAGATGGACTTGGCCTGATCCACGAGAGTATCAACACCTTCAATGTCAGCGATTGGACAAGACAATGGTAAGTAAACACTGCAAGAGCCCGGCGACTATACTGACTTTGAGCAGGTTCTCGTGGGCGAATGGACTTTTTGGTCAGGCGATCTTGGACTTGAGCGACAGAAAGCCTGACATTCTCAAGCAAAGCTTCCAGACGAACAGCACGTCTTACCCATAAGAGAAATACAAGTAACGAAAGAATTAAGTCTTGCACGCCCTTCTCGCTGTTTTCCGATTAACGACTCCAACATGTGCAAAGCAGAGCTCTGCGGGGACAAGTCCGCGAGCCATGCGCAATGACGGTCCCGCGTTAGAGCTCGAAGAGCCGCACGCGAGTCTGCAAGTAACCCAAAGCTTGCTCTCGTGCAGACCAATCTGAAGCTGCAAGAATTCCGTAAGGCACAATGAAGGTTACAGGAGCTGGCACTGATCTGAAGGACCGACCCACTCGCTTCGCAGTGCATTGGCGTTTTGACGTCAACGATTTCTGAAATTCTGTCCAAGTGTTGAAACAGCTTTCTTTGTATCGCACGTCTTTCTTGTCTTCTGTTGTTTTCACTGACTGTCAGCAATGGCTCCACAAGTATTTCTGATCACTGGCACAAGCACTGGGCTTGGAAATGAGCTCGTGAAAAAATGTTTGGCAGAGGGTGACAAAGTTGTTGCTACAGCGAGAAACTCTTCGAAGCTCAAGTTCGATGGTACAACGAAGGATAACTTTCTGGCAATCGACCTTGATGTCACGGATCAGAGGTCAGCTATCAATCGTGACACCTGAAATTGACAGAATGCTGACAAGTTGAAAGTGCTGTCGACAAGGCATTCGATGCCGCAATCAAGCAATTCGGCCGCGTCGACGTGGTCGTGAACAATGTAAGATACATACACGGTCGTTGAGGCAGGGCTACACTGATGTCCTCAAGGCTGGCTACGGTCTCTGTGGCGAATTCGAATCATGCTCAGAGAAGCAGGCACGCACACAAATGGAAGTTAATTTCTTCGGCTTGATGTACGTGACAAGAAAAGCTCTCAAGGTCATGCGAGAGGTCAACAAGCCAGCGGGAGGAAAAATTCAACAGGTCACATCGATAGGAGGCCAAGTTGCTTTCCCCACGACTTCAATATACTGTGCTTCGAAGTGGGCTGTGGAAGGTCTCACGGAGTCGATAAGCCAAGAGATGAAGCCTGAATGGAATATCAAGTTGACCTGCATCGAGCCAGGTGGATTCCGAACAGATTGGGCAGGTCGGAGCATGGTCTTTGGTGACGAGAAGGAAGCTGCGTACGATCATATCGATGCTGAGAAGGCTATGAATAAGGCCAATGGTACACAGAGGGGCGATCCTGTCAAGGGTGGTAGAGCAATGTGGGAGCTCGGTAGGACGACGGTCGGAAGAGATCGAAGTGGATTGCTTGCTGACAACTCTTCTTTCCACAGCCAAAATGGATGACCCACCTCTCCGAACAGTAATCGGGTCGGATGCTCACGAAATCGTTCTCGACAAGCTTAAGCAGTATGGAGAGCTGTATGCGAAGTATAAGGATCTGAGCTGTAAGTTCGTTCAATCTGCGCATGAACACTGGCTGACTTGCCTAGACAGCACGGACTACGACAAGAAGTAGACCTTATACACCATGTACTAATGAAATGCTGAGAGGATTCCATGGCGCAGTGACCTCTGTCAGACGCTGCCCCGAGTTGATGCTAGATCGCAAAAATGTCGCCCGCGCCGCCGAGCTCGATGTCGTTGCCCCAACCAAGCACATTGTCGAGACCATCGCCGACGCCGAGCAACGGTGCCTCCAGCTGGTCAAATCGTTGTGCGTAGCGTGGACCCAGCTCCAGCTGTAACATTCCACGCCCACGTGCTCCGTCTGCAAGTAGCAAATCATCTCCAGGTAAGTCCAGGCCAGCGCGTCCAAGACCAGAGAGGTCATCCACACCTCCGAGAAGTAGTCGCCGATCGCAGGACCTGCTCCGGGCGCCTAATCCACCCATCCCTGTGAGCCCTCCAAGTGCTCCAAGTGCTCCAAGACCGCCCAGGCCGGCAAAACCTCCCATTCCTATGCCTCGATCCACGCTGAGTAGATCACCACCACCGCCAGCGACTTGCAGTCCCTCCGCCGCAAGTTGCATTCGTTCTGCCACGATCCGACCTTTGTAGCCATGCTGGATCAGACGTTGCGGGAGATCCGGTCTGATTCGATAGACTCTCCTCAGGCACTCGTCTCGCTCTGTCTCTCTCATCACCGCACGCATAATGGCATAGCACCACTGGCCGATAGTGGCGGAGCTTTCCGTATCAACGATGGTCGTCGCATGCTGAATGAAGAAAGTGCTCAGGATACGTCCCAACCTAGCACTTCTGTTGACATGAGAGACTTCTGCTATCGACCGGAAAAGATGCTGACTTCTGCGGTACGAGAATGCGGCACCTAGTCCTCTGGCCCCGCTGGCATCGTGTCGCATGTAGATCTCCAAGTGTCTGAGGAGTCCGTCTGCGATGTACACGTCGACGTCGCCGGTCGAGGTGCGTGAAAGATCATGCAGGACGAGGTAGTAAACATCGCGCAGCTCTTCTTCTCTGAGCGGGTTGTATCTTGTTCGAGGATACAGCTCTGGACAGTTGGCGACGAAGCGGTCAATGAGGACTTCTGTATCGCACTGGAGACGCTCGTGCTCGTGGTAGAATTGTGGTAGGAGATTCAGGAGTCCTCGTGGTTGCACTGTAAGCACTGCTCTCTGAACGTCCAGAGCATCTCGTGTTTGGTATCTTTCCCTCAGGAGCGGATAAGCAGGGGAGACTGTTCGAGCGATGGGCCACATGTTACTCGAATCACTCGTCGAGAACGATAGTGTGTCAGCCAAAGAGAAGAGTAATGGATTTCAGAATGCAGAGATGACGAGATGAGCTGCTGAAAAGGCTGTATGATTGCCAACGTCCGCCGTTCAAGAGGCGGTAAGCAGAGAGGCCACAGCATTCATGGCAGGCAAGGCGAAGTACATTCGCACGACCTCGCCGTGGCGTGCGTCCCATCAGCCTACAGCGTGACTGACGGCATCGTGAGATGAGCCAACGATGTGCGTATCACGAGCGATGAAGCAAACAAAATCTTTCCGTACCCTTGTGGGACATGAGCGGAGCGCATGAGCTCGCTTACCGCAGTCACCGACAGCTGTTCTCCCTACGTCCATCGCTTTAGCTGTGGTTCAGTGTTCATGGTGAAGTAGATGTATGGTGGTGAAAATCAGCTCCTTGGTACGTATCGCTGCTTACTCAGCATTTCTTCGCTGGTGGCTGGTAAACTTCTTGAAGTCGGTGCTCCTCCAGCTTCATTGTAGCCTTCTTCAGTATGCCAAAGATTCCAAAGAAGGCGCAGACAGAGGGGTCGACGACATTCGACCCGGATAAGTTCTTCGAAGCATGGCAAAAGGAAGAGATCACAGCTCCATACGACAATGACTTCAGAAAGTTCATCATCAAAGCCTTTGGGCTCAGTCCCAGAGATACTTATGCCTATCGAGCGACTGCCGAAGTGACACTCCTCCAAGCGCAGACATATATCGAGTTTGGCGCACAGAATGGTCTGCATGGCTGGTACAGAGACGGTGAAGGTCAACTTGTAAGCACAATCAGCTAGAATAGGCCTCGAGTTGGTGTCTTATAGAAACATAGACCTAAGAGCCTGCTCAGAGAACTGCTCCAAATGCCACGGACATCGCCACCTATACCGATATATTCCGTCCGACGACGAACACTTCCAAAGCGTTGACTGCGCTGGCATCGAACGCTAAGAAAGAGACGATACGAGCCGATGTAGCGAAGCATCTGCAGTCGCTCTACGCGCCGCCAGACCCTTCACTGAAGCTTGTGGTCAACAAGTCTAAAACGCACGTGAATCCATCGTTTGATGTGTGGGCTTGGTCAAACCAGAACCTTGAGTGGGCAGGACCAGAAGAGAGCACGGTCAACATCAAAATCAGCCACGCCATTCTGCCGGTGATGTATCACCACTTCGGTTGTGTCACTCCCTCGTATGAGGCATTGTCCTACATTCAGCAAGTTGCACGAGGGCGCTCAATTTTGGACGTTGGTAGCGGGAACGGATACTGGGCGTACATGCTTCGTCGCTTCGAGAGCAATCCTAAGAAAGCGCTCAAAGTCACTGCTGTCGACAACGGCCTAAGTGAATGGAGGACAATATGGATTGATGACACCATAGAAGCCGATGGCTATAAGTGGCTTCAGCAGAACCAGGGCGGCAAGGACGGCGTCCTTCTGCTCGTATATCCTATGGTCGGAGAAGACTTTACCTCAAAGATGATTAAGGCTTACAGTAAGTATACTACCCAAATTTGTGGTGTAGACACATAGCTGATATCTCGATCGCAGAGGGCACGACTATTATAGCAGCAGGCTCGCAAAACGCTAATGGCTACACTGCATTTGCCAAAGAGACGATCGATGCCTGGGTTGCACGAGAAATGCCTTCATGGAGCAAAACACTACAGATTCCTCTTCCTTCCTTCGCAGCCAAGGATGAGGCTCTGTTCATCTTCGAGAAGACGGAGAGCAATGGGCCAGCCGCAAGCGGTGCATGATCAGATTTGGTACGAGAAAGCGTGTTGAGTGGTATCACATGCGATTCAGCGCAGCCACGAGGTACTATTCATCATACAGGATCCAAGAAGGTGTTCGATGCAACAGTGGTCTCGGACCCACGTGCTTGCATGCATGTTACTTGCTTTGGCTGAGTCTTATTTCCCAAAATTCCCATCGCATTCCCGTATCTGCCGTGGAAAGTGCGTCAACGTCAGAGCTCGCTTTCATTTCTTGATACACTATCATTGACTTTTCCATTACATCTACCATCAGTCTGCTGCTGTCTTCTATCACAATGGCATCATTCCACTCGAGTTGACAGCAGTCGCCCATTTCTCGCGGATCTGTGCACCTCGGCAATTGAAATCATGCTGGCAATCCCCCCTCTTCAGAGCCTCAAAGGGCGACCTCCGTCATGCTGTGTCGTCCTGACTACACCTCCGGTGATAACTTATTCCCATTTATACAGCGACTATCCGAAACCTACTGGCACGGATCAGGATACAGCAGATGCAGGTGACACCATATGATGAGAAAGTCAAAGCCACACTACCAACTGTGGCTGCAGACGACCATGCAAATGGCCTTGCGACCAACCTGAGCAATGGATCTATGCGAGAAAGAAATGGCTCTCTTACCTCTCCAAGTCACGCTACTGGCCCGACGCATAGTACTGCAGGCGAGAATGGCACTCGTGTGAAGCCCAAGCAGAAGCGCAACAAGCCAACGTTGTCATGTTTAGAGGTAGGTAGGAAGATTTACGACCGGATGAATAATGCATATGCTTACCATCACATCAGTGTGTGGAACGCAAAACAAAATGCGATCGCGGTAGGAGCAAGTATATCAACGATACATGGCCTATTACTTACTCCTACATGTAGGTCGCCCGTGCCTGGCGTGCGTCAAAAGACAGTCTTCATGCGAGTATACGGCTGTTGCGAACTTAATAGCATCTGCAGATCGCAAGAACAGTGGTAGCAAAGCAAGATATGTTATGAAGCCGCCCAGTAAAATCAGGAAGACAAGTCATAGCACATCGCCTTCTAGAACACAAACATCACCTACGATCACAGACAATGGCTGGCCCAATCCGGATGGTCGATCCCAAATGTCTCCCATGTCTCCGGCTTCACAGACCGGATCACCATATTTATATTCCAACATCCCTTATTCTCAAAGCTCGCCTAGCAATGTCTTTGGTGTGGGCTCTCAGCATCCATTTTCGAATTACTGGACTTGTCAAGGTGGTCTACCAGAGGTCATCACAGTGCTTCCCAGCAAAGAGCAGGCCGATATATTAGTGGCCAAGTACTTCGAAGTTGTGGATCCGGTATATCCGTTCTTGCATCGACGAACATTCTATTCAGACTATGAGCTGTTTTGGGCACTCCCGATGGAAGAGAAAGGCAAGACAGATGCCTCACTTATTGCGCTACACTACGCTATCTATGCCCTTGGTACGCAATTTATGCAGTTCACGCCTTACGAGGAACGATCGCAGACTGCAGAATTCTACTGTTCGGCTGCCAACCAGGCTTTACGGGTCTATTCATATCTCAACAAGACATCCATGCGAGCTATACAGGCGATGCTGCTCATGGCGTACTTTCTCATGAATGACAATCATGCATCGGATGCATACGCGTGGGCGGGAATTCATCTTCGGCAGACATATGCCTTGCGGCTACATCGAGATCCTGAGATTGTTGTGCCTCAAGCCTCGACACTGGAGAAACAACAGCGCAGGAAGCTGTGGCAAGCAGTCTTTTTCCAGGATACGTTTTTGACGATCCTTCTAAAGCTGCCTCCGACAGCGACCCATAGCGACGTACCAGTCGAATCTCTTGCGGACGAGAACGAGCTGAGCAATGACGGACTAGACGTCTGCCTAGGAGCACATTCGCGGATTGAGAATCTCATGAGCATAAACGTCATTGCACCACAAGTGCCACAACCACTGCCACCTCCTCAACCACATCACATCATCGACCAAGCGACCGCCAAGTCGGATATTGCTTACATGAGAAGCATGTGGCATCTGGGGAATCTTGTTCAAGAGAACCTGGCATCTCCACTGTCACTGTCACTGCCTGTTGCAAACAGCCCAAGGCATAAGGAGTCGCTGGTTGCCGCATTCCGCAGGTTGTACAAATCGTTCCCAGCACAACTCACTATTTTGGACTACAACGTCCTGCAGCAACAAGCGCAGAACAACTCTCGAGCTGTACGGCAGAACCTGTTCCTCACATCGAATTACTTCCACTGCCTAGCCTTACTACAAATGGCGGAGAACAAAGAGCAAGGCGTCGAGCCGAACGTCAAAGCTGCCCTGGAAGCTGCGCACGAAGCGTTGTGTGCCTTCTTCAAGCTCTGGGGCCTGTTTGAAGTCGAAGCAGGTGTCTGGTGGGTGTTCCAACATCGGGCATTCGAAGAGGCTCTACTCATTGTGAAGTCTTTGGCTATACCGCCTTCGCCAGAATCTCAGTATGATGCTATTTATGCCAAGGGCAAAGAGGACGTTCGAAGGATGTTGGAAATCATGGAGCGATATGGTGGGAATTTGGAGATGCATACGACGCGAAAAGAAGTCTTGCGAGAAGCATTTGAGAGGATAGTGGTATGACGATCAAGTGTATCAATGTGCAGAGAAATGCCAATGAGTTACCTACCATATAACGACATCGTGCCTGTCACTGTAATTTGCTTCCACATGAGCCTCTCTGGCTCATCGAGACCTTTGTCGATGAGCACCGCCTTGCTCAACGCTTTTTGAGAGCTTGCACAGGAAAAGCGAGCACAGACGTACTTCACCTATCCGTTACCATTTCTCAGACTCTAACCTATTCTCCTCATTGCGCATTCAAAATCAAATACACCCTCTTTCACCCTCCCTTCAGACCCGGAGCTCCCATAATCTAATCAACAAGATCCCCAAACTCCAATCCCCCCTCTCCAAAAGCCTTCTCCAAACTCCTAAGATCATAATACCCCCTCAACTCCTTGAACTGCAACCCAAACGTCCCCTTGCCTTCATCAGCCTTTCCCAAAACATATCGAAAAGACTGCGGCACAACAACCCCATCCAATGTCGTCAAACACTCCATCAAAATCTCATAGTACACCCCTTTTGCCCCATCCTGCTCTTCTTTAGTAACAACAACCAAACTCAAAATCTCCCTCTCAACTTTCTGGAAACTCGAATAAAGTCTTCGAAAAGATTCCCAACTTTTCTCACCTCCGGAGATTGTATTGTTGTTGGGAAGTGTGGTTTTGCAGTCTAAGGAGTAGACATCTGAGAAGGAGACGGTTTGCCATTCGGATGGAGTTTTGGGGAATTTGGTTCCGTAGTAAGCGTAGAATTTTAGGGCGGGATGGGTTTGGAAGAGTGGAGATTGGGGGTTGATGGGGAGCGGGACTGAGATGGCCGTAGACATGGTCATTTGTTGGAAGGGAAGGGAAGGGAAGATGTTCTCGGAGTCGGTTCCTGCATGTATGTATATCCGAGGGAAATTTGAGTTCTGACTCTGCATAGCAATGCCTGCATATGGTAAAGGTCGCAATGCTTCAGAAATACCGATAAGGTGTTGTACTTCATCCATTCGAAGGAAAAGGGCTTCATATTTCTAATTCTATGCATCATCAGCCTAACCACAACTCATAAAGTAAAGCGAAAAAAGGAGTAATTTTGGGTAGTGCGTGTCTTTCATGCCATGCTTTATCCATGTCCAGGTCATCATAAACCATCACCATTCGCTCCCTTGACGCCGAGCCACATCTATGCATTTATATCATGAATGCGCGCCTGGAGTCGCCATCGCTTCGGAAACCATCACCTAAGCGGCCTCCTCGACGTCCGCAGGCTTCTCGCCTTCAGCGTCAGCTGGAGCGTCCTTCATTTCCTCGTCCTTCTGCTCTGCCTTCTTGGCCTCCTCCGCGGCCTTCTTCTGGGCCTCTTCTGCCTTGCGTCTCTCCTCCTCAGCTGCTCTTCGCTTAGCGGCAGCTTCTTCTTCCTTGGCCCTCCGCGCTTCCTCTTCCTCTTGGCGCTTGTCGTTGAAGCGCTGAATGATTGGGCCAGCAGAAGCACGGAGCTCCTCAATCTTGGCAACGTACTGTGCCTTGGTGGCATCGTCGCCCTCGTCGTACAGCCAGTCCTAAAGTAACAGTCAGTACCTTCTCCAGTACGAAATGGACAACGTCAGTCACGTACCTCGAGTTGCTCGCACTTGTCGCGAACCTTCTGCTTCTCTTCATCATTTGCGAAGTCAGCGTAGCCATTGCTCGAGTATGGCTCATCGATCTTGGCGCGCATGGAGTAGATCTCAGACTCGAGCTCATTCTTCTTGTCCTCGGTCTCAGCCACCAACTTGTCCTCAGCAATCATCTGGCCTTCCTTCTCCATGAAGAGGTCCTTTGCCGATTGGTCAAGTGATGCGGTGCCAGCAGAGAGCGGGAGGTCTCCCTTGCGGACCTGCTTCTTGACCTTACGAGTCTTCACTGGTGGCTTGGCCTCGCCATTGGCTTGGTCGGTATCCATTGCCTGTCGATTCGTCAGCAATGGTTCAGTCTTTTGGCGCTTGGCCGCGCGCTCTTCGCGTTCATTGATTTGAAGTTTCGACATGTTGGCCGCAGTTGCCTCCAATGCCTGCGCCTCCTCTTCCGTTGAAACAAATGCAAAACGCAACGCTCGGGCTGTACTCACATCACCATCCTTCTTCTCCTCCTCCTTTGCCTCGGGTATAGGCTCCTCAATTTCCTGCTCCTCAACGAAGTAGCCCTGCTCAACATTCAAAACACCGTGGAGGTTCAAGCGTGCCTTCAGCTTGCAAATCATGAAGTCATCCTTCCCTTCCGCCTTGACGCCCTTGACGCTGAAGCGACCGATCCATGGGTTGACCTTTCCAGGGAGCAATTCAGGCTTGGCGTACTTAGCTTCAAGGTCGAACGGCTGTTTTCGGTAGAAGGTGAGGATCTTGGTTGAGGGAAGAGCGTTGCCCTTGTTAAAGACAGTCAAGCTGGTGTCCTCGTCTGGAATATCTGGTGACTTTTCCCACGCAAATTCGATCGGGTAGTTGACAATGTCCTGCACGCTGAAGTCGCGAACTCGGAAGACTGGGGACAGGATGGCGCAGCTGAAGGCGCAACCACGAGCAATGGCCTCGTCTGCGTTGAGAGTGAAGTTCAGCTGCTTGCCGAAGAACTGCTGGATGATAGCCTTGAGAGCTGGCACTCGTGTGCAGCCACCAACAAGCTCGATGAAGTCAATGTCTTCAGCCTTCAGCTTAGCCTCAGCGAGAGCCTGCTCGAGTGGGACGTGTGCGCGGTCCAGAAGTGGCTTCACAAGCTCTTCCAACTCTTCTCGCTTAAGCACTCCACGCACGTCAATGTCGTTCATGAGTGACTCAATGTTGATTGGTGCCAGAGCGTTGGCTGAGAGGACCTTCTTCAGCTTCTCAACGGCTGCGGCGACACGGACGCGAGCCTTTGGGTTCTCGTAAATATCGATTTTGTTTTTCTCTTTGAATTCATTTCGGAAGTGCTCGATAATAGCCTTGTCGAAGTTGCGTCCACCAAAATGCCTGTCGTAAGCAGTCGAGACGACCTTCAGCTCGCCCTTTCTGAACTCGCAAATGGAGCAGGTGTAATTGCTGTGACCAATATCGATGAATGCCACGCGGCGTGGCTTCTCCTCTGGGCCTGGCAGATCTGTCTTGGTGATACCGTATCCGAGTGCGGTCGCAGTTGTCTCGTTGATCAGACGCAAGACCTTGAGTCCAGCGACCTCAGCAGCGTCTAGCAGGCCTCTGCGCTGTGCATCTGTGTACCATGCTGGGACAGCAATCACCATATCGTTTACTGGCAGTCTCAGCTCTTTCGATGCGGTCTCTCGTGCCTTGGTCAAGAACATGGCGATCAGCTGGGTGGCAGAGAATTTCTGCTTCTGTCCCATGTATGACACCTCAGCGCCCACCTGGCCGTTGACCTCGACCAGCGGGGCCGAAACAAACTCCTGCTCGATCTGCACATCGGGGTCGTTGAGCGAGCGGCCGGCGAGGCGTGAGAGGGAGCCAACGGTGTTCTTGAGGTTCGATACTTCCTGTGTCTTTGCGGATTCGCCAAGGTATCTGGCTCGCGGACCAAATCCGACGAGTGTTCTGCGCGATAATCAGCATGTGAAATTTGCATGTGACAGGACTGGATGTGGTACTCACGGTGTCGCGCGGTTGGAGACCTCGTTGGTAATGACATCGACACCCTTGTTCCGGGCGACAGCCTGCGAATGTGTTAGCTGGCGTGGTGTGCGACTGAAGACGCAGCGTCTGCCTTACAATCACGCTGTTCTGCGTTCCGAAATCCAACCTGTAGCGCTGTTAGCGGCGAGCGCATGGATGGTGGGGGATGTCAGAATGGGATACTCACCCTACGACCGACATCGTGGGCGACTATGTGGTGTGTGTATGCGGTATGGAGGGGTATGTGGTGGTGCGTGTAGGTAGAAGTCGGGCTTTGTGTGAGGTTATTCGTGTCAAGCGTGTGTTGGGAGAAAAGTTTACGGGTAGCTTCAAAGTTGCTTGCAGTGACGCAAAATAGTTCTAAGAGTCGCCGAAAAAATGCAAGCTCGAATCAGAAGCCAAAGTTCTTGCGAGAAGTCGTTCTGAGTGACAGTATGTGCAAGGTGAGGGCGGTCTAAGTGGGCTGCTCTTCTGTCACCGACTCTCGACTCGCTGGCAGCGCATTTCTTGTAGCTTCGAGAGCCTTCGCGACAAAACATGCAGCCCCGAATTTCAGGCAGGACGGTTCTCGGAGAAACAGATCTTCCGACTTCTCCATCCGCTCACTTTCGTAGGGCCCACAGAATGTCTTCAAGGAAGATTTCGCACGCGAGCAGTTTCTATCATTGCATCAAGCGAGTTCACTTCATGTATCGGCAATGGGCTTCTTGAGCACATTTCACACGTGAAAACGTGATCTGTGTCGCCATTCTCTTGAGACTACACCATTGGCTGCGCCTTATACAGGCCCTTCCCTGCCATCCTCGTCACGGCAGCAACAGCTCATTGTCAACAGCAACTCGTATTTACATCTCTGAAAGCGTGGTCCGAAGCATCTCCAGCATCTTCCTGTCAACAGCTGGACAAAAGACTTCTTCCGAAATAATGGAGTAGCTCGGCCGTCCTCTGCAATCTCCGTCAGACACGTCGCAATGCCGCTCTGTACCAAACAAGCTCGTCCAGCTGAATTCAGAAATTGATCTGGGCCCTCCCTGCCAACGCACGTCTCTCTGCCGTGCGAACCCGAGGCCGAGAACTTCATCCTTCCGAAACGCTGACTTGTTTCCGACACCGAGTGCCATTCCCGGCCGAGATGTGGCGCTTCAGACACTGGCGTGGGCTTGGCTAAGCACGTGCAGAGACCTCACTCCCATCAGTCTTCATTTGCTGCCAAAACGGACTCCAACGGTCTCTACCTCGTATGTGAAACTCCAAGGAGTGTGTCTGAGGAGTATGCTTTGCTAGCATTGAGGCAGGCCCATGCTCTGATGGTGCCACGGGCTTGACTCCGAAAGCGTCTCCCGAATCCAAGGCGAGGTGCTGCGTGAGATGGTCAGTGAGGCTGCTTGCCTAACCTCCTTGAACAATTGGAATGCTGCAGCGTTTCTTGCGATCTAAGGATCCTGTTGATGCTCTGCGATCCTTCCTCCTCCCGGCTTAGGCGCACCCGGGCCGATGGCGTAATGATCTATTGTCCAACGAGGTAGCTCGCAGTATCTGCTCCAATATCAGGTGTATAGTAATTGCTGACTTTGGCGCGGAGCAGCCATTTTCTTTCTGTCGAAGGCTATCGCAGGGGGATAGACATCTAAGGCGAGAATTGCTTTCTGCACCATGCTGCGCGACATTGTCTGCCTTCAGAGCGGGTGGCACCGTATGGAAAGGTGCATATTTGCATGCATGTTTGCTCCAAGAGCCATGCAAGAATTCCAATTCATTCCTGCATGGCCACTGCTAAGGGATCTGCTGACAGTTCAAGGTGCTTCCGCTTGTGCGTTCGTGTGGTAGCGTTGATGTCTTGTGGTGCATGGGAGCTCATGGCGAACACACGTTCTGAACTGAATCAGTGCTTGTCGGAAGTAAGAACGCTCGTGGCAGGGCCCTGCTGTACGGCTTACCTATCGCTGCGCTTTTTGCTCGTGGTAACTGTTTTTGATCTGGCCCCGGATGCACAATTTTGACCTGCTGCTTGCCGTGATTCATCCTCGCCATCTTGGATTGAGAAGCTCTGATGACCCAAGCGATCGGTTTGTCTGGTTCATTGCATTGATGCTGGGCCAGTCCTTGATTTTGAAGGCGAGCAAGACCGGCCTCGATGCAGTTCCCTAATCAATCAATCGTAGGGCTTTCGGCTTCACAAGTAGATGATGACAAGGCCCTTAGATTGACATCCAGTTTTCTCACGCAATGAAGGACGAGCAGAAAATCGTGAACCAAGCTCCTGGGGCCAAATCTGTCAGTGTAGTGCCAGACATAGAGTGCAATTTGGGATCGCGCCCACAAATTTTGTTGAAGGCTCCGTGCACACACAGATGCATTGACCAAGTGACCCAAAGACCGGGTATGAGCAGAATTTCGAGAGCGTTCCTGCATTACTTTCTAGGTTGCGCAATGAGATCTGCAACACAGTGGGGACGTCATTGCGAGCCGCGAAGCCATGGCGAACTTGTGCAAGAGTCTTCGCTCCACTTGTGATGTTGTGTGTGAGTGCTACGTTACACCCGCTTGAAGGATTCGAGATTCCTTCGACGTTCGATTCGGTCTCGGTGTAGCCGAATTGGAGGGAGGTTCGAGGTAGATCAAGGGACCCAGCGAAGAGGTTAGGCCACTATCTTGGCTTTTTCGGCAGTCGTTTATCCAATGCTACCGTATTCTCCCGAAATTGAGGGACATTCATCGTCATATGCGACCCTGCCGGCATTTTCAATCGAGACTTGAAGCAAGGAGCCGATATTGGTCTGTCTCTAATACCACCTCACATGCTAGTTAGGTCCATCCAGCAACCCAAAACAGTTCGCGGTCAGAGCGGTCTGTACAACCAGAAGTATAAGAAAGTCATGATCAATAAATATGATCAGCCGAACTCCAGTTCAGAGGAAATGACGAAAGGCTGGCATTAGGACAGCATTGGCCAACCCCGAGCATCTCCATGTTGGGATCTGGGGCTTGCTATGCAAGACGGCTGTTTGGGTGACCTTCACGAGCGCCATTGCCGCGACTTGGTCGATCCTAGAGATTGATGAGGCGCTTGTCTAATTCTTTGACTTTTGCGACTGTGAGCTTTCCGCTTCGAGGCCCAAATATAACACCATACCAGCGTCCGAGCGTCAGTTCCACTAAGAATTAGTAACGCACATTCGTACGGACTCGGTAAGACCTTAGTATCCGCTCTATAGTAAGTGTAACTATAAGAAGTATAACTTCTATATCGAAGCGCGTTATTATTACTATATATAATCTCGCTATCGCTAAATCCTAGTTTCTACGGGTTTCTACTAGTATACTAGATATTACTAGTAGTAGGTTAATTTAATAAGTTTAACTTATATTTAACGAGATATTAAAGGGCTTACGCTCTAAGAAGAGCTAATTACTAGATAAGTAATTAAATTATTAAAAATAGAGCTAAAGTTTATTAAAAGATTAGTAGTATAGCTAAATTCGAAGTATTATTAGTACTTCTTACTAATTTAATAACGTTAATATATATTTAAGAATAGTAATATATAAGATATATCGCTATAGATCTATATTATACTTAGAAGACTATTTTACTATTTATTTAAATATAAGAATATAGTAGAGGGTACTAGAGTAGTTAGTAGAGATATATAATAGCTATAAGATATCTCTATAGTAGTATATAAAAGAAATCGTATAGAGAATACGCCTATACTAACTAGAACTACTAATAATAGTTCTTAACTAGTTTACTATATATTTAAGTAAGTATTTAGTTAAACTAGCGCTAGTAGTATTCGCTTAGATATATATTTACTCTATATCTATTTCTTCGACTTTTTTTTTAGTATCTTCTTATCTATATCTATATTCTTACTCTTATACTTTTTAGTTATTATTATCTCGTTAGATAATACTTTCGATTACTAATAATAGCTCGATATAATATTACTTCGTAATAGTACTTATAATAGCTTCGGAGCCTATATTAGTATAAGAATAGTATCTAGATAATTATCTTTAAAGTAATCGAGAACGAGTTAAGTATAGCTCTTTATAATATTATCGCTACTATTATAGAAGATTATTAGTATCTTCGAGATAATAATCTCTCGCTTCTTATTACTCTTATCTATATCTTTCTTATTATATAAGTACTTAAGTCGGAAGATTAACTCGTATATATTATTAAGGACTTTATATATATTAAGTCGATAGATAGATATATATAGTACTACTAGATCCTTATATAGTATATTAGTCGACTTAGTAGTATCTTTTTTATAGATTTTGAAGGCGCGTCTAGCGAATATATTTATCTATTATTACTAGTAATAATCTTTAATAATAACGCGTTAAAGTATAATATAATAGTACTAGAGGTTAGTATAAAGGACGCGATATTAGTAGAAGAATTTATAGTCGTAGATAAGCGTATCTACTATATTACTCGATAACGGCTTCGAGTTATAGTATATAGACTTATCGATAACGCGATTAATCTTAGTACTAATCTTACGCTAGATAGGCTATAGTAGGTATAGAAGCTATATTCTAAGCTCGTTATTATCGCTATAAGCGAGTAGATATATATTTAATATCTAACGCTTATTTATAATATCCGAACGAAGCGCTCTTAGCTTATCCTCGCGGATTATTTATATTACTAAATCTTTAAGTAAGAAGTCCGCCGCTATTAGCGACTTATTACTATCTATTTTAATATATATATAAAAGCTCTTATTTATATTAGTATCTTTATTTTAGCTAAGAATAGTAGGTATATTATAGACGCGATAGTAGTTAGTCTATAGGTAGATATTAGCGCTAAAGTCTTATAAGAGATAGTTAACGTTAGACTTATAATCGTCGTTTCGAGGGAGTTTATCGATAGCTATTTAAAGTAACTCTTTAGTACCTTTAAGTAAGCGATAATATACTATAGCGGCGCGTAAATTCTTCTTTATCTCTTAATAGATTTTAGTACTAAAGCGCCTATTAATAGTATATTATATATAGATATAGTATAGTAGGTATTATATTATTAGAAATACTAATCGAACTATATATCGCTTAGCTACTAAGTCGTCTATAAGGAGGAATTTAGGTATCTAAATATTACCTATCTATATACTTATATAATATAGATATACTATAGTAATATCGCCGTCGTTAGTAGGTAAAAGTATATATATTACTATACGAGATATACTATATTTATTCTTTACTATAATAGTATAAAGGAACTAATCTATATAATTAGTCTTATAAGTTATATCTATAAAGGCGATTATATAATAGGCTTTAAGTAGCTCTACGCTAGTTTTAGTTATATATATAATACTATAAGTTAGTTATTTATCGTAGTCGTATATAGTATCTATATTCTCGTAAAATAGGCTGTCTATAGTAATATATTAGTATTTATTATAATAGAAAACTATCGTACTAAGAAGGACTAATAGATATAAATAGATTATAAACTATAATAGAAGCTATAAGAAATAGTAGAGGCTAAAGTAGGAATAGTAAGTATATTATTCTTCTATAGATTAGAGCTAAATCTAAAAGATATTAGCTTAGATGAGTTATATAATTATTATTATATAATCTAGCCTATCTTAGTATTTCCTACTAGGTTACTAACTAGACTATATATTCTAATACTCCTACTTAGGATAGTTAGTCCTTAAATCTAATTAAAGGTATAAGATTAATAAAGAATTTTAACTAGCTAATTAGATATAATAGCTTCTAGGTTAGTATAGTATATCTAACCTACTAGGTTTAATTCCTAGATCTAGTATAGAATATAAAGAAATACTCTTAGAGAGTATTCCTTTAGTTCCTTTTACCTTTTATTCTTTAATTACTATATCCCTTTTAATTATTTATCCTAAAGAGATTAAACTAATATAAACTAATAAGAATCTTAGATAGCTAATTAGATATAGTAGTCTCTAGATTAGTATAGTATATCTAATCTACTAAGTTTAATTCTTAGATCTAGTATTAGAGGATATAAAGGAATACTCTATTCTCTATATATTCTCCTTTTATTATATAAGCTATAGTTATCTAATAAATTCCTAGAACTATAGCCCTATCTTTAGCTTAGTTAGGCTATTAGCTACTATCTCTTTTATTAGAGTATATTCTACTATAATTTTTCTTTACTACTAAAGGTTTCTGACCTTATTAAAGCTAATATTAATATATTTTAATCTCTTATAGATATAAGTATCTTTAACTAGGATTAAAGATACTTAGTTATCTTTTATAATCTAAATAGATCTAATTTTATTTACTATATTAGAATTTCCTTTAATTAGTAGCTAGAATAAATATTCTTCTACTAACTATATATAGTCTATCTCCCTTAGGAATACTATAAGGAATTAAGATTACTTTATATATATATTTATTACTATATACTTAGCTTCTATAGTTAATATAGTAACTAACTTTTACTTCTTACTTATCTAAGAAACTAGTAATCTATAGAGAAAGAAGTTACTTCTAAGGATTAAGACTCTATTAGCTTTATCTATTATATAATTAGAGTCTAAATATTCTATTAGCTTTCCTTCTCTCCTTCTAAATATTAAGTCTAAACTTAGGAATAATCTTAGATATCTAGCTAGTTTCCTAAGTACTTTTAAATATCTCTTAGATAGATCTAATATATATAATCTAAGTCTTCTAAGAGTAAAAGTAATATTAGGTCTTATTATAGATATTAGCTATATCTATATACTATTCTAATTTTAGTACTTAGTTTTATTATACCTTTCTTTATCTAAGTTAGATTTGCTTAGACTTTTATAACTATTAAGTAATAATAAAGTTAGGTAAGCTATTTCTTTAGTTATTCTAAACTTTATAAGGTTTTCCTAGATATAGTACTCTTAGTCTAGCTTTAGAGTACTATTCTTTCTATTTCTAGTAAGCTTTATCTTAAGAATTTTAGTTAGTTTACCTAGGTCTTTAATTTTAAATACTTTATCTAGTTCCTTCTTAAACTAAAGAATATCTTCTAGCTTTAGTATTATAATAGAAATATTATCTATATAAGTTAAAACTATTAGATTTCTCCCTTTATAGATAAGTAAATATAGGTCTACTTCTAACTAGTAGAATCCTATTCTCTCTAGCTTTAAGATATATAGCTTATTCTAGTCTTTTACTACTTATTTTAGGCTATATAAGCTTCTTAGGATTTTTAGGGCTATACTTTTTAGAATTTCTACTCTTAGTAGGGGAATTATAAAGATATCTTCTTATAAGGTACTTTTAGTAAATATATTATTTATATCTATTTAGTATAATTCTAGATCCTTTTTATATATAGTAGCTATAAATATCCTAAATATATTATATCTAACTATTAGTATAAATATCTCTTAGAAATCTATTCTAAACTTCTAGAAAAACTCTCTTATAACTAGTCTTACTTTAAACTTATTAATTACTCTACTAATTAGTCTCTTTATATTAAATATCTATTTTAAAGTAACTAGATTTACTCCTTTTAGTAGGACTATCTAATTCTAGATATAGTTATTCTTAAATATAATTAGTTCTTTCTAGATTACCTCTTCCTATATATAACTCTATTCTAGATTTTATATTACCTCTTAGTAGGTTCTTAGAATTAGAACCTCCTATCTTTATATAATCCCTAGTATAAAAGTAGAGAATATAACCTTATAGATATACTCTAGAAGTTTATCTATCTAATCTATACTTAGATCTAGATCTTTTATTAAATAGATAAAGGCTTTATAATATTTAGCTTTAGAGAAATTATTATCCTCTAATTCTCTTAGTCTTTTCTATATAGTTAATCTTATAATTATACTATAAACTTTTTCTTCTCTTAACTCTTTATTAGAGATTAATCTTCTTCTCTTTAAATTTATTTCCTAAATATAGATATTTTAGTTATCTTACTAAGGTTTTTCTTAGCTTTAATTTAGAGCTTACTATTTATAATTTTCTTTTTCTTTTTCTAGATTATCTATTACCTAATATTAGTCCTTATCCTTTAGTAGTAGAGATAGCTAAATTTATAGTAGTTTTAAATCTAATTTCTCCTTTCTTACTAGTCTACTAACTAGGTTTCTAACTAGAGCTTAGCTTAGCTAGTTAAGTCTAGGAATATTTAAAGTTATATCTCCTCCTTTCTTATTCTTAAACTAGATAGTATTACTATAAGCTCTTATAGTCTTTATATTAGACTCTTAGAATAACTATATTTTAGATATATTAGATATATAGCTAATAAATATAGTATCTTTCCTTCTATTTATTAGCTTATCTAATCTTATCCTAACTAGCTAAGATTTAATATCTATATATATAACTACTCTATATCCCTAAACCTTAAAGTATAATATAGAAGATCTCTTTTTAGTAAAAGCTTTATTAGGTAAAACTTTAAACCTATTAATATCTAGCCTATTTAGAAGGGTATTTCTTATAATAGTATAGGTATTTAATACTTCTAGCTAGAATTTAACTAGTATATTTAACTCTTTAAGTATTACCCTAATATATTCCTTAGATATCTAAATAGATCTTTCTATAACTCTATTTTAGATTAAGTTATATATCTTAGTTATATAATAGGAGATTCTAGATTCCTTCTCCTACTATTTAAGTAATATAAGTAATTCTCTTACCCTATTACTTCTTATTACTTAAAGCTAATTCTTTAATTATAGTTTAGCTTTTCTTTTCTATTCTTATAGTATATTTACTATATCTTCTCTTAACTTTAATAGGAATATCTACTTCTTTCTAGAAAAGTTATTAATAATCTTAAGCTACTATTTAAAACCTAGCCTTAATATAGATAGTAGTCTATAGATATTAATTAAGATAAGAGAAAGTTTAGTAGGCTTTTTCTTAGTCTCCTTTTCTATATATTTCTTTATCTTAGCTAGAGAATATACTCTATAAAGCTAATACTTTATAGAGATAGGAATTCTTTCTTTTAGATTAGTAACTTTATAAAGATTCTTTAATAGTACTTCTTTAAAGTATCTATCTCTTCTATACTATAGCTCCTACTAATCCTAGTTAGTCTAGGCTATAAAGATATAGATATTATTATTTATTAGGTCCTAGGGAATATATATAAATATAAGTTTATCTAGGTCTTAGCTAATTTCTTTAATAAATAGTACTCCTCCTAAAAGTCTTATCTAAATAACTTGCTTTCTATTAAATAAATAAAGTATAAATTTTAGTAGTTAAATACTAAACTACTTACTAAATTAGTTCTAAGAAATAAGATTAACTTTAAGCCTAAGTATAAAAAGAATATCTTTTAGTATAATCTATTTATTTCTCCTTCTATCTATAACTATACTCTTAATATATATAGCTAGTAGATAGCTATTTCTAACCTTAATCTACTTCTTCTTTTTAAGAGGTTTTATATTTCTAAAGAGTAATTCTTAGTTAGTTATATAGATAGAAGTATAAAAGTTAAGTAGCTATTTAGATAGCTTATACTTATCTTTTACTTTAATAGTTAAATAAGCTATCTTATCTATATCTTCCTTTTTAGAAAAAGAAGATAGTTTAGAGGATACCTCTATATCTTATACTATATAAGCTTTCTTAGAAGATAGTTTCTTAGTCCTCTTTTCTAAGGATTATATTCTTAGGCTTAGTTTCTTTACTATTTCTTTAAGTTACTCCTTATTTAGTAAAGATCCTTTTCTAGCTCTAAATAGAAATTATTTCTTTATTATCCTATAGCTTTACTTTAGCTTAATAGCTACTTTTATCTTATTTAGGTTAGAGTATTCTCTAATCTAGTACTTTCCTTTATATAGGAAATATAATAAATCCCTATCTATCTAATTTCTTTTCTTAGTAAATATAGCTATCTTTTAGCTTATTATCTATTTCTATTTTTCTCTTAAGATACTAAGAATATTTTATAGGCTTAGGTCTTATTTTAGATCTATCCTATCTCTAATAGTATTAAATAATTCTAGAAGAGCTACTAGAAGCTATTAAATTCTTCTCTCTTTAGTCTTAATTTCTTTAAACTATAGAGAGATTAATACTACCTTCCTAGCTATACTACTTAGGCTTTACTATACTTTATTAACTATTTAATCTTCTTCTATACTAAAATTAGTATACTATTAGAGTAAGCTTCTTTATATTATCTAAAGCTTCTTCTTATATTTTCCTTTTACCTATATTTATAGATACTTTATATATTTAAGCTTTTAATATTTATCCTAATTATCTTCTAAAATATAGATAAATATTTTATATAATACTATTATATTATAAATCTTATAACTTACTCTTTTAATTAACTAGTCTAGTAATTCTAATAATATTATTAAGATATACTTAGATAGTATAGATACTAGGATACTAAGGACTACTTTATCTAGTATCTATTTAACCTTTAGCTTTATTAGATATATCCTAATTATCTTAAACTATAATTTATAATTCTCTCTTATTAAGATTAGTATAGCTTTTCTCTTACTAATTCCTCCTTCTTAATTTATAATTTCTTCTATAAATTAAATCTAAATAAACTCTAGAAATAAGCTCTTTCTTTAGTCTAAAAATAATAGTTTCTAAATAGCTATCTTTCTTAGTTATAGATCCCTAGCTCTACTAGGCCTATTAGTTTTAAAGATTACTAAAAACTTAGTATAGATTCCTATTCTATAGGGCTAATAACTTCTTTAAGTCCTTTCTAACTATTATAATCTATAGATTAGGATATTAGTAGTACTAGATACTAAATCTAAGGCTTATTTAAAGGTACTTAAAACTTAGGCTTATCTATTCTCTTTATACTTTCTAAGTATACCTTACTAGGTTCTTTTATAGCTTATATATATAGGGCTTCTTTATATAATATATATAGGTCTATCTTAAGTCTTTCTTTCCTATTTTACTTCTTCCTTCTAGGACTAGACTTATAGATTTAGAAGTAATCTATACTACTTTAGTCTTTCTACCTTATAGTTATAAACCTAGGCTTATAATCTATCGTACTAAGGAGGGCTAATAGGTATAAATAGATTATAAACTATAATAGAAGCTATAAAGAATAGTAGAGGCTAAAGTAGGAATAGTAAGTATATTATTCTTCTATAGGTTAGAGCTAAACCTAAAAGATATTAGCTTAGATAAGTTATATAATTATTATTATATAATTTAGCCTATCTTAGTATCTCCTACTAGGTTACTAACTAGACTATATATTCTAATAAAAACTAAAATTAAAATAAAGGAATCCTATAGAATCTAGAATTCGAGAATCGAGGATCGCTAAGACTCGCTAAAGCTATACTAAAGTATTACTATAGTATCTAAATTCTTCTATTAGCTAAAAGCTAAGGCTCTATAGCGCTACCGTATTAAGCGAAGAATCTTAAAATTTCGAGATTCTTTAAAAATCTAGCTTATAAGTCCCTAATTTAGTAGATATTAAGCCTAATATTATCCTCTATTTAGAGAAACTATCGAGTAAGGTTTCGTATTAATCTATTAGTCGATCGGAGTCTAGATAAGTAGGTATAGTAGTCTATATAGCTTTTTCTAACCTTATCTTCTAACTTAGATAATAATAATAATAAAGACTTATCTTTTAAATACTACTTATATAAGTCTTCTTTCTATATTTACTATACTAGCGATACGCTACTAAGCCTACTATCTTTATATATCTTCTAAAAGGCTCGATTAGAGTTTAGTATATCGTATTTTATTATAAAATCGCTACTAGTAGCCTTAAAGAGTATATTTACTACTAGGTCGTATTCGCCCTTTAAAGCCTTCTATACTACGTCTAGTTTATATCTATAATAAACCTTATATCCTATAGTAGTTAATAATATACTATAGTACTAGAAGAGGTCGAAGTTATTAAGCTAATAGTAATCTAAGTAATCTTCGCGACTAATATACTAAATATAAGGGGCTAGATATATAGTAATATATAGGATACCTATTAACCGATAAGTCGATAGAAGGTAGAACTAATAAGTATATATTCGAGTATACGTACTACGCTACGTAAAAAGCCTACGCGTTACGTACGCGGCGTATACGCTAAGGTAAGCCTTAGTAGGAGATATTACTTCCTCGAGGTCCTTATAATTATTTCCTTCTCCCTAGTATAGCTATCCTTAACTATAGGTATAGCCTAATCTTATATTAAGCTCCCCTATCTAGCGTATTCGTTACGCTTCTCGTACGTTCTCGTCGCTCTATACTAGTTACTATATACGAGATTTCCGTCGCTATACTATTCTAGTACTTAGCCTTTACTATTTATAGTAAAGGCTTTATTACTAGGTTGTTTATATATATATTCGTAATTACGTAAAGTAAAGCGGCTTTATAGGTAGTCTATAGTAACGGGTTTAAGTATACGTAGTAAGTATAAGTAGCCTACGAAGCCTATCTAAGAACTCTCTCCTATTCCTAAGTATCTCCTTTATTTATAGCCTACGCTACGTATACGCCCCTCCTACGTCTAGTAACCTACTAGTAAGTACCCTTTTCTTCTCTTTAAATAACCTTAATATCTTTACTATAGCTACTATAGGTCCCTCTAATACTCTAGATAAGCGCCGCGTAACCGCTACGTCTATACTTACTACTCTTAAGAAGTATACTAAGGTTATAGCCGAGGGTTATATCCGCTATTACGACTATATAACTACTAACCGTAAGCTTCTCGCCCCCGTTATAGTTACGCTACGTATACTAATCGTTTACTAGTCGACCTAGTCGATATCTATACTAAGGGCTACTTCGATCCTAGCTAGGCTATCTACTATCGCTACTATAAGGATATTAACTAGAAGTATAAGCCGGTACTAGCTCCTACCCTCTTAGCGCTATTATCGCGCTTACGCGACGTACGCGCTATACGTAATAAGTTCGAGCTAGACGCCTATAACGACCTCGAGAAGTACTAGTAAATCTAGGCTAATATCGATAATAAGCTTACTATAGCCGTCTCTAGTATATATATCTTACTTATCGCTTACGCTTCGTATACTAATCGTATATAGCTATTAAGCTAACCCTTCGCGCCTTCTACTATAATAAGAATAAGATCTCTTCTAATAGTACTCTACTTAAGAGTAAGCGTACTAGTAGCGCTATAGCTATACTTAGCGGCCTCGATACTATTAGTACGCTTAAGTATATTAATACCTCCCTTACCGCTCTCGTCGAGATTAGTCGCTATATAAGTTACTACTCCGTATCGTATACGCTTCGTATACTAACCGCTCTAGTATCTAGCTAACGATAGCCTTACTAAGACTATCGACGCCGTCGACGAGATTATAGGCTATACTATTACTTCTAGTAACGACTCTAACTAAATATACGCCTACGCGGCGTATACGTATAACCTCCTCTTCTACTACTTAGTACCTATAGGCTACTAAGCCCTATATAGTTTTTTAATAGCGAAACGAGCGCGTACTATTAACTTATCTTAGTCTTATTTTATTTCTATCTACTCTTCGCTTATATCTCGAAGGCATTAAGCGCTATAGTATCTTTAACGTACTTAGCTAGTTCCTATATATTATACTTATCTAGCTATCCTATCTACTTAATAAGGTAATATACCTTCTATTTCTATATCCTCTTCTTTATAATCTCTTCTACTCGCTACTTATCCGCTTCCTCTACGATAGGTATACTTACTTTATATTCCTTATTCTTACGGCCCTTCTAAGGCTCTAGTAGTAATATATAAAAGATATTATAGATCTTCGTACTTAACGGTAGTACTAGGCGATACGTCTATATACCTACTACGTCGATAATATAAAACGGTCTAAGAAACTTCGGTCTAAGTTTCTTCTTTAGTATATCTAGCTTAATATTCTTAGATACTAGTAGTACTAGGTTACCTATACTATACTTCTTTACTTTATAATAAGTATTATAGTACTTCGCTTAATACTTAGCTATAGTTTTCTAGTATTATATAAGTATCTCGTATACTTATTATAACCTATCTATAGTATCGATTACCGCTAGTACCCTTCCCTTAGATAGCTCGTCCTAAGCTATAGAAGTCGCTAGAGTTAATATAGATACTATATCTAGATCGTATCCGTATAATATCCTAAAGGGACTTATATATAGCGTAGGATATATACTATTATTATATATAAACTCCGCTTATACTAGCTAAGATACCTAGTCTTCTTAGTCCTCTAAGTAGTAGTACCGTAGATACTACTCTAGTATCTAGTTTACTCTCTCCGTCTAACCGTCGGTCTATAGATAGAATATAGTACTAAGCTTACGCTTTATATACGTCTTATAGTAGAAGTCGCTCTAAAACTAGCTAGTAAATAGCGACCCTCGATCGCTAATAATACTACTTAGTATTCTAAACCTCCTAATTACCTCCCTTTATAGGATCTCTATAAGCTCTATAGCTATATACTTCTTCGTCGTTAGGATAAAGAGGCTTATCTTTATATAGCGGTCGACTATTATAAGTATTATAGTATAGACGTAGGAGCTAAGCTTACTTAGCGGAAGATTAGTAATAAAGTCTATTATTAATTCTTACTACGGTCTTACTAGTATTAGTAGTATAGATAGTTCGCCGTAGGGGCGGTACCGCTTCGCCTTCGACTACTAGTAGATACTATAGGTAGAGATATACTCGGCTATCTCTTAAGATATACTAGGCTAGTAGTACTTCCTATATATTAACTCTACTGTCTTTATATAGCCGAAATGCCCTACTAAGGCGTCGTCGTAATATATACGTATAATCTACGCTCTTAATACGTAATCCTTTAGTACGTAAATTGTATTACCCTAAAAAAGGATATTATCGCGGAGCGAATATCCTTTAAATACGCCGCTATTACTCTTCGTAGCCTTATATAACTCTTTAGCTAATAGCTCTAATTACTAGAGTATCCGTATAAAGCTAAGTAATAGTTCTAGTATATAGTAGTAAGGGCCGTTATTTTTAGCGACTATAGCCGCTATCCTTACCGGATAGTAAACGAAGTTATTATACTATACTTACGTTACTCCTAGTCCTCTTATAGAGATATATATTACCGAGATGCGTTTTACTACTAGTTCTATACTTCTAGTTAGGTCTAACTATACTAAAAGCTTGGCTTAGAGTATAGGTAGTAGGTTGCTTATCGCTTACGTTTCGCCTTCGTAGTCGCTTCTCCTCGATAGCGTATTAGTAGGATTCTTCTTTCCTACCTAGTACTTAATCGTAAAGTCGAAGGGTACTAGGAATATAGCCTACCTTACCTACCTACTAACTAGTTACTTTATAGTCGTAAATCCTTTAAGATTAGCGTAATCGACGAGTACACGTACCGTATACTATAAGCCGTCGAAGTACGGTCTCTAATACTTAAAGGATTCTACTACTACTAGTAGTTCTTAGTTATAGGTCTTATAGTTAGTCTCTATAGGGATTATCTTCCTTAACTAGAAAGTAATAGGATACTAGTAGCCTTCTTCTCCTTATTACGAAAGGATACCTACTACTACGAACGTAGATATATCGGTCTCGAGACGTAAGGGCTTTATAGAGTCGAAATATCGAAGTATCGATATAGAATAGAAGGCATCCTTTAGGCTTTTAAAAGCCTACTCCTCGGCTACGTCCTACTTAATCTAATCTAGCTTTTTACTATTCTTAGCTCCCTTAGAGAGAGCTATTAGAGGTATAACTATCTAAGAGTAGTTAGGGATAAACCTATAATAGAAGTTATAGAATCCTAGGAAGGACTAGACTTTAGTAAGTATAGTAGGTCGCGGCTACTCTATAATTACGTTTACTCTACTCTAATCTATCGATACGCCTTTAGTACTAACGATATATCCTAGGAACTCTACCTATTTCTTCTAAAACGAGTATTTCTTCCGGTTTATATATAGAGAGAATATCCGAAGACGTTTAAGTATAGTATATACGTCGCGTATATAACCCTCCTATATCTTACTATAGACTAGGATATTATCGAAGTAGACTATATAGTAGATATTAACTAACCTAGCTAGGGCTCTATTAATATATCCTTAAAACGTTATAGGTACGTTAGTTAAGCCGAAGGGTATAATATAGTACTCGAAGTATCCGTAGTATATACGAAACGTAGTCTTCTACTCGTCGCCTCGCTTAATCCGGATACGATAGTAGGTATCCTATAGGTCTAAGGACGTATACTATTCGGCGTCTTTAAGCCTATTAAGCGTCTCGCTTATAAGGGGCAGAGGGTAACGATTCTTAATAGTAATTTCGTTTAACCCTCTATAATCGATATAGAGTTAGAGACTACTATCTTTCTTTAGTACGAATAGGATCGGCGTACCCGCTTCGCTTATACTAGACTAGATCTAGTTATTATCTAATACCTTAACTAGATACTTACGGAGCTTACGAAGTTCTCGCTTAGACTAGTAGTAAAGGGCTTTATATAGTAGCTTTTTTCTACCGATAAGGTCGATCGTATACTCTATATCTACGTATAGCTAGCGTCGAGCCTCTAGAGTTATAGTAAAGATATCTATAAAGTCCTTAAACTCTTCTAGTAGGTCTATAATATTACCGACCGTAACGCTACGTAGGTTAATTATATATACGTAAGGTACGTTACGTATATCTTTCTAAAACTACTATAGTTCCCGTACCGTTACCGAGCTTACTATACTAGGCTTGCCGTACGTCTACGTATCGGTTATACTATCTACGACAACCTTCTAATCCCTTCTCTAAGGCCGACCTAAGATAATATCTAGGTTAGGTATCTCGAATATATAGAAGGTTCCGCTCGTAACCCGTTCTTATCCGGTCGTATCTACGATACGTAGGCTTAGGTAGTATACTCTATAGTAGTATCCTCTTTCTCCTTAAAAGCCGTCTATAGAGGGAAGCGTAGCGTCTACGATTTACTAGGATTAATACTAAAGGACAAATTCTCGAGAGATAATATTAATATCGGTAGTATTATCGAGTAAGTATTCGACTTATACGTTACCCTCCTACGTAACTATTACGCTACGTACTCGCTTCGATAGTACGTAGACTACTAAGCTACTAGAATTGGTTATAGTACTTACCCTTAGCTCTTAGGCGGTACTTTGCCTTTTCCCTCTTCGGCTACTTTAATCTTACGTATACTATACGAGTCGTTATCTTTCTATAAGTAGCGGTTAGGGTAGTCGGTTTTATAATAGCCCTTCCTATAGTACCTATAATATTCGACCTTATTAATATCCTAGTTGCCTTTCTTATTATTACTTCGCGACTACTTATCGCTTGCTTTTCGATCGCGAGTAGACTACTCCTTACTACCGCTACTACCGCTACTATAGTTATCGAAGCGACGCTTCTTCTTACTCTCGCTATAGTTATTATCGTTACGCTCTCGTCGCTTACTATACGCCTTATCCGGTATCTTAATACGAGCTATAAGCTCTACGAGCTCTTATCGCAATACTAGGACGGCGTAGTACTTAACGATTACGCTATATAGCGTAGGCTATAGCTTTGCGAGTAGATATCGTACTCGTTACGCCTCGGTATAGTCGCTTAGCTAATCTTCTAGTACTATAAGCTCGAGGGTAAAGTTCTAAACCGACTAGTTCTTACGCTAACGAATACTCTTATACTCGAGAGTTACGTTAAGTATACGGTTTATAGGATCGCCGATATAGTCGTAGTAGAAGTCCTTGAAATCCTAATATATATATATATCTAGGTTCTCGATATCGTAGTTATTATACTACTTCTTATACGTATCGCCTACGAGATATATAATACTATAAAGCGTCTTACTATTATTCGTACGATAGGCATCCCTAGATAATATAAAGATTAAGGCTAGTTCCCGTAGAAACCTTCTTACCCCCTTAATAGTATTACCTCTAAAAGGCTTAGGTTCCTTTAGTTATAGCTTACTACTCGTAAGGCCCGCGACTACGTCTACTATACTTAGCTTACCTATATCGCTTAGGGTATATACCGGTATAGAACGTAGACTTAGTCGATATAGAAGGGTACGAGGTATAGTCTCTATAGACTCGAAGTCGGAAGAGTTAGAATTATTAGTAGTAACGGGCCCTATAGGCTCTTGCTCTAGTTACTCGTTACCTACTTCTCGACTAGCTCTTGCCTACGCTCTCCTAGTATCGCGCTATATACGAAGATATATATTTTTACGCTCGATCTCCTAAGCTTAGACTTCTTGTTTTAGTAGTTTCTATTCTACCTTTTCGCGTACGAGGCGCTCGTTTAGCGTAGCCTATCGCTTATTAAGTATAGCTTATCGTTCGGTATCCCGTTAGACGCGTTCCTCGTTAGTTATAGATATATTATTATTATTAGTTTTACCGCCCGACGCGGTCGCTTCGCCTATATCTATCGTACGAGGTCCTATAGGCCGCTACGATAGGTAGACTTATTAGAACTATAAGGGGCTAGATATATAGTAATATATAGGATACCCGTTAACCGATAAGTCGATAGAAGGTAGAACTAATAAGTATATATTCGAGTATACGTACGACACTACGTAAAAAGCCTATGCGTTACGTACGCGGCGCGTACGCCGAGGCAAGCCTTAGTAGGAGACATTACCTCCTCGAGGTCCTTATAAAGGGATAGAGAGTAACGATTCTTAATAGTAATTTCGTTTAACTCTCTATAATCGATATAGAGTTAGAGACTACTATCTTTCTTTAGTATAAATAGGATCGGCGTATCCGCTTCGCTTATACTAGGCTAGATCTAGTTATTATCTAATACCTTAACTAGATACTTACGGAGCTTATAAAGTTCTCGCTTAGACTAGTAGTAGAGGGCTTTATACGATAGCTTTTTCCTATCGATAAAGTCGATCGTATACTCTATATCTACGTATAGCTAGCGTCGAGCCTCTAGAGTTATAGTAAAGATATCTATAAAGTCCTTAAACTCTTCTAGTAGATCTATATTATTACTAATCGTAACGCTATATAGATTAATTATATATATATAAGATATATTACGTATATCTTTCTAAAACTACTATAGTTCCCGTATCGTTACTAAGCTTACTATACTAGGCTTACTATACGTCTACGTATCGGTTACGCTATCTACGATAACCTTCTAATTCCTTCTCTAAGGCCGATCTAAGATAATATCTAGATTAGGTATCTCGAATATATAGAAGGTTCCGCTCGTAACCCGTTCTTATCTAGTCGTATCTACGATATATAGGCTTAGATAGTACGCTCTATAATAGTATCCTCTTTCTCCTTAAAAGCCGTTTATAGAGGAAAGCGTAGCGTCTACGATTTACTAGGGTTAATACTAAAGGATAAATTCTCGAGAGATAATATTAATATCGGTAGTATTATTAAGTAAGTATTCGACTTATATATTACCCTTCTACGTAACTATTACGCTACGTACTCGCTTCGATAGTACGTAGACTACTAAACTACTAGAATTAGTTATAGTACTTACTCTTAGCTCTTAGATAGTACTTTATCTTTTCCCTTTTCGGCTACTTTAATCTTATATATACTATACGAGTCGTTATCTTTCTATAAGTAGCAGTTAGGGTAGTCGGTTTTATAATAGCCCTTCCTATAGTATCTATAATATTCGACCTTATTAATATCCTAGTTGCCTTTCTTATTATTATTTCGCGACTACTTATTACTTACTTTTCGATCGCGAGTAGACTACTCCTTACTACCGCTACTACCGCTACTATAGTTATCGAAGCGACGCTTCTTCTTACTCTTACTATAGTTATCGTTATTACGCTCTCGTCGCTTACTATATACCTTATCTAGTATCTTAATACGAGCCGTAAGCTCTACGAGCTCTTATTATAATACTAGGACGGTATAGTACTTAACGATTACGCTACGTAGCGTAGGCTATAGCTTTATAAGTAGATATCGTACTCGTTACGCCTTAGTATAGTCGCTTAGCTAATCTTCTAGTACTATAAGCTCGAGGGTAAAGTTCTAAACCGACTAGTTCTTATACTAACGAATACTCTTATACTCGAGAGTTACGTTAAGTATACGGTTTATAGGATCGCCGATATAGTCGTAGTAGAAGTCCTTAAAATCCTAATATATATATATACCTAGGTTCTCGATATCGTAGTTATTATACTACTTCTTATATATATCGCCTACGAGGTATATAATACTATAAAGCGTCTTACTATTATTCGTACGATAGGTATCCCTAGATAATATAAAGATTAAGGCTAGTTCCTATAGAAACCTCCTTATCTCCTTAATAGTATTATCTCTAAAAGGCTTAGGTTCCTTTAGTTATAGCTTACTACTCGTAAGGCCCGCGACTACGTCTACTATACTTAGCTTACCTATATCGCTTAGGATATATACTAGTATAGAATATAGACTTAGTCGATATAGAAGGGTATAAGATATAGTCTCTATAGACTCGGAGTTAGAAGAGTTAGAGTTATTAGTAGTAACGGGCCCTATAGGCTCTTACTCTAGTTACTCGTTACCTACTTCTCGACTAGCTCTTACCTATACTCTCCTAGTATCGTACTATATATAAAGACGTATATTTTTATACTCGATCTCCTAAGCTTAGACTTCTTATTTTAGTAGTTTCTATTCTATCTTTTCGTATACGAGGCGCTCGTTTAGCGTAGCCTATCGCTTATTAAGTATAGCTTATCGTTTAGTATTCTATTAGATATATTCCTTATCGGTTATAGGTATATTATTATTATTAGTTTTACCGCCTAACGCGGTCGCTTCGCCTACGTCTATCGTATAAGGTCCTATAGGCCGCTACGATAGATAGACTTATTAGAACTATAAGGGGCTAGATATATAGTAACGTATAGAATATCCGTTAACTAATAAGTCGATAGAAGGTAGAACTAATAAATATATATTCGAGTATACGTACTATACTACGTAAAAAGCCTACGCGTTATATATACGGTATATATACTAAGGTAAGCCTTAGTAGGAGATATTACCTCCTCGAAGTCCTTATACTAAACTTAATAGATATAGATCTCTTACTTACTAGTTACTTTATCTTCGCGATATAGACTATATATCTTTATAGTTATAGGGTAACTATATACTATCTTAATCTTCTTATTATTTATATACTAATCGAAGTTCTATCTCTTATCTAATTTCTAGTATAATTACTTATAAAAGCGGTATATATAATATATTATTTTAAGCCTACTCCTTTCGATATAATCTATATTCTTTACTTATATATTATTAATATATAGTAATAGTATATACTATTACTTTACTAGTACTTTAAATAAGTCGTCGAAGCTATATAGAATAGCGCGTTCGCGCTACTTATATAGATTATTAATATATAGTAAAGATATATATAAGGACTCTAGCTTTATAAGAACTTAAGACTTATAAGTAGGTCGATAATTAGAGGAGTCTAATATATTTCTATTACTAGAATCGTCTAAATCGTCCTCTACTTTCGGCTCTATTAATAAGTTAGTAATTCCGACTATACTACTACTAGATATAATCTATATACTATTATTTTCTAATATAAAGTTATTCTAAGCCTATAATATAAGTATATTATTATTTCTAGTATCTCTAAGATAATTACTAATTAATATAGTATTAGAAGAGATTATAGGTATAATTTAATTAATAAAGTACTATTATAAAAGATAGAATTAATAGCGGAATACTCGCTAGAAGGGATAGAGCGGAGTAATAGTAAGATAGGAAAATAGTAACCTAAACAAAGCGGTATACGTCGACGCGTAGGACCGGAGCATATACAAATCTATACCGACTGCCGGTCTTTATGGTCTACAAGCCTGTTCTACTGTGGGTCTGACGCTCGGACGCTGGTATAGTGTTAATTTCACCTCCCCGCTTCGCGCCACTGCTGCAGGTGGCAGGTGCGTCTGTTAGGCGCCTCGCAAAAGCTGCCGCCGGGCGCCAATCTGCGCATGAGACTGCGAATAGGAGCTTGCGTATGGCAGGTATAGGATAAATACATGTTTCCCAGGGATGCGATGTGAAGTTCTAGGTGTGGCTGCATCAGTCGTCGCCATTTCGAACCGGGTAGCAGGGACGTGACCGACTTGCAGGTATGGACCTGTCAATAAGCGTGCGCTGGTGTTCCCATGCAATGGTGACAATTACAAGACGCATGATGCCGCCTCTAGGGATTGCAGAATATCGCATTCCATGAAGAGAGAAAGAACGTCAGTCACACACATGGTCCAACGTCGTAGTGGTGGGTGGTCGGCGTGTCCTAGCGTGAGTCGCGGATCCAGCAAACATGTCGCGGCCTCGCGGTCCATGGGAGCAGCGTCGGTAGGAGATGGAATTTGTGATGTATCGAAAGTCGCTGGTACGCCACGGGAATGCGATCGTAAAACATGCTGGTCGTGCATCTCTCACAGCAACTCGAGACGTCAGTTCGCAGCAGACGCTAGCGAATACGCTTTCCCGCTAGACTGGCTATCGCATCGACCGTGCATTTGCTCTCTTTCACCTGACATGCCAGCAGACCGCCTATACTCACAACGAGCCACTCGGCAAATTGGCCGAGGTACACGCCGGGGCTGCCAATGCTGAAACCGCATTGACATGGCCATCAGTGCCCTTGGTGCCATCACATTGGTGACGGCTGCATTGGTGGATTGTCTGCCTCGAACAGGACCCCAGTTCGCTGACAAAGGCTCAATTGACCGTGTCGCGGCGTTCGTGGCGTCTGCAAGGCTCTTGCAGCGTTCTCCTTGCGGGATCGCATCCATGCCAGACGCTTCTTTAGACGTCTTCCGTGCGAAGTGATGCCTGTCCTCGCCCGTCTGGTGGGCCAGTGGGGTCCGCCCAGCTGTGCATTGTACGTTGGGCGATGCGTCAGCTCGTCTCTTTTCGCGGTGGGATGATATGGCAGGATTGCGGCACTGCAAAGTCTCTGGCCCTCAAGTCATCCGAGATCCGCCAGAGTCGCTCTCTGCACTGCGAGCTAAACCTTAACCAAGATCTAACTGCTTGCAGTGGTGGAACACTCCAGTGCCCGGGAGCTGGGTGCGCCAGCCGATTCGCGAAGTCTTTGATCGACGGCTCAGACGCCTTTTTCTCGAAGCTCTGGCACACAGCACCCGCGGCACACCATCTCTCAAAGCAGTGCGGCCATCTGCCTTACAGCAGGGATCTGATACCAATTCTCTGCAACCCACAGACGCGGCAACGGGGAGCGAGTGAGCCACTGCTCTTAGCCTCTGGACTCTGCTTACTGCTTTGGGCGTGCAATGACCACGGCCCAGCGACGGATGAGAAAAGGGCAGCACGTCGCACGACGGCAGCCCTCCATGGTATCACCAGATCTTGCCTCTTTGCTCAATCCATCTCTCACTGTCTGTATTCGACGACACTTGTGTACGCCGGAGCTGTCACTGGCTGAGCTCGGTGTCTGCCCAGAGGGTGCCATAAAGGACAAATTCCTATTTAGTGGGTGAGCCTCTGAAGCAACATCACAAGTCATTGCATCCAGGAAACTCCAGAATCTGGTATATAGTTCTGGTGGCCAGCTCTACGTTTCAGCTTCCATCATTCAGCAACTTGAGATCATCCAACAGCTTCTCTATCCACGATCATCTCAGATCATCTCACAAGAGCAAGCCATCAACTAGCAAGCGACTGCCACATATTCACGAGTCCATCATTGGCCGACGCTACCCGCTTGCACCTGTTCACTGGCGGCCATCTGTCGATCCATCTTGACTCGAACTCCCCAACGACCGGGTTCTTAAAAAGTCAATTGACTTTCTCTGAGAGGGTGGAGGTATTTGAGACCGCGTAACGCACTTCTTTGATCAGCGCACAACATATCAAAAGTTAGCTCAGCCTTTCCGGTCGCCAAGACATACCGCTAACATTCTCTACAGATGGCAAAGTCAGGCAAATGCGAACACACTTTCAAGATGATCAAGTCAGACACGACATTAATTCTATGGAACTGCAACATGTGCCACTCAGGTCCTCACTGGTTCATCTTTGAATGCGCGAAATGCAAGCTGAAGACTTGCCGGCCATGCACGCAAAAGGCATCTTAGCCTTGTAAGTACGTGATCCGCTCAGAAGCATTGCGAACGCTGTCGCTAACAGTCATGCAGCACTTCACTGTCATCCTCTTTATTGGTTCATCTTTTTTGATCATGGGTTTACTTTGCAGCGTTACTGTTACACTAGCGAGGAGTCTCAGGACGGGGTATGCTCAGGCTGGAGAGATCGAGCGGGATCGGATCGGATCTGGAGTCACTGGAGCAAACCTTTGAGATGGCGGCTGGGGAGGCAACATGTGTTTTGCTACGGGTCATTGAAAGGAACACTGGGAAGAGGCTTGTCCGCGAGGACCTAACAAAGAATTAAACGACGGAGTTCTAATCTAATGCTTTTGCAGAATGTCGACTGGTACGCAGGTAGCTTGTTACGGCCAGCACAGAATAGCCTGAAAGAAGGCAGAAATCAACCATTATCGATCAGATACATGCTTAAATGTACTTCACAAAGAACATCACCAATAGTGTGGAAGCTTTCGTCGCTTCCAAGGCTTTATCTAATTACACCCATGCCCTCCATCCTGGTAGTAGCAAACTTGGCTTTGCAAGCCGGATCACTTGCATGAGGATCGCTTATCACCCTTGAGCGGATCGTGACGGCTTTCGTCTACCATACTAGGCATAGCCACAATCAGCAATTGCATCGAAGGAATCGCGACACTGAGTACAGACGGCCTGACGAGACGTTTTGGGAGATATTCCGTCGACCTATACACCTCTAGTACGGCTGACCCAGTTCTGAGGATTCGACACCTAGGCAATTCATAAAATGTAGGGCGAAAGGCCGCCGGCCATTTTTGCGAAGCGCACCTGACCTATCACCTCACTCGTCCGATGCGTGTATGCTTGCTCGCAATGACCCATAATCGAATCCTCGCTGACATAACTCCCACACCTCATTGTATTGATGAACGAGGAACGAGAGATGAACGATATGATTGATAAGACAAAGTCGTCTAAACGAAATAAAAGAATGTGACCTGCTCCTCCCGCGAGTATCGCCGAAGCATATGCCTGTCGGTAGTCTGAAAATGCCTCTCTCAGCCTGACCAACACAATCATGATTCCAGTCTAGTCGCAACATTCCTAGTCTTCTCTCCGGGTATCACTGCTCGCTCATCTTCTGTCGCTGCTCCAATTCGTTCGTGTCTCGTAATCGTGTCGTATCGCTTCGTCAACTCGTCGCCTCATCAACCCCAACTCCTCGCTCCTTACATCGATCGCACGCGCAGTCAAATTAGTTTGGGCAGCTCTGCAGGATGTCAGTCTTTGAATTGCTAATAAAGAAACCCAGGAATACGTACTGCGCCGCAAGAGCCGCATGTCTTTGCACCAGAGGCACTGGCTCCGCACTTTGGGCCTAAATAGTAAGAGATCGTTAGCTTGTCATAGCAGATGTCGGCACAGAATATGGCGTACAAGAAGCGTGCATTTTGACTGGATTCTGATGAGTCTGAGGAGATTGCTGTAACGATGTGGTCGTGTGCAAGAGTTGTGTTGACGCTGAGTGCTTGGTGGTGTTCTTGTTGTGAGCAAGAAGCTAATCACGAAGCAGCTGATTGATAAAGGCGGGGTCGCTTATAGCACGTGCGCACCTCGAAGTGAATTAAATCGTGTGGGCGGGGCGTCGGCATGTTTTCCAAGCTCGTTTCTTCCGATCTTGCAATCATCTTTTGCCCGATGGAAATACAGCATCGTATGAGAGGGCCATGTTGACCCACTGTTGATACCCATTCATTCAGCTCGAGCGCTTCTAGACCATACTGCGTGAGCACGACTTCTTGCCCATGAGAAGTGTCGGCAGGGGCCGAATCTTCCGCAGAAGCTTCTTCCAAACACGACTTCCACCACCTCATTGGCCTCCTGACTTCATTGTACCTGCAGTTCATCCGCAAAATCGCATGCCTCAAGCGCCGGCGCCACCAATATCGAGATGACCTTCCATCCTCCCCAAGCCAGTACATTGCTCAAGACTCCCCATGACCAAGTGACGGGCGCATGCTTACCTTCCTGGTGCGACGATGCGCTCTAGTCATGCCTTCCTAATGGAGAATATGAGGCGTCTATCACAGTATAGCACATGTGTTCAAGCAGCGGTAGGTATGCAGACTTGTCCAACAACAGAATATTTTCCGTAAGGGTACCCTATTGGCACTGGAAACTCACCCGCTTCCATGGTTCGAGTTGAGTTTCGTCTCTGGACAGCTGGAAGGAATGCACGAACTGAAACAAAATCGTACCTGCCATGTGCATGCGTACTTGAAGATTAACGTGGTCCCATGCTCGATTCCTTCACGATCTCTACACAAGTCTGCGACCAGACGCTCGGAGAAGACTTCATGCCTGGGGTCTGGGCATCTTCACTCGTTTCTTGACTACACTCTCATTCAAGATGTCTCCACTTGAGATCCTCGTTCTTTTGTTCTCCGTCCACGCTATAGCCTCTCCTCTGGTCCGTCGGTCAGCTCCAGTCTTCGACTTCGATGGCGATGCACCCTTCACGGTAGATCCCAATACTCTGGCTTCATCCCTTACTTGTCCTTATGGAAACCCGACGAGCTCCTCGCCTCCCGTGCTGCTGGTTCACGGTACAGCGACAACAGGCGCCGAGTCCTGGGGTGATGGCTACGTCCCAGCCCTGAAGGCGGATGGCTACACAGCTTGTTATGTCACGATACGTACGTAGACACAGTGCGTTCAATGTACTTCCCTCACTAATCTAGCAACAGCGAATCGATCCATGGGCGACATGCAAATCAATGCTGAATACGTGGCATACAACTTGCACTACATCTCAACACTGTCCGGCGGGCTTCAGACTGCTGTAATCGCGCACAGCCAAGGCAATCCGAATACTCAGTGGGCTCTTCAATTTTGGTACGCAGATAGACGCTTTCACCCGTGTCTGAACAATCACTGATGAGATGTGATGCTGTCTACAGGCCCAGCACACGCAACGTGACAAGAGCATTTGTCGCGCTATCCGCAGACTTCTCTGGCATCGACGTTCTTGGCAGCGACACTCTGTTCCACGACATTTGTGAAAGCGGCGTGTGTCAAGCCGCCCTCTGGCAACAAGCCGCAGGTAGTGAATACTACAAAGCCCTCCACGCAGCGAACTTTCGGGCTCAAGTGCCAACGACGTCGATCTGGACACAAGTGAGTTGCCGACCGATCTGCTGAAAGCGTTGTACTAACCAGGACGATAGGTTGACGGCGTCGTAGCGCCCTTCTCAGAGAATGCACAGTTACCAGGAGCTACAGTGCTATCAGTCCAGAGTCTCTGTCCACTGCGACCAACGACTCATGTGACAATGACGATCTCTTCCGCCACATACGCTCTGGCTCTCGACGCACTGGACAACGGCGGCATCGCAAACCTATCTCGCGTAAAGAAGAACAGGTTCAGTATCTGCCTTCGCGCGACAGCAAAGGGGATGCGAGTCTCGATTGCCAGTGACTTGCAGAAAATGCTCGTCGAACTGGTCAACGGATTTCTGTAAGATACAGGATTCGGCGTCTATGCCGACATATGCTAATGTGTCCTACAGACTTGCTACGCCGATGCTCAAATCTGAGCCTGCGCTTGCGCCTTACGCGCAGCAATAAGTTGTTGACTGAAGGTATCCGACAAAAGTGACGGAATGGTCGGTTGCTCGCATTTGCCGCAGATTTTCATGACCCAGCCTTTGAATGGACCCTCTAATGTGTTCTTGCAAAACCAGCATTGGGCTTGAGCCATTTCTAAGCGATCTCTTTCCTCATGTGACATCCATCGCCCGCCGGCAATCGTGTCGTACAGACCGTCCGCCTTTGGCACCGCTTCCACCTGAAAGACAATAGACCGACGATCAGCGCATCGCCCGGACTTTTAGCAGCTTTTTAGTCATTATGCTCTTACCAAGGTGAGATACCAAAGGCCAGGCGTCTCTGGTCGTCGCTTCCAGTCACCAGGAGGACCGTCGTAAAGGGCTTTCTCTGTGACCTCATGGGTGTATGGTGTCTGGAGTTGGTATGCGCATCGGCCGATCAAGTCAGCCTCTCCAATATGCTCCGCGACGCCGATGAGTAGCTGTCTTGTGATGCGATCCAGAAGATGTATGATAGGACAACTTTTCACAATACCAATATTGAGCATAATGCGACCCGTGTATGAAGTGGGTCGAATTTGATCCCTCGCTCTTGTCGTTTTGCCGCAGAGCTCAAGAGACGAGCCATCATAGCGTAAGTCCAAAGGATCCTTGAAATTGTAGCCTAGCTCGACCTGGAGGTAGTAGTTCGTTTCATCGAGGGCCTCCTGAATGGTGGACGGATGCAGATTCTCCACTAAATGCATGGGCCTGATATGATTACGCTCCGAATGCGCGACATCGAGAATGTTGGGCTTTCTGGTTGCGTTGACCGAAGACAGAGGCGGCAGCGTGACGTGAGCCGGCGCGGACGACGATTGATCTTGTACTGCTCCCATTGGCGAGTCGGTGGGAGCGGGGAGAATGGGTTTGAAAGCGGCCATCATGGAATACTGTTGAGGAATATGACTTGTCGTCAAGCAATGTACACGGAAGAGATGTACGAGAAGGTTGCGTTGTCAATTGGAAGTAACAGATGCTGCTCCCTAGCAACACCGACTCCAACCTTCCGTTGTTCCACCACTAACGAGCGCGCCTTCCACGACCGCGTCCTCCAGCATTCGATCTTTGAGCCACTGGACTACTCGTTGCCATAGAGCTGTCCAGGATCGAACTCGACAAATTGATGCTACCTGGACTTCTCGGCAAAGCATCTGCGGCGGCGACTTGTGCTCGCATTCGATTCTGTAGTCCCGCCATAGATGGTGGCTGCATCTCGGAACGTTCCCCAGGTGAGCTTGCCTGCTGAGCGGTGCTCCTTCCTACGAACGAGACGAGCTCAGATTCGGAATCGCTGTCGTCTTCTTGCTCAGTATCGGTATGCTGGTAAGAACCTGCCTCAGGAACAGAATCGTCCAGGTCGCGGCCCATCCCCATCCCCAAGTCCTCTTCGTCTCTCGCAGCGCCTGTAAGCTCTGCCACTTCGAGCTCCTCGTCGACATCAGGATCATTATCCTCGGGGAATTGAATCTGACTGCCACCCATCATGCTGTCCTCGTTGAAAGTCGTCTCAGCGGTCGTTTGGTCTCCATCCGCATCTGCGTCCGGAATGTCTGCGTCGAGATCATGCTCCTCATCTCCCTCGCCCGCATCTTGCGCATCCGCAGTCTCAGCAGCTTGTTGTTGTGCTTCTGCCCGCTGCTGCTGTGCTTGCATGTCCAACAGACCGCGTTCCTGTCTCTCAATCTCTAACTGTTCTTGTCGTTCTAGTTCCTCCTCTCGCGTTGCTTGCAAAGTCTTTGGAACACCAGGAGGTCGGATCCATTGCGCGCCAAAATTACGCACTGCCGCCTTCCGCTGCTCGATGGCTGTCTCGTCTGCGCACAGAAGTGCTAGCGGACTTCGCGCGTGATGTAGCTTTCTCTCCTCATCGCGTCTTTGCCGCTCACGGTGGTTCTGTTGCTGGTTCTGTGCATTGTTTGGCGGAGGAGAGTCGGCTCGTGGGCGATATGTTGTGCGCAAGAACGAAGACTGGTCCTCTTGAGGAGGTATGAGTGGTAGCGCGAGCATTGTATCGTCTTCTCTGGTGAGAAGTATGAAATGCAAGTGAGAGAAATTGAAGTGTATGCTGCACCTACCTTGCTGGCGAGCGCAGTTGCGATCTGAACTGTGGCCGCTCACTTGAGCAGCTTCAATTGAAGGTAAGGAAGGTCACTGTTGGTTTGTTGACGTGCGCCGCGCCGGTGCACTCGTAGCAGCTTTCAGAACGGCGCTGTTGTTCACAGCACGCTATGGATCGGCGAGCGCGGCCCGATGATCCCGCACTTAGCGCCTGCGCAGCTTTCTCATCTTTCGAATCTGGCACTTTTTGGATGTTTTTTTTCGATATACTTAGTAAGTTTCCCCAAACCAACCCCTACACTTCGCCCAGTTGCTAACAACATCCATAGCCTTGTTGAGATGTGCCCGCTCATGAATGGGCTTCATCCAGGAGAAGAGTCTGCATTGCACAGCGCGGTACACTTCTTCTGTGCCATTCCTTCGGGGGTGGCATCGGCGCAATTTGTGAGTTGACATCCATTCCAAACCCAGTGCGACATCTACTGACCTGTGTCTTCCAGTTGCTGGCTACCTGCTCATCTGAGCCACTTTTCATCAGTTCGTTGGCCTTCGGGCTGGCACCTGGAGAAGAGCATCACCAACAGACAGACTGGCTGGCTGTGCCGAAGGCAGTACTACTGCATGGCATACTTGACCAACGGCACGGCAACAGCAATGATCCTCATCATGGGTTTCCCTCAGCCCATATATTCCAATAATGACTCTTGCCTCAACAGATGATCTTGATTTGTCCGCTGGTCAGCATTTGCCCGCATCGCGATCGGCGACCGCGCTCACTCGACAACCTGAACCCCCAAACACCACGCACCTTTACCGGAAAGTCCGTCCCATTCCCAGCAACATCGCCATAGATATCGTGCACGATACCCAGTATCTACGACACTCGCGCATCTCGCCTCTTCACGCTCTCCGTTCCACCTTCCACCAACCGCGGCTACGCGTTATCTATCCACTCACACGCCGTCCAATCCCACACGTGGTCCTATAGTATCGCCAAGCAAAGTACAAGACTCCGTAAACGACCGCTGCAAGGCACGCTGCAGCATCGCCAAGAAGAGATCTCCAGTGGCCAACCATTCAGCTGCTGTGAGGCGCGAACCGGGGTCATACCAATCTACACTTCTGTGCGGCTGGTGAGACTCGATCAGGAAGGAGAGCCGCATGAAGGGACAGAGGCAAGTACATATACAATGCATTTGGAAGCTTTTCAAGATGGAGAGTATACGCAGTCGCGGCTGTCGCTCTTCGAATGATGCTTCAATTCAGTGCTCTGGCTGCTATAGCCACTCTTTTGACTGCCGTTGCTGGTCAACTAGTCAACCCGACCATTGCACAGATCAATGGAAACAAGTTTCTGTCGCCCTATAATGGCCAGAATGTCACTGGCGTCCGCGGTGTTGTGACTGCTAAGGGACCACAGGGTAAGTGCAGTTCAGCATGCGATATTTCACATGTATCAACTGGTCCATTCGAAGCATCTGCTAATAATCAATTCTCAGGCTTTTGGATTCGCTCGGAAACGCCAGATAAAGATCCAAAGACATCAGACTCGATCTACGTCTTCGGCAGTCAGGTGGTGAACAGGACTGCTGTCGGTGATGTGGTCACCTTGAACGGCAGAGTGACCGAGTATCGCTCAAGCTCAGCCTACTTGTACCTTACTGAGATTGACCGACCAACAAATGTGACTGTCGTTCGCACCGGCGTCCAGGTCAAGCCAATAGTCATTGGCCAGCAAGCCCGCAACCCACCAACTGAACAGTATAGCTCTCTTGACAAGGGCGATGTCTTCGCAGTGCCGAACAATCAGAGCCTCATTTCCACCACGAACCCAGAGCTCAACCCGCAGCGATATGGTCTGGACTTCTGGGAGAGCTTGAGTGGCGAGCTGGTGACAGTGCGCAAGGCTCGAGCGATTGGCAGGCCAAACTCGTTCGGTGATACATGGGTCATCGGAGACTGGAAGACAACAGGCAGTAATCGCCGTGGAGGCCTGACTATTACTGACAAAGATGCAAACCCTGAAGCTATCCTCATCGGATCTCCGCTGGACGCATCAAGTAATCCCACTACCACAAAACCTGGTGATTCTCTGGAGGACATTACTGGTGTCATCACGCAAGCTTTTGGCTTCTATAGAATCCTTCCCTTGACGAACATCAAAGTCACTGGCTCGCGAAGTCCAGCTCTGCCCCCAGCGACCACTCTGACTTCGAGCGGGAAGTGCAATGGCATCACTGTTGGGCAATACAACGTCGAGAACCTGCAGCCAGCATCCGATAATCTCCAAGCCATAGCTGAAGACATTGTCAATTACATGAAGACCCCAGATCTCCTCTTCGTGCAGGAGATCCCGGACGATAATGGACCGACCAATGACGCAGTAGTGGACGCCAATGTCACCCTGGCCACGCTTCGAGATGCCATAAACGCGCTTTCATCGAGCACCAACTACTCCTTCGTTGACATCGATCCCGTGGATGACCAGGACGGAGGACAGGCTGGCGGTAATATTCGAGTTGCATACCTATACAAGCCGAACGTGCTTCAGCTACGCAAGCCAAATCCAGGATCAAGCACACAAGCGAATGAAGTTCTTCCAGGCCCGATGCTGAAGTACAATCCAGGCCTCATCGACCCACAGAACTCAGCCTGGCAAGCATCGCGGAAGCCAATCGCCGCCCAATGGGAGACTGTTGGGGGTGGGAATAATGCTACATTCTTCACCGTCAACTTTCACTGGACAAGCAAGGGTGGCTCATCGTCCCTCCACGGTGATGCTCGACCACCTGTGAACGGTGGCGTAGATCAACGGACTGCTCAAGCCAACGTGTCTGGATCCTTTATACGTCAGATCCTTCGCTACGACTCGAATGCCGCTATCATGGCTGCTGGCGACTACAACGAGTTCTCGATTGTACAGCCACTGAAGACCTTCGCTTCAGTCTCTGGTTTGAAGAGTCTGGATGATGTCGTGGGCATTCCCGCTACAGAGCAGTACACTTACCTATTTGACATGAACTCTCAGGAGCTCGATCACATGTATGTCTCGCCAAAGCTTGCGACCAGGAAATCACAATACGAGCACATCCATGTCAACACCTGGGTGACCTATGATGATCAAGCCAGCGACCACGATCCGAGCGTGAGCAAGTTTAATGTTTGTGGGCGGTAAAAGTTCATCAAGAGCTACAGACAACGCTCTGTCTGGAGTCAGACTCTAAAATCATTGTGATGTATGCATATATATATATATGACCAAGGACTGTACATGCTTAACGAATCACAACACGTTGGCTTATGTTCGCTCGCGCAATTCATACAACGCCTCGCTAAGCCTCATTGCCTTCGCTATGCTGTCCAGAAAAGACAAAAATGGTCCAACCCGCTTCCAGGCAGCTCGTCAAGGTCTTCGTCCGTAGACAAAATGAAAAATGGTCAGAAGGTGAATTTTGGGGTCTTTGAACTCATTCCTCACGCCGGCCATCAGGATCTGAGCCTCGTCCATAGTCCAGCCAAGGACTCTAGTCAAAGGCGCAAGAGTGAACGCCTCAACACACATGATCATGTGCTCACGCTGATACCTCCCGACTTCCTTCAATTTCTTATTCTTGGCCCAAGTCCCAATCGGAATTTTTAACACATCTTCCCTCACATCCTCAAACCCAGCCTCCTCGATCCACTTCCTCTGATCAGCCGCAACATTCATTTTCTTCCCAAACTGACTTGAAGCTTGATCAATGAGTTCCTGCCAACGTTTCACATTCGGCGCCCTCGTCAATCCCGGATCGTCATCGGATGAAATCCAAGCTTCATATTCCTGCATCTCAAGCCAGCCGCCTGGCTTCAAATGCTCGTATATCCTGGAGTACAACAGTGGCCAATCTGCAACGCTGCCGCCCATCCCTCGGCCATGAATATAGTCGAAAGCTTCATTTGCGGCCCAGGTCCAATCGCTTTCCACATCGTCAACGTAGAATTTGCAATTGGGTGGAAGCCAACCAGGTTGGATAGGAGAGAGATCTGTGCCGAGCACCTCTGTGTCCGGATATTCGTCTGCGAAATCTATGGCCCAAATTCCAGTTCCACAGCCGAAATCTAGGACTCTTCGAAGATTGGGAGGTAAAGGTGCTCTATGTAGGGCTCCTTCTAATGCAAGCCGATAGATGTGGTGATGAAGATCTAGTCGATCTTGTTCTTCGGCATCATTGGGCATGAGATAAGCTCCATCGCGGAAGGCATGATATCGACGTCCATTCTCGTACTTGTATCCGAAGATGGAGGAAGCTAAAGATGTGCTTTCCACAGAGTCAAGATCTGAGCCCAGCCCGGAGTCTCCTGATGCAGTCTCATCATGATGTTAGTGATGCTCGATAGAACTTCCAAGACACTCATACATCTACTTCTACCTCAGCCCCGGCATTCAAGATAGGTTGCTGCTGTGGAGCCTGCGCCATTATGCATATATTAAGACGGACATGAATCTACGATACAAGAGCTGGAAGAAGTAATGAGTGGAGTGGTGGGTGTGTTGTGCAAAGTCACAACGCTGCTGCTTCTGCTGCAACACTGCGGCACAGAAGTCTCGGGTCATGATGTCTTCATCTGACCTGCAGGCCGCGATGTGATTCTCTGCTATATCGTTACCGATGCAGTGGTTGAGGTTGATTAAGCAGGAGGATGTTGATAGGCCCTGCAGGGCTTGGCATTCGGCAATGATCCTTCCGCCGAGACAACGAGACCTTTCGACAATTGACTTCTTCTGGTCTTCAACGTTCGCCATCATCATGAGTCTCGTCAGACTTGCTTGAGGCAGGAACAGGCAAATGGCCATCTCGGCTCTGTCGCTACGGGCGTGTCAGCTCGCTGAGTATGAAGCTGTGCCGTATTTGCTGCAATGGAAGAGCGGACCGTGAGCTACACCACGACTACCCAGGCCCTAACGAACCGCTCGAGCAGGCATGCAGGAAGCGACGTGGGGCTTCCGTTGGCACAGTTATCTTGGATCCAGCACGCCAGATGCTTTTGAGCTTGAATTTTGGCCATGACGAGAGAACTTGGTGGTATAGTTCTACGACCTGATCTGCTGCCATGCCGAGCATCTCACTGCCAGCACTTGCTGGTATAGCAATCCTAGGATACTTCGCAAGCCTTACCATATACCGGCTGTATCTGAGCCCGCTCGCAAAGTTTCCGGGACCCAAGCTAGCTGCATTGACGAAATGGTACGAAGCGTACTATGAGATTGTCCTGAACGGGAAGTTCAGCTTCCATATTGAAGACCTTCACCGCAGATACGGTAAAGAAACCATGAGCAGGGCTACGATACTTTCTCATGAATGACAGGGCCTATCGTTCGCATCACGCCTTTCGAGATACACATACAGGATCCAGCAGCTTGGGAAACACTCTATGTAAAGCACAACAAGTCATCCAAATATGAGTGGACAGCGGGTCGTTTTGGGAACGAAAGTTCTGTCTTCACGACTTCAGACCCAACATTGCATCGCATACGTCGAGCTCCATTGAACAACATGTAAGCCGACCCAGCCTTACCTCCACACAGAGTTTCCTCAGGCTGACCACAATCCAGGTTCTCCCGCCGCGCCATACTCAACTTCGAACCAGTTGTATCGAGATACGTCGATGTTTTCTGCAATGGTCTAGAAAAGTTCCGTCAGACTGGCAGCATCTGCAACATGACAGAAGCCTTCTCAGCGTATGCAGGCGATGTCGTGACCGATTACTGCTTTGGCTTTAGCTACGAGCATCTAGCACTCGAGGGCTTCACAGATTCTTTTCACGACGCGTTCATGGCCGTCTCAGCATTCGGACATGTAGCATTACAGTTTCCCTGGATGCATCCTGTACGCGAGCCAGGCTTTTCCTGTCGCTTTGACGACTGCTAACATGATTCAAGCTTCTGAACAGCCTACCAGATAGCTGGAACGCAGCTATGAATCCGCCATTGGCTAAGCTGCTTGGACTGCAGAAGGTAGAATCCGATACCTCAATAGCCTCAGTGATTTACACTGACACAATTTTCAGGATCTCCGAGCAAAGATTGCTCAGGTGAAGGAGAATGTAGCGAAAGATGAAAAAATGCCTGAGCATCCGACCATTTTCCATACTCTGCTCAACGACAAGAATTTGCCAGAGTCCGAAAAGACAAATTTGCGCTTTGCGGAAGAAGCTCAGCTACTGCTCGGTGCTGGGATTGAGACAACATCGTGGAGTCTCTGCCAGATATTCTACTACGTGCTGTCGCAACCAGACGTACTTTCGAAGCTCAAGACCGAACTTTACGAAGCGATACCGAATGCAGCTCAACTGGACGCCTTCGACTACGCCAAGCTTGAGGCCCTCCCGTACCTGCGAGGCTGCATTAAGGAAGGCATTCGGCTGTCGTTGAGCGTGTCAGCACGAAACCCGCGCGTGCTGACTGAGCCATTCGTCTGGCGAGACCAGGCTACCGGCAAAGATTGGATCATTCCAGCTGGCACGCCGATTAGCATGACTATTGCAGATGTGCATCTGAACAGTGACTTCTTTCCTGAAGCTGAGAAGTTCAAGCCTGAAAGATGGCTTGGTGATTCACCAAAAGCACCTGATGGATCTCCACTGGAAAGATATTTTGTAGCGTTTGGTAAAGGACCAAGAAGTTGCTTAGGCATCAAGTAAGTCATGAGCTAAGACGAATCATGTGAGGAGTCGAACGAACTGACCTATCCACAGTCTCGCCTGGATGGAGCTTTTCAAGCTCGTCGGCACGATTATGCGCAAGTTTCAGCTGGAGCTTTACGAGACCGATGTCACGGATGTGTTATTGGGGCACGATTTTTTTCTGCCAAGCCCGAGACTGGACTCAAAAGGCATCAGAATAAAGGTAGTGGGCATCGAAAGCTAATCTTATGCAGTGCCGCAGCAAAGAAAACTAGGGTGTTCATCTCTGCAACAGGGTATCTCAGACATACGCTCAAATCATTACGCTCAACACAGCCAATGCGACAGTAATACCAAGCCAAGCATTCGCCTTCAAGATGACACCGCCAGAAAGACTTTCTGCGCCCGTCTGAGGATCATCGGTCGCTTCGACGCTGGTGTTGATTCTCATGCAAAGAGCATTGAAAGAGTCGTCGCCAGCATTGACAAGCAGCATGTGCACCCGCAATTGTTCCTCATCAAACGGATACTGGATTCTCGTGGTGTTATAAGGTATTGTGCTGATATAATGGAAAGCCTCGCCGCTGGAATACGTTTCGTTTTGGAAGCGGGAGGTGCCATTGTCGATGTTGTTCGGATTGTTGAGTGGATACGGATCTGTGATCCACGTTAGTAACGCTTGTATACATTCAAGAGAGTCAAAGATTTCATACGTACAGCTAAAAGTATACCAATCGAGGGGAAGGTTTCCAGTACATTCCGGTATAGCTGTGAGATTGAGGCCACGACCACGGCAGCCATTTCGATCTCGAGGCTCTGATAGCAGAGCGTCTTTGATGGCATCAACACAAGTCTGGCCGATGGTCGCTGCACAATTTCCGCTGGGATCTGCGGTGTCGTTGTACAGGTTTGTGACATTCGGAGGTAAGAGTGAGTACATCTCAATCGGACTGACACAGATAGGCTCGGAAGAGCTGTCTCGCTGCTCGTCCAGTTCCACAGGTAGTGAGGTGGTATTGCCATCTGGCGCCCAGCTGAATGAATAGACCGTGTTTACGATCTGAGCGTCCGGTTCGGTGTAAGCTGGTGGGTATAGCTGTTGATCATGTTAGCTGATACTGTCAATAGTGAGATCCGATCTCGCCTCTTCCTTACACCAGGTGGTGATTCGGCGTCAGGCACACCGATTTTTGTGACGTTGACAGTCCATGTCCAAGGCTTGCCGTTGGCATCATTTGGTCGAATGGGATGGAATTCAACACTCTTCGAGGCATCTGGATGTTGATTCTCCTCAACGAAAGAAGTATTTGGTGGACCAGCACCTATTCCCGAGTCTGGCGCATAGTAGGTGGCAGCTACAAGTGAAGTCCCCAGGACGAGTTGTGTTGCGATAGTGTGCCGCATGATAGCGCAGTGGTCCACAGAATTGGCTTTCTTGTTGCTGTCTTGAAGTAAGTTCTGCACCCGCAACACTTCACTGCGCTAGCATAGATAATATATCAGTCGGAGTGCATGTGGCACAGTCGGTGCATGCTTCCGAGCTGAAGCATCATGAGGCATGTTATATGGGGCGCCAAGATGTAGACCTGTGGCAGTGAATGTCACCAGTGTTTACCCTTCAGACTATTCGGCAGCATAGGATTGTTCCTGGCTTGGCATAGCCCCAAAGGTCGCCCAATTGATGTCTGTACCAGCTGAAGTATCGGAAAATAGACTCCATCCGGAGTGACACTGCATGCCTTGGCGCTCGAAGGATCGTTTGAGTGCTTCATACGTCATGAAGGATTGTCTTTCATATCGAGAACAGATTAAGCCAGCGCATCATTGTATGCCTTATAACAGGATTTATTTTGCTGCGATACAGCATGGTGAGGCACAAGGACTGTGATCTTGTTGTTTACTATCACAGCCTCTGAGTAGGATGTGGAGAACTCAATTTTGTCAGCGAAAGAACCCCCAATCGCATTCGACAAACCACCCAGCTCGAAATCACGATCACAATCACGACCGAAACAGTTCTGGACAACTGTGTTGGCATGATAGTTGCGATGCAAGCTATGCCGAGAACAGCATCAGTGGACATCTCGCTCTGATTATCCACACATGCGTTTTAAATTGGACCTTGAGAGCCATCAAGCGAATGGCATCATTGAGAGATGAACATCATAGAGCAACCAGGAGAACTCGAATGATATTCGCATTTGACACTCGTTTCGCTGCGTCGATGGCTTCTAAGCATTCTGCGGCAGGGTTGACTACTCCTGTGCAGGTAGCCTGTTCAGAAAAGACGAAAGGTGGAAGTGAACTTACCTTCGTGCTCACTGACCTCCTCATCCCAACGCAGTAAACCCACATGCCTCTCCGAGCAGTCTTACGGTCTAGCTGTGCTCGAAACTACCACGAAATGCTCGAACGAGTCGAGATCAGTGAAGCAATTTGCTCAATGTAAGTCCCAGAATTGCTTACCTGGCCTACCTCTTCACTCTCTGAGCAGTCTTGCCACAGCAGTGCTTGAAGTCGCGACGCACTCTTCGGAGACCTTGAGAGCAGCAGAGTGCGTGAGGAACGCGGACCTTGAGCCTTGTGAATTTGCCTTTGTAGAGTCCATTTCTTCACGCTTTCTGAGTACTCTCACATACCATCTTCCGGGCGGTCTGATTGTCCAGCACTACTCGCTCTTGCCACGAAACCCTCGAAGACCTCGAGACCGTCGAGGAGATCATCAAATGTGAGTCTGATCATGGCTCTCGTATAAGTAAAAACCCCTCTTGACTTCCTTATCGGAATCGACACAGCTCATATAGACTTTCTATTGATGACCTCAGCAGACTACCCCTGAACCGAGCAGTCTACACATTTCCAGTCCATCGGCCTCTTCAAAAGTTTCACACAATCCATATGAAAGTCCCTTCCACAACGCGAATTCCCACATCCAATCGTCCCTCTGTACCCTTCCGCACGCTTCCCACAGACACAAAAATTCCGCTTACCCTTCCCAGAAAGCTTAGCCGCCTCGTCTTGCTCTGGTGACTTCGGACGTGCCTGCAAGAGATCGACATAATACGTCGTCTCCTGCAATTCGAAAACAATTTCTTCGTGAGAAGGTGTCTTCTTTGCCTGCTCCATTGCGCTGTAGAAGTCTTTCTCGTCGGTGACGAGCTGATGGGCAGAGCCGCTTATGTACACGATATTGTCCGACCCTCGCAAGAATATCAGGTCCTTGTCCATGATCCGGGACAATTTGAGGAACTCTAGGTCGCGCGGCATGATTTGATCTGGTGGCTTTGTTTCGAGCTCGTCCTTCAGTAAGTCTGATACAGGGACTTTGTAAATTCTTGCCTCCTGTCTTGTCATCTTGGCTTTAGGAGCTCTTTTACAGATCACAAAGCGGTTGCCGAATGGTATGATAGAGGATTGTGCTTGAGGTTTGAAGGTTTGTGATTGGCTGTCAGCGTCCTTAACGATGCGGCCATCTATCCACCTCGCTCTGAATTTACTGTTTGGGGTGAGGTTGACAGTGCTGACTGCAGTCCGAGGACGATCGGAAGAATCATTGACCTTGCTAAAAGCCCTAGAGGGCGATTGAGGTGCTGCTGGAGACGCGACTTCTGCCGACTCTTGCGAGAAACGGCCATCACTGCCACGAGCCTGAAGTAGACCATGTACCCGTGCCTTCGATGGGTGCACCTCCGCCTCTGGCTCCCCTGCCTTGGCGAAACGGCCGTCAGCTCCTCGCGGCTGAGTTGGACTATGCACGCTTGACTCCGAGCAATCGGCTCCCTTTTGCTTTTGGGTAGCCTGCTTCTCAGCCGGAGGCACGACCTTCATGCAGTAGTCGAGGTATGCTTTAGTAAGGATACCCCGACTCTCGAGCTGCTCAAGCTTCGACTTGAATAGTGCTCGCAGTTTTGGCCTGCTCAGCTTCTGAGCATGCCTTCTTGCGAAGCGTACAAGCGCGTCTCGCACAAGGACGTCAGATTCAGGCTGTTCTTCATCGAGATGACTATTAAGCATCAAGTGGAATTGCAGCTCGATAGGATCCTTGCCCAGCTTGCGAAGATCATGACGTTGGCTTTGGACGATCCACGTATTGTCAACGTCGTCATCGCTGTCGCTGACCTCGTCGCCAGCAACAAGAACTTTTTTCGATGTCGTACGATAGAACGAAACACCTGGCACATCTGGGACGCGATGCTTTCTCCTCTTGCGAGGCGTAAGATCTGGAACGTCCTCAGGAGCCGTGTCTCGTTTCCTCAAAAGAGGGACTGTTGCGGAGTTGGGCTGCTGCTTGACGGCCGTCAGAGTTCTCTTCGGTGGTCTTCCGGGCCCCGACGTGCTTGAGAACTTCTTTGTAGCTGGAGCCATGCCTTGATACTGCACAGGAATTGCAGGCTTGATCTTCCATGTTGAGTCCCCATCAACATGAGCTGCAATATCTAGCAGTGCATTTGGTGCTTCCCAATCGAAATCCTCGCTTTCCTCTTCCGTTGACCCATTGTATTGTTCATCATCGAGGTGAAGGGACATGACTTTAACGTCCGGCTCGTCTTCGACATCCTCGACATCAATGCTAAACTGGTCATGGTGGGTCTGATAGTGATTCAGCAACTGTGGGAAAGACGTGTGTTCCCGATCGTCTTGGCAGAAGATACAGCTCAGGTTCTCAAGCTCAATTTGACGCTTGACGAAGGTTGTAGATCGAAACAGGTATCGGATTGTGCTTGGACCTCGCCGTCGCTTGGCTGGTCGTTGATCTTCAGAAGCGGCCGGGGTTGGCATATGGCGCTTTCTTTCTAGTCGTGCTTGCCTCATGTTGTAGTCGGCCAGAACGGTCCCACTGGTCCTTCCTTTCCAGCTCATGTCGACTTCTGCACCGTAATCTAGCTGTAAACTCTTGTGCCCCTTGACCCTTCTGAACATCAGTAGCTGATCACCAAGCGGCAATTCTGGGAGTCCTGGATCTTTGCTCGTTGTATTCATGTTGGGGTCGCCCCAAACAAGACGAATCACACCCTCGTTACTGGGAGCGTGCTTGTATTCGCTTGGAGACTTGTTCTCAAGCTGACTCAAGAGTGCAGCTGATTCTTTCGAATTCCTGGGTTGGACCGATATCTCCAAAGTATACCTATCTGTGAGCGTCCTCGCCCATGCCGCGTCGGAATTTGAAGCGTGGACGTCTCTCGGAACGGCAAGCTGTTCGACACCAAGCAAGAGCGGCTTTTTGAGTTCAACGCTGAATACAGGTCTGCGATCACTAGTTGAGTATCTGATAATCTGTGCTTCAACCTTGTCGCGGTAGACCTCAGTTTTCGCGTGTGCCTTGTAATGAATGGAAACGCCAACGAATACTGGTAGCTTCCATTCTCCTGGAGAAGGCACCCAAGATTGCGACTTTCGTTCACGTCCGCGCGCAATCACATTTCGTGATGTCCGAGAATTTGACGCATTGTGGCGTATCAGCAAGGAAGTGAGGCGAAGTTGAGGCCGCCGTGCCTCGAAAAGATCCTCCAGTGTGTCATTTGATGGCGGCTGCCATTTGGCACGTCGACAATGCTTGTGCTCGTTGCTCATGCCATTCGCCGACGGCGCAGAAGTGGTGGTTTCTTTCGTGGTTTCTTTCGCGAGCTCAGATTCGTGATAATCAAGAATGTGTCTCAGATTGCGACGCAGGAATGGTTTTCTCGAAGCGGACTGTGCGAATTCCCGGTAAAATAATGCTTTGATTCCCAAGTCGCGAGTGTCGAGTGTGTTCACCATGTCAAAGGCCGTCAAGTAGGAGCTCGCACAATAGAGTGGCTTTCATTGTTGAGAATGCGGGCCTGCTTGTGCTTGAGTGGAACACGTCTGAGCCTACGGCAGCCCGCGCTTTCTGGATCTGCGCAGAGCAGACAGCTTTATAAGATGCAGAGAGAGCCTCGTGCAACTCTAGGTGCCGAGCATAGTGGTGCCTTCTCCAAAGCGCGTCTCGCAGTGATCATGCAGCTGTCGCGTCGGCCAACACCAAAGCTCGCGTTATCACTTGCCGGAAGCGCAACAATTAACTTTTTATTCTCTCACACAGCAGTCGAATACCGGGTAAAAATCGCAGGAGTGCAAGTTTGACGAGTTGGCTCTTGATGATGAACAAGTTGTATCGCGATGCTGGTTAGAGGAGGCCGTTCGGCAAAGTCAAAACAGCTTCGAAGCTCGGACTCATGTTCAAATTTACTCATAGCACATCAAGATATAAAAGACCACGGAATTCAGTAGAGTAACACTTTGTCATTCCCAGAGCCACTGGCTGTGAAAGAAGCTAATGCGCCGCGAGGTCCATCTTCATGAGACACTGCAGCCACCCTCGAGCCGAGTCGGCCATGCAGTATCCTAGATGCATTACGCGCATCATTCTGTAGTAAAGAAGCAGCTTGCTATCGTCCACGCATCATGCCTTGCGCCCGAAGTCATCTACCCAGAAAGCAAGCACAATCTAGCATGCATAGCATTCAACGCCTCGATAATCACCCATAGTGCAGCACGCAACGCTGCAGGAATTCGATCCAATCCCTATTCTCGCCTCCGTACAACATCGGATCTGCTTCTTCAATTTGTCCTGACGCTACCGCCCAACTTAGCAGCAGCCACCAGCACTGCCAGACTGCACGTTCGAGCCTTGTCCAACTTGCACAGTTGGCTTGTTGTTGATTGCCGTGTTACCCATGCGCTCCTTGATCTGGCGGGCCATTGTCAAGAATGCTTGCTCGACATTGCTGGCGTTCTTTGCGGAGGTCTCGAGGAATGGAATGCCGAGGCTGTCTGCAAATTCCTGTGATTGATGTCAGTGTCCGATCCTGCGCACTTCATCGCCCTCCTGATCAGCATACCTTGGCCACGGTGTACTCGACAACCTTCTTGTCCGTCATATCGCTCTTGTTGCCGACAAGAAGCTTGTTGACGCCCTCGGTAGCATAGCGGTCAATTTCCTGCAGCCACTGCTTGACGTTGTTGAATGAATCCATGTCGGTAACATCGTAGACGACGCAGATGCCGTGTGCTCCGCGGTAGTAGGACGAGGTGATCGTACGGAAACGCTCTTGACCAGCAGTGTCCCACTACGCTTTTATTAGCCTGCTATCACCCAGCAAAACTGTGTTTCAACTTACGATCTGAAGCTTCACGGTCTTGCCATCGAGCTCGATAGTCCTGATCTTGAAGTCGACGCCAATCGTGGAGATGTAGCTCTCGGTGTAGGTGTCATCGGCAAATCGAAGGAGCAAGCAGGACTTTCCGACACCGGAGTCACCGATAAGGAGGAGCTTGAAGAGGTAGTCGTATCTATAGAAATGAATGTCAGTACATTTCTAAACACGATGTTGAACGAGTCTGTCAGCAAACGGCAGCGGCCCTTCTCCAGTGACTGACTCAGATCGTGGCTCCAGATCTACAGGTGGCGGCATGGCAGGCTCGATGGCGCGGAGCGGCTCCTGGTCTGGAGGTGAGGCCTGGTAAGCTGGTGGCTCCTCACCCGGCGGTGTCGCTCCGTCGGCATAGCGGTCCCGGATTTGTTGGGCCAGGACATTGGCGGCCTCGTGGTCCAGCACCATCCCGAAGCGCTGCGTCTGCCCATAGGTGGGCAAGTCCTCATTCTCCATGGTTTCCGGGGTCAAGATGGCTTTTCTCAAGGCAAGAAGAAGGGTTGCTGCAGGTCAAACTACCCATCGCGTGAGAAAGACTATAAGATAGTGATACACTGTAGCCATTCCTCGTCAGCAAAAGCTCACTTCCATACAACCTCACCCAGGCACCAGCGGCAACTCACTACTCTGGATTCATGGCTGTGGTATCCGCGTCTCTTGCGCGATCTTCTCTTTAAGTGTTTGTGGCGGAGGGTATGAGCGACGGCGACGTAGGTCGAGGTCGATCTCGGTGGGCGTTAAGTTCGGTGGTAGGAGCAGCAGCAGGAACCGCGGTATCTGCAGTGCTAGGTGGTGTTGTCGGGAGCGAAGACAAGAACGATCTCGGCGGAGATGTTGTTGCAGCGGAAAAGGTTTGCGAGGTTGATGCGCTTTGTCGTTTGTGCCGAGCGAAGGCGCAAATGAAGTTGTGGTCGGATTGTTGCATGAGTTGCGCCTTCCAGCGGACGTAACTGCCTCCTGCGGGAGCTCCCGTGTGCACGTGGACGAGACAGCCGATCAAACAAAGAGCGATGACACCTCTGGCGTATGCAAGACACACGGTCATTGCAGCCTGCGCAAACATCTTGTGACATTTGCAATGTGTAAGGTCTGCAGTCAGATTGACCTCGAAATGAACGCTCTGGAAGACAAAGTGAAATGTTTCACCGATTCAGATAACGTTCAACGAAATCATTTTCTAGCAGCCGCTAATGCAACCAGAGAACGAACCCAATCAGGTACATAGAATTTTCCATCAACGAGAGACATCCAGCTCCTTCTTGCTTGCTCAAATCTTCGTTCAGAACGAAGAGTCACCCTGCCTCTGCTCTCGAACCTTCCTTGCCAGCAATACTGGGCTTGCATCGTTGGTCCAACTGCGCTTCCGCCTCTCTGTACCTCTGATCACACTGTCCACAGTATCAAAGTCTTGGACCAGGTCATACATCAGATTCCCTCCATATGCAAAATGCAGCACATCCCATCGTTCGCGATTCTATTTCCAGCCAGGATTTGGCGGCGGTGACTGAAATTGGCCTCCATAGCCGCCGCTGCCACCATAGCCTTGCTGCTGAGGGGGATTATAAGCTTGATATCCGCCCTGGTCGTGAGGAGCCCCGTGTTGTGGGCCTCCATGCTGTGGTGGAGGTGGATATGATTGCTGCCCGCCATAATTTTGGTGTCCTCCATAGCCGCCCTGCTGATCAAAGCCAGGAGTTCCATAGCCACTCTGGTGTTGGCCAGGTGGCGGCGAGAACTGATTGTATCCACCTTGCTGCTGCTGACCGTACTGGTTGTGCGGCGTTGGCTGTTGACTTGGAGGCCCGCTTCCATAGCCACCAGTTTGCTGATGCGACGGCGCTTGGCCGAAATGCGATTGCTGACCATACTGCTGCGATTGATCGTGGCCAAATCCTTGCTGATGTCCAGATTGCTGTCCATAGGAATGCGGAGCTTGCTGCGGCTGATGCTGCTGTGTTTGCTGGTGGCCTGGAGGATTATAGCTTCCGGATGATGGTTGATATCCTCCTTGTTGACCTGCAGGCTGGTAAGATGCTGGCGGCGCTTGTCCAGTGTATGGTCCGCCCGATGTCTGATTGTGCGAGTAACCATAAGGATTCGAGGAGCCTCCATGAGGCTTGTGTCCACCCAAGACACCACTGACTAGGCCACCAAGACCGCCACTCGAATGTCCTGATGAGCCGCTCTGGCCAGAACTGCCGTGTGTAGAAGACCCACCAAGGAAGGACGATGCCATCCCACCAAGACCGCCTGAAGAACCATATTGTCCGCCAGAACCAGATCCGCCATGAGAAGAACCACCTAGGAAGGAGGATGCGATTCCTCCTAGGCCGCTCGAGCTCCCATGACCTTGATTGGAACTGCCATGCGATCCACCTCCAAGCACTGACGATGCCAGACCTCCTAGCCCTCCAGAACTCTGCTTATTGCCGCCGAGAACACTATTCAGTAAGGAACCCTGTGCCCCGGTCATCAGCTATTGTCTTCATCCATCACTGCTCAGTTTCACATACACTCAAGCTCCTATCGCCTTCTTGACCTCCAACGCCTCGTGAGCTCTCGTCTGGGTTAGGAAACGGACTCTGGCCTGCAGGAGTGCTTCCAGGTGTCGGGACGTTGGGAGCAGCCATTTGTGGTACGTCCCAGGTCGATTCGCCGGTGCTTATTTGAACAAAGTAATACTTCCGCGATCTGTTCAGTTGTCAATGCTTGTGCTTTATAGACAGAGATCTACAGCCACTTTGGTCTCCTTTCAGCTGCGCTGTTGTGGCTGAGTAGAAGACAGGCCGAACACTCGGTGGTCGATACTCACTTCGCATCCCACTGCGCAATCCTTCAATCGACACCGCTACGTCAGTGCCAAGTCGCAAACAGACATACGTTTCGTGCGAGTGGCAGGAAGAATAGGCAAGAGAAATATGAAGACATGTAGTGTCTCAGAGAGGGGATAGTGAGGAGACGCACCATCCGGGCGGGAGAGACGGCGGTGCATGATCAGGACCAGCGTCTGGAGTGGACGGTTCTGCCATCGTCGCGAGTCTTTGCGCTTCAGGCGTTTTGGTACGGAGCGTGCACTCTAGAAATTGCCGAGAGTGAACGATAAGCTGCCAGGCGCAGGATGTTTGTGGTTGCGATCGCGACAAGTTCGGCCCCGGTCGAAGAAGCTGGTCGATGTCCGGCGGCGCGATCGGCGCTGGTCGATGTGGTGAGAGGAAAGAGCAATGTCTGGTTCTGAAAGTGAAAGCACACAAAATTCCAAGTGCGAAATCCCTCAGGTCTCGAGCAGATGTGCTCACGAAGTATGTATTCAAAGTACACACCTTTCACTGCAAGGTTCCTTCATAAAAGATCACCCGGAAAGCTTACACCACCCTTCCCGAGGCCTGCCCCTGCGCAATCCTACATGTTTCGTCGAGCTGAGAGTGAGCACGTTTCGCAGAGACGGCGGTATATACCGGCACACACGATAGCTCCGTCGCGCTCGCTGGCAGAGTGGTGATCATTTTGGTGTGTGGCTGTGTGCATGACCTCCACGAGCCTGAAGCGAGACCACCACGCTAGCTTACATCCCGGCAACAGAGCGAGGACGCCCTCGTGCGCAGGCGCAGCACGTGAGATAGGTTCAATGTGCAGATCACTGCGTAGATGAATGTTGGAAACAGTGTCATGGGGAAACGTTGGTGGTCTTGTTGGTGCTCGCTCTGTTCATGATTAAACCAAAAGCAAAAAGGAAACAGCTTCCACGTGCCGCCAGCCTCTAGCTAGCAATGCCTGTGGGTATTCGCATGTCTTTCGCCAGCAGCTGTGATACAGTCGAAAGCATTGCATTGACCAAGTGCCTCAGTGCTGACAAAATTCGGTCTTCTCGAGCACCCGCTCAAAAGTCTGAATCTAGTACTCGGCCTCAGCACCCTCCTCACCCTCAGCAGAGTCTGCAGCGACCTCCTCGTAGTCGCGCTCAAGCGCAGCCAAGTCCTCACGAGCCTCAGAGAACTCACCCTCCTCCATACCCTCACCAACGTACCAGTGGACGAAGGCACGCTTGCTGTACATAAGGTCAAACTTGTGCGACAGAGCAGACCAAGCCTCAGCAATGGCAGTGGTGTTGGACAACATGCAGACGGCGCGGTTGACCTTGGCGAGGTCACCGTTTGGCACCATCTGTGGTGGCTGGTAGCAGATACCAATCTTGAAGCCAGTTGGGCACCAGTCAACGAACTGGATGGTGCGCTTGGTCTTTAGGGTGGCAACTGCTTGGTGGACGTCCTTTGGAACGACGTCTCCGCGGTAGAGCAAGCAAGTAGCCATGTACTTGCCGTTGCGTGGGTCACACTTGACCATCTGGCTGTTTGGCTCGAAGCAGGACATGGAGATCTCCTGGACCGAGTTGGCCTCGTGGGCAGCCTTGGCTGCGGAGACGATTGGTGCGTAGGCGACCAGCGGGAAGTGGATTCTTGGGTACGGCACCAAGTTGGTCTGGAACTCGTTCAGGTCGACGTTGAGGGAGCCATCGAATCGGAGCGAAGCGGTGATCGAGGAGACAACCTGGGCGATCAGGCGGTTGAGGTTCTCGTAGTTGGGTCGCTCAATTCCGAGGTTGCGTCGGCAAATGTCGTAAATGGCCTCGTTGTCGACCATGAAGGAGCAGTCAGAGTGCTCGAGAGTAGTGTGTGTGGTGAGGATGGAGTTGTATGGCTCGACGACGGAGGTGGCGACCTGAGGAGCTGGGTAGACGCAGAACTCAAGCTTGCACTTCTTGCCGTAGTCGACGGAGAGACGTTCCATCAAGAGAGCACCGAAACCGGAACCAGTACCTCCACCGAAGGAGTGGAAGACGAGGAAGCCTTGCAGGCCAGAGCAGTTGTCTGCGACGTGTCGGACCTTGTCAAGGACCTGATCAATGAGCTCCTTGCCCACAGTGTAGTGGCCACGAGCGTAGTTGTTGGAGGCATCCTCCTTGCCAGTGATCATCAATTCTGGGTGGAAAAGGCTTCGGTAGGTGCCAGTGCGGACCTCGTCGACAACGTTTGGCTCGAGATCGCAGTAAATGGTGCGTGGCACGTACTTGCCATTGCCTGTGACATTCGATCAGTATCGCAAGCGCGCAGTCGGCGGATATCAGCAAGAGCAGCTTACCAGTCTCAGAGAAGAAAGTCGAGAAACCCTGGTCGTCCTCCGCGGCCTTGCGCTCCTCAGTGAGGTATCCATCTGGCTGTTTCGAGGTCAATTCTGCGCCAAAAATGTACTCTTGAGTCGGTTGTGCTCACCTGAATGCCGTGCTCGAGGCAGTACAGCTGTAATATGGCATGTCAGTATTCATACTCCAAGGCTCCCATGCTTCGCTCATTTCCGCTCCAACTATCTGCCACCGTGCTCTTTCTCATCTCAAAGATGGGTGTGTACTGACCTCCCAGCAGCTGTTTGCGATCTGGCAACCGGCCTGACCGACTATACGCGTCCAATGTCAGTATGTGTTTGCAAATGTGCTAGCTTGCCAATATGGCGGTCAAGCCGCGGCGTAGCATTTCAGGAGTAAACACGAACCGTTCAAGCTGATGACCTCACGCATGTTGTCGGATGTTTCTGGTCAATGTGGTATCGAGGGTGTCTCTTGACGGGTTGCGGGCGAGGGCGAGGTGGTGGAGTGGGAGAGACGTGCGGCTGTTCGTGCAGGCACAATCGCGTCGGATGTTTATTGGAAAGCAGTGGGAGGGAGTTGTTTTGGCGCTGTGTGGGGCAAGTGCGGTTAGACCCTGAACATCGACCAATGAGACCCCGAATCTCTCTGCCGCCTTGAGCGATCTCGAGGAGGAACAGCTGGAGATGTTCATCGCGACCTTTTCGAATGCAACCAAATATTGAAGCATTCATTACCACCGATCAGTCTGTATGCATCTCAAAAATGAGCCATAGCAGCTTCACTTACTACTCACGTGTTCTGGTCGTTTATGCGCCTCCATGATGAGTTTCCTGGGTTGCTTGATTTCACTGTTTGCACTGCTTGTGACTACAGCTCTCGCAAACACCGAAAAGGTCATCTTCACTGCACCAAAAGCCATCACTTTGCCGGACTCTGGTCCTCATCTGCAAGCTCTGGGGCTGTCTGTCATTTCACAAGCGAATAGCACTTTGGCTACGTCCCTATCAGTCGCCTTTCCGAGCAAAGACCGGCCGCGTGGACTGGATTCGTGGTATCTATTGAACGATCTTGAAGAAGATCGCCGCTACGAAGTTCGCGTCTGCTGGGCAGCTGTTGTGAGTGAGCTCACATCGAGTACTCAGAGCCTACTAGAAGTGCATTTTCTGACTCCAAACAGCAGCAACCGACTGAATTTTGGCTCCACGTCTACGACATCACACATGTCTTCGACACTCCGGATCTGATCCAAAGTCTATCTGAATTTGCAGAAGACCGAGTTGAGCAAGTCGCTCAAACGTCTATTCATCAAAGGCAGAACATCAACGGAAGCTTGCTCCTACTACATGTGCAGGCTGCAGCGGACTACTTCACCACAAACAAGAAATTGATGCAGGAGCCACCGCTCGTTGACGTTGAAATCATTCTCGATCGGTATTTGCTCAACGCTGTTCCAGAGTCGTTAATCGCGACCGCCGGCTATCTCATTGTCATAGCAGTTCTGGCATTCTTCGTCTCTGGCTGGATTTGGAGCTTTCTTCGGCAGAGCAGAGGTGACAAACAGCATCGAGACTGAGAAGCACCATGGCTTCATCGGGCAGCAGCGATGCTGCCAGTCTGTCAGCTGACTCATCGCCAGACCTTGATGTAGGCAGTGACCTGGCGGGCGCGGCCGATGCAGAGCACGACGGCACAGTAGCTCCATCAGGAGACTCATCTACGGCTACCGCAAGTGCTGTCGTACTCCAGAGACCACAGCATCCGTTCTACCGACTTCCATCAGAACTGATCTCGGACATCGTTGATCTGCTGCCGCCAGAAGCTTTCATCAATTTTGCTTTTGCAAACTATCCCTTGGTACGAGCATTTGGCCTGGCTCCAGTCCTATCAAGGCGCCGTGTGGACTACGTGACGACGAGAACACAGATACCGGCGCTCTTCCCACTGCTCAATGTTCCCCCTGAGCTCATGCTTCAAATAATGCAGCGGTTGAAGCCAATCGATGTCATGCGATTTGTGATTGCTAATTATCGAGAGCTGGCAAGACAAGGAATTGCGCCTGTGCTGACACGGGAGACAGAGCTTGAGCTCAAGAAAGCCCTGAGAGGGCCAGATGTGACTTGAGGTGGAAGAGGCAGAAAACCTTTACCTCGATAGACAGCCATGACGGCTAGCTTGAAGTGTTTTAAAAGATGGCAGGAGCTGAAAGCTTGCCTCGCCAGGTCTGCAGATCACTCATTGTGGCACTTCACAAGGAGACTCCTACATCCCTGTCGAGAAGCGTCTCAATAGCGGATGGTACTGAAATGCATCTATTCCAGCTTGCTTAGCTGAACACGAATATGGGAGTTGGTTCGAGAAATCGGGCGTCCCGAACATTAAGCTTCGAAAGTACCAGCTGCAGAGCGGTCTCTTTGTACCATAGAGATTTTGTGCGACATGGAAACACAGCGTATCTGGTTCGGACACATCGAATTCCGACAACGCATTCACAAAGATCTTGCGCCCAGTCATGGCAAACAAACCCATACAAGACTTGGACAAGCTCTTGCGCCCTTAATATGACCTTCCAGAACATCGCCATACTGGAAGCCGCCATGACCACCATGGACCCATGCGCTGAAACTGCTCTCAAGATCAACATCGATCTCGATGCTCCAGCAGAACCTCATCCTCAGGCTCCACTGCACATGCAGGAAAGACGTCTCTCGGCCGAGATCTTAAGCCTAATCGAAGAAGCCTTCCCAGGGCCCACATTCGCAAGCGAACACACCTTCACATTCGTCGACGAAGATCCGCCAGTATACAACAACACAGACGATCCTCCACAATACTCTACCGAATCTCATGGCACACTGATCGACAGACTCTCAGTACCAGAAATGTCCAAAGCCTTCTCCATTCGTGTATGCTTCAAAAGAATCCCAATGGAGCCACCATTTCCCGATTCGCCTGTCGAAGTCTTTTCCGACCTCATGCTCGTATCTCCAGCTATGACTTTTGACCTGTTCTTAAGGCAAATACAAGCGAAGACACGAGGACATATTTTGGCTTCGAAGCAGAGTCTGCCTGGTGAATGCATGGTTCATGCCTTTTATGTTGTGTTTAGAGAGCGAGGTCAAGGACTTCTCAAGCGGGACAAGAAGATCAAGCTCATGATCAAGCCGAGCAATTGGGCAGCTGCTGTTGCGAGTTTGAAGGATGGCAAAGCGAGTGAGATTCAAGTCAAATTTTGGACAGAGACGCCAGGGTCGATTGCAGAACAGACAAGGCGTGAAAGGATGGAGAAAGGCATGAGCAGGAACATGTGGTGGGCGCTGTGGTCTTAGCGAACCACAGCCTCAACATTAGCTGAGTCATTAAGTGCAGCAAAGGACCGACCCATTTTAGTCTTCAAGACGACTTGACGTCGTGCTTCATTAAGTAGCGAGAAAAATGCTATATCATGGGTATTGTGCGTCGAAAATCCACACCTGCGCACGACTAGGTGCGCAGCTTACTTTTGATCGTTACTTCGTTCACCATCATTCGGCCACTGCGCTGCCAGGCTCTGAGATCGTATCGCGATTGCTGTCGCTGTCAGTCCTGGCCTTCTTCCTCGCAGGACCATCCTCTTCAAATTCCTTCAATCGACGTTCAAGCTCTGCTGCGCGCGAGTTCGCGGTCGCGAGCTCTGCGAGATACCTTTGTACCTCTGCGTCCTTACTGCGCTCCTTCTGCCTTGCATCCTGCTCGCTGGCCTCCAGCTCCGAGACGCGGCCTCTAAATAAGTCGTTGATGACTTCGAGCTCCGAAACTCGTGTTCGTAGTGTGTTGTTCTGGTTCACCAGATCTTCGTAGTTGGAAGAGACGCCCATATGCGATCCGTTGCCATTTGCTGTCGGAGCTGGACTAGGGTTGCGCAAGTTGAACGCGGGCAGGCTGGGACTGGCAAATGTATCGGAGGGCAGTGACACTGTGTCGAAAATGTGTTGCGGGGCGATGCTGTGGTTGCTATTTTGCTGGTGTAGGCCAGGTGTATTACTTCTAGATCCAGGTGAAGGTTCGCCCATGTGGCCTGTCATGCTGCCCATCGGGAACCCATGCTGGTGGCCATTGATGGTGCCAGGAGCGTGCGTGGCCACGTGCGCTGCATCAGGATGCGCGGCAGCATAACCGTTGGTGACCATGAGGCCGTTGCCATCCTGTCCGCCCTGACTGTCCCTCTTCTTGGGCTGCGATGTCTTGACTCGGTTTCGGCTCTTGATCACATCGCTTTTCAGGCTGATTGGCCTAGGACGGCCGTGCAGCTTCAGAAATAGTCCGCATGCATTGCAGAGCACTGATCCGGACTCGTCGCGTCGCCAAAGTGGAGTGACTGACGTTTGACAGTTGGCGCAGATGGGAGGCTTTGGTGCATATGTCAGTCGCAGTATCGATAAGGGCTTTTTCGAGATCCGGGGAGCAGCTGGCTCTTTCGCCCGCATACCCCTGCACTCGAGCTAATACTTACCGCAGAACCATTTTGGTTCCCGTAGCCAGCTGTGGCAGCCGGCGCGGTCTGGCTCATTGCCGTACTACTTGTCGGAGTCGAAGATCTCGTGCTGTGCCATGCAAATGTTAGTGATCGAAAAGTGCTAGATAGGCCTCCGAGATAAGGCAGCGCGGAGGGCGCTGTTAAGCTTCGGATATTTCTGCGGGGGAACAGGGATCCTGGAATTGCAAAGGCAGCTGATCAGCTCGAGAGCGATGCCGAAAGCTGTTCGCAATTCGCCTGGTGATCTACGTGTTGGGTTCTTTCTCCTGCCGAATACTAATACTGCCAAAGTATACTCACTTTTCACCACTTCCACTGCTGCCTTTATTGGTGATCGCAGCCGGTGCATTAGCTGCGATATTTGCCAAAGCGCCTAAAGCTCCAATTCCGCTATCGAAAGACGCCTGCCTAGTTTGTTCGCCGATCGAGCTGTATGAGGCACTCGAGGGTCGTCGAGCTTTTGTGTCGTAATCGCTGTTTCGAATGTCGTGTGGTCGAGAGAGTGGCTCTGCGAACATAGGCCGCTGGAAAGATTGTGGTGGGTTCGAAACGGCGTAGGAAAGCATCGAGTTGGCGCACAGGTCGAACGATTGAGACGTTGATGGTAGTCAGCTCGAGGACTGGCCAGTGTCTCCTTTGGGTATCTTGTTGAGATGCAACGAATGTAAGAGCCGAACGCGTCAAGATTCGTGTTGATATTAGGATTACGAGAGATACTGGGCAGCTGGCGTCGACATCTGTTAGGCCAAGCGATAAGAGGCCTGGAGATCAAAGATCAAGAAACGAGAGAATTCATCGATGAAGCAGAGAAGTCATGTAGCATCACAGGTGTATTGATCGTTTCGCGATAGGGGCATTGATAGTGATAGTTGCGTTGCAGGGATGTCGCGAACGTCCTAGCGGGCAGCCATTGCCGATTTCATGACCTGCATGAGATTAGCAATTTATGATTCGTTTGCCCTGCCGACACAACGGCCACTCGATCAACCATGGCGCGTTCGACGCGTGAACGCAAGCAGCCCGGTCGAGCACTTGTATTGCTGACCACGTCGATGGCTCAGCAGCGGCCTGTCAATCTGCTGTTGGAGTGAAAAGCAAAGCATTGAATGTTGCTTGTGGGGCTCCTAGCGACAGCTATTTGCTTGGCCGATGCTGGCATGTTGCATGGAGCCAGGAACCCGCATCTTCCTGACTTGCTGTGCCTCCTGCTCGAAAGGAAATACGCTGGCTGTTGAACAAGAATCATAGCCTACATTATAGTGCACACAATCGTCGTTATTGCGTCGCGCGAGAAAATCGTTCTTTCGCCATCTGCATCGGAGATTATTGCGACTCCTTTCACTTGAAGTGTTCAAGTGGCTCGCGGCCGGGAGCAGTGGGGCTTCCCGCGTATCCGCTGTGGACCCCGTGCGGCTCTCACAAGCAAGCAAGCAAGCAAGCAAGCAAGCCGTTGCGCGATGACCCGTAACCGTAACCATCAAATCGATCGAGGCAGCAATTGTTTGTTCCGAATGTCAGGAGTGCCGCCTACCTTGAGAATCATGATCATGAGCTAGCCGATTGCCACGGGATATTGTCCTGAAAGTAGAGAAGAAGCGCAGCAGGCGAGGATGCCTGGGAAGCGTCCAGCTGCGTCTGGCTATGCGAGGATTGCCCAAGCAGAGGAGGAAGAAGATGAACTGATAGACTCCGACAATGAAGACCCATTCAACGACTCTGCCTACACAGTCTCCTCACCGAATGCTCAGTATGCGCCCATACAACCCAATCGCCAGCGCGACTCCATGCGCATGCCTGACGGGTCGGGACTACCCAGGCCAGGGAGAGCAAGACGCGCGAACAGCGGCGTGGACATCAAGGCGATCAACGCGAGATTGGAGAAATGGGCAGACGAGATCAAAGAGCGATTCAAAAGACGAAGGGTGAAGGGCAAGACTTCGTACGAGGAGCAATTAGAGATTCATCATTCGGTATTCCAAGCGCCAGACTGGATCCGGCCTGCGACCAGGGAGACTTTGGACGAGGACTTCAACGACGATAGTGGAGTCGAACAGATGTCTAAGCTGGAATTCGATGATCTGGTGGAGTCTGTGCGAACTGCCATCGAACTTGGGCTACATCCGAAGCTTATCTCACAAGGCAGTAGCGGCTCCTACTTTGCGCGAAATAGTGGAGGCAAGATTGTGGGTGTGTTCAAGCCGAAAGACGAAGAGCCTTATGCGAGCAAGAACCCGAAGTGGACCAAAGTAAGTACCAAGTCCAGTGGCTGACCTTAAGTGTCTTGAAGCTAATATGTTGCAGTGGATCCACCGGAATCTGTTCCCATTTGCGTTTGGACGAGCGATGCTGATTCCCAACTTGAGTTACGTATCTGAAGCTGCTGCATATGTGCTTGATTGTCAGCTAAGGACGAACTTGGTACCTTACACAGATGTCGTGGGATTGAGTAGCAAGAGCTTCCACTATGATTGGATGGATCGGAGAGCATATTACAGGAAAGGAAAGGCATTTCCAGAGAAGCTGGGGTCATTTCAGGTATTTTTGAAAGGCTACAAAGGTGCGACAGAGTTCTTTCGAGAACATCCCTGGCCGGACCAACTCGATGGCAGCTTTCGGCAAGCGCCAGCGCGAAAGAAGCGACGCAAGCGATGGGATGAGAATTGCAGGCCTTCTAGCAAATCAAACAGCCGGCCAGCTACTGCTGATGGCTACGACACCGAAGACGAAGAAGATGATGCTCCTGGCGGGCAAAGTCGGCCTACAACGCGATACTGGACAGAAGAACTACAACAGAGCTTTCGAGAAGAGCTGGAGAAGCTTGTAATATTGGACTATGTGATGCGAAATACAGACAGAGGAACAGACAACTGGATGATCAGGGTAGATAAGGACACGAACAAGGCTTCTATAGTGAAGGAGCCTCCGAAACAAAATGGAAATCTGGGCTCAGATGGATACCACAGGCGGGATGAGAGCATGACGACTTCACGGTCTCCAAGTACTGGCCAGAGTATGACTACACCGAGGATAGGTGCCATCGACAACTCACTGTCATGGCCTTGGAAGCATCCTGATGCTTGGAGAAGCTATCCATTTGGCTGGCTGTTCTTACCTGTCAGCTTGATAGGGCGACCATTCTCCGAGAAGACTAGGCGGCACTTCTTGCCACTTCTCACTTCCAAAGATTGGTGGAGTCAGACACAAGTGAAACTACGGAAATGCTTTGAGATCGATGTCGACTTCCAAGAAAAGATGTTCGCAAGGCAAATGGCGGTCATGAAAGGCCAAGCTTGGAACGTTGTCGAGACACTCAAGACACCAGACCACGGTCCGCTCGAGCTGACACGGAGAAACCGTGTGCATGTATGGGATGATCTGGTTGACATACCGGTGGCCGTGCCATTGACACGAGCAAGTGAAGAAATGCGCCGTCGAGCAGCAGCAATGAATGCCATCGACAATCAACGGCGTGGAATGCCCACCAAGCCTAGCCAACCACGAGACATCGTCGAAGAAGAGGAGATGGACATCTCCTCAGCACTCCAGCCGACCAATCCAGCACAGAACGGCGATCTACTAGGCGTCACTGGCACTTCTCTTCCCGAAACATCAAACCGCTTCAACCACTCCAGACAAAACTCCGCCCAGGACATTCACCGACCAGAAGTCCAAAAGGTCATCAAAGAAAACCTCCTCGGCTCACCAGAATTGGCACCAAAAGAATTGACACTCTCGCCATCCACACTACGAGGCACGCAAAGTGCACAAAGACCGGGTGCGCCATACCGTTCACGCACAGGTGGCCATCGCATGAGCCACGACATCCCACGTAACAACTCCACGTGGCAATCACCCACGGCTACTCGACATCACAATCGCAGGTTCTCTCTCAACTTCTCTGCTCGGAGGAATTCCATGGCAGATCCGAATTTCGAAGACGATGGAGATTTGGGCTATGCTGCGACGGCTGAAAGGGAGGGCGCTATGAGGAAGGTCATTGTGGAAAGGTTGGAAATGGTGAAGACGAGGGCGCCAGTCTTCAAGTGGTGCTAGCTTGTGATTTTTCCTGGCGATCGAGGGCTTGATGCGTTGCGCGACGGATACCCTTGCATGTGCATTGAAGTCTGGTGGAAGGCGTGAGGAAATTTTCAGACTTGGGCAGCCATGGTACAGAACCTGGAAAACGTGTACGAGCTAATAGGAGACTACAGTACCGTCTGTATGTGATATGCTAGTACGACCGCATGCACTTCGGCTTCATATCTTTATGCGCTGCTGATGAGATGTATAATGATGTTCGTTCTATTGATCGTGAGGTTCGGACCCGACAATCGGGGCCCGGCATGGAGGTTCTGTCTGCTCTGTCGGAGTGTGCTCCTTCGTCCTATCTGTGCGGTTCCCTGCTTTGCACTCCGAGTGGTCTGCTCACAACATCATTGTTGCGGTGAGCACGTAGACAATGGACCCACAGCCGCAGTGTAACGCTCAGGGCGCGAACGTTCTTGCGACATCCCACGCTACATGGCTCAGACGACGAGCGAGTGAAGTTAAATAGCCCAACCCAACCGAACCATTCGTCGTGCGTCCGAGATACAGCGCCAATGCAGCGACGAGGATCGCAGTCCCGGTCCATTTGGCTGGACGCCGGTATTGGTAGGCGAGCGCTTGCATGCGCTGCCGGACCTGCTTTACTGCGTCCTGCCTCTGGATTTCTGCAGCGTGCTTCGCAAAGAGCTGCTCGCCTTCCTGCAAACTCTGCGTGGAGAGCGCCTGCGGGTCGCGGGTCATCTTGAGCACCGAATAGGAGCTCACTCGTCGCCAGGCTCGATTGGGGAGCTGCTCGGGCGGATAATTCGTGAAGAGGGTCTGTGTACGGTGGATCAGACCCTCCAGATCCAGAGGTTTGGGAAGCTTCGAGAGAATGGAGTGGAGCATCTCCGGCTCATCATGGTCGATTTCCAGGAGCTCCTTCTTCCTGGACATTACAATCTGTGACCATCCTCAGCAAATCTTGGGGATCGAAATTACTGGATAGGCACTTACCGTCGCGAAAAGGTAGACTGGCACGACAGCTTCACTAGCCAGTAAGTAATCGAACAGTCGGGCAATGTCTCCATATTCCTCAATATCATGCGCATATAGCGTTAATGTTGCTGCAAGGGCGAAGAATGGCGTTGGCTGGGTTGCGCCTGACAGGTGCGTGTACAATTCTCGATCTGCAGCATATAGGATGCTGGGGAGCAGGTGAAGATGAGCTTCAGCTGCAGTCAACGTAGGCAGCATAAAATCTCGAATGCGCAAGAGCGACAGCCGAGCAGCTGCTGCACTTGCGGCATCGGCTCCGAGCACCAAAAGAAGGACCTGAATAATATCGTGATAGCCCTGGAAATAGCAAAGTACAGGATGCCGTCTCAGAGTCGCGGTTATGACATCTGACAGCTCGCGTTTGCGTTGTTGCATGCGCTTCTCGGATTCATCTGGAGCCAGTCAGTCTGCTGAATTGATATTGCGATGCGTAGTGTGACGAACTCTCTGGGTAGTACATAAAAGAGCGATTTACATCCAGCTGAACCTGGTCCTCATCTCGATGTCGCGCCAAAGAGGTCCAATCGTTGTGCTCGTTGGCCGCCTCGTCGTTGCAACCTAGTAGTACCGGCCCTGAGGGGCATGCGCGTTAGAACGCAGTGCGCGTATCTGTCATAGCTCTGGACATGACTTACATGCCGTGCGCCGAACGTCGTCTTCGATGAGACCATTCTCAGACGCCGCTAGCTCCCTCAGAGCTTCAAGATCGTGATCCCTGCATGCTGCCAGAATTTGACTGACCTTCGCCTTGTGGAGGTCGGACAAAGATTCAACCCTCGATGAGCCCGATAGCGGCGACAGCGCGTGCGAGGCAGATTCCGCTGTGATTGCACCCTCGTCTGCTGCAGGAGGTGTTGGCGTCTGGTCTACTGCCGACTCCACCTCCTTGGTGGTATCCAGGCTGGCCATGTGCGGGATGGGTGATTGCACATCTTGCGAGGGCCGTCAAGAAGAATGATCTGTAGGCCGTGAGCGCGTGTCACCAGGCTCTCAGTGTAACACCAGACGCATCCTCGCTTCCAGTCCCGTGGAGAGAGATGTCACGATCGAGGACGAGGTTCGGCCGGGATCAATTGTACAGCTAGCGCACGGACAAAACTGTGAAATCTCAGCACGGGGCCCACTTTCTTTGGACTTCATGCGTTCCCGATCGTCGACGCGTGCATCTGCCAACACTCATTCGCGAAAATACCTTGCTCAATTTTGCATTAGACGACACAAAATACAGGCCTTGGAGCCCCTCGTACAAGGAACGAGCAAGCCGTTGTGGATCATTGATCCCTGCTACCAGATCTGATAGATCACATTCTGTCGATCCGACATAGCGCCACTGCGGCCAGCGTGATTGCTATACCACAGAAGAGGATGCTGGCGTGGTCGCTGTAGCTCGACCGCTCGACACGGCCAGACTACTAGGTGCTTTCGCTGGTGAGTCAGCCCGGGACAGTGGGTCTGAGCTGTCTTGCAGTTCTACACGCGACGTAAGGGCACTGCCTGCTGCAGCTCCTATCCGAAACACAGACGCTTTCGGCTTGTACAGTATATCAGAAAGACGAGCCACTGGTATAACGAGTTTTCCCTACTTCTTCGCATTGATTAAATCCAGCTCGTCCACACTTGAGATGCGAGGAAGAGGCGGAGGCTAGTGCCCAAACTCACACGACATTAGTCTCCAATGCTCTGCGACCACCTTGGCGGCCTGCTTATGCGAACGTAGGAGACGAATCCTACTCGAAGAATGTGTCACATCTCAGGGCACACGCAGGTTGCAGACAGCGTCAAGGTGAAGCGAGTGCATTTGCCCTTTCTGTCCTTTGCAGTCACATCTAGCTTTGTATACAAGAAGGCTTGTATCTAATAGCTATACCCATCTCCTACAACTATTGCATGCCTTGACTGCGGTATGGAAGCGTGATGGAGTTATCGGAGTTACCAGACGCCGTGGGAGACAAGCCCGTTGGCGTATACACCAAGACTGTTGTGCAAAGTTCGGTCATTCGTTGGATACTTCATGCTCGCATTCGGCATCGGCGACTGAACGACGTTGTTTTCGTGGGAGAAGACTTCATACAGGTGAAGGAAGTCGGCGAAGAGGGACACCTAGTGGACATTGCGACCAAGGCAGATTTCGATGCGCGGATACGAGCTGCCACTACCTTTCACCATACCGAGGATTCCACAGATGAGGACTTTCTTGTCAAGCTCGAAAAGGACGCGGCTTCGTTCAAAAGTGATGCCGCACCTCCCCAGTGCATCGTGCTGACATTGGACTCCAATGACCTGGTGTTCGTGTTCCTCCGGCTCCACGATGACGGAACATTCCGTTTTGTGCAGCAGACTTGCCCGATGCCATCATTCGATCGCATCTTGTTCCAACCTGGCGAGCACGTCGCTGTTGATCCATTCTCACGCGCGATTGCAGTCGCTGCTAATGAGAAGGAGGTCATCTTATACGCTGCAAAGCCTAAGGATCAAATCCAGTATGAGATCAAACAGAAGGCCAAGGACTGGTGCCCAGTGTCTGCACAAAAGCCCATGCAGATCGATGGCGTTATCCAGCACATGGATTTCTTGATTCCACCAGCGGACGATACTGACCACATTATCTTGTTGCTCATCGTCGTCGACCAACACCGCACGAAGGCCATCCGCATTGACTGGCACTACTCAACAGGGCCCCGACACGCCCAGGTCCATCCTGGTCAAGCTCTCGAGTCTGCCCAAAAGGTATCGGATTTGCTGATCCCACTGCAAGAAGCAGCCTTTCTCTTGGTCACGGGCAATGATATCACCTTGTGGAAGAACATCCTTTCTGGATCCGCAACCGAGTTCGGATTGCCTCAGCCGACAGCTAGTCCCAAATACCCTGGTATTTCGGCATACGCCCCTGTGTGGGCCAGCTGGGCAAAGCCACGGCGAAGTCAAGCTGCAAGGTCAAACAAGGACTTTATCTACCTTGTACGAGAAGATGGACTGGTACTACTAATCACGATTCCCAAGACTACTCCCACCGACCTGGAGCAGAGTATTGCAGGCGATCTAGACTGCCATGTCGGCACAGCATTCGCCTCACTCGGCGATGAGGGAGATCCTGATATCCTCTGTGTGGCTGGTAGTGCCAGCAGTGGCAAGGTTGCCTGCATAGGCAACTGGCCTTCAGCTCGACGAATCGAGGAAATGAGCAGACTAGATACCATGAATATGGAAGTCATTGAGGTCTTACCAAACTGGGCATCATCAACCGACATGATCTGCACCGATGTTCTCCATTCTAGTCGGTCACGAAACCAGGATCAAGAAAGTATTTTGGTCACTTCCGGTAAACAACCTTTCGGCACTATCACTGAGCTCCGGAGAGGTATAGAAGCCCGCCTGTCAGTATTTTTGGAGCTGGAAGATCTTCGAACTGTCACCGACGTATGGGTGCTGCCAGATCTTTCATTAGGGGCGACCATAATCGTTCTCTCCAGTCCCGATTCGACACGACTGTTGACTGCCGGTGCAGAATTCGAATCCTTAGAAGAAGTCGGAGACGGCTCGGCCTTTGACAGTCACTTGAGGACGCTCGCGGCCGGTCTCACAAGCTCAGGTCACCTTGTGCAGATCACAGAGCGCACGATTTGCGCTTCGACCGCACTACAAGCAAATTTTGAGGATACTTCAAAGCATAGCGTTCCAGAGGATCAGAGCATTGTGGCTTCCTGGATCATACCGAGTGCTTCAGTGGTCGTCAACGCAGAGCGTCAGGAGGATGGCCATGCAATTGCTTGCTATCACATCACAAGCACTGATACAGACTGCGTGATTCAGCCAGGCCCGAGATTATGCATACCATGCGAGCCACTCTCTATCACTGCCGTCTCTTATCAAGAGACCGTATTGACTCTGACCGCGACGACTGATGGCAAGATCGCGCTCGTTTACTTCCGCGAAGGCAGTGCGCCTCTTTGCTATGCCAAAGATCTATCAGATGCGTCGGATGATACTGCTATCTGCGACAACGTCAATATCCTAGAAGCAAATGACCAGCTCCTTGCCATCTGCGGACTTCGAGATGGCAGAATCATTGGCATTGAGATTGATCTCGACGCGGAGGAGCCGTTGGGTCAAGAGCACAGGATATCACTGGGACACAGTACAGTAAAGCTGGTGCATCTTGCGGGCTATAAGCATTCAAGCATGGCTATGACTGCCTCAAGCACGTACCTCTTATCCTGGTCTGGCGGCAGTGCAAGCTCGCTGGCGTGTGAGAACATCTGGGTCACAGACAAAGCTCGTCCAGAGCTATCACAGGGCGCTATTGCAGCGTGCGCGCAGATGCCTTCAGCGAACCACTTGTCCTCTCATACGCTTGCTGGTGCGCTCATGATGATATCTGAAGACGAGCTGCTCGTGGCCGATCTCGAGCACAAACCTTCTACTGTGCCTCGTCAGATCGCAGTCAGCAGCACGCCGAACAGACTCGTCTATGCTGAAGCATTGAGACAGATCGTGTGCTGTGGTCTGGTTGCGGGGGCACGCAAATTTCCATCAAGGCCACAATCAGCGCCGGAAGAAAAGCGTCAGATTTGGCCTCGACTGGAGTTCATTCCGGCCAAAGGCAGCGAGCCAACTTACACGCATGATATGCAGCCGGGAGAGCGCGTGAACGCAATCTTACCGTGGTCTCTACGTGCCGCGACAGACAAGACTTACTCGCATATCTTGGTGGGAGGCAGTTACGTCCGCGCGAATGGAAAAAGGAGAGGCAAAGTCACATTCCTCCAACCTTTGGTGAGAAAGTCTCAAGTTTGGGAGATATCAGAGATCAGAGAATCTCGCGCTTCCGTCTTCGATGAAGAAGTCTACTCGTTGGCACTCTACGACGACACAACATATATCGCGTGCGCTGGAGACAGTGTATATATTCAGCGCTTATCAGTGGAGGAAAGCAGATGGGACAAGATCTGCCCTCCGTTCAAGATGGCCAGCCCAGGTGTCCATGTCACTGTCGAGAAGGACAGCAATGACGAGAAGGTGGTCGTTGTTTCGACAAATGCCGACTCGCTCATTGCATTGAAGCTACTCGAGACTTCAGAGGACGATGGCACCACCAAATATACCCTGCTTCCAATAACGATGGGTCCGCGTGCGGACTCGTTGATCAGCCATCTTATCGTACCCTCATTGGATCAGAACGAGAACGGTACATCACTCTTCTCTCTGGCAAGTACAAAATATGGACGCCTGATCGGAATGATGCTTCCAGTCCAATCGAGTTCCAGACTGGCTTCACATTCAGGCTACCGATCCAGCAGCATGTGCTTCGAGGCACAACTCTCGAGATCGCTAACCAGGATGGCACGCAACCCACCACCGATGCGCAAAGGAGCCATGCCAGCAGGTATTGTGTCCGATCGCATCACTGGCTCCGCTACAGATGGAGCAGTGGTCAACCTAGCGCTTCTTGGTTCAGCACTTTGGCGGAAGTTGTTCTGGTTGCAACGACTCATCGAACGTAGCGAAAAGCTGTCACCCCACTGTTACAGCGATCCACCTTACACATTCGGCGAGGAAGGCATGATCGGTGAGAGCAGAGCTCTGCCTGCAGGCTTCGGCGGAAACGTGGCTGTCGCCATGAACACGGCCAACAGCAAGCTCAACGACTACCACATCGATGGCGACGTCCTTGCTCGAGCTCTACTACCGGATGCTTCGGCGGCTATAAACAAAGTCCTTGCCGATATTGCCGAGGAGGAGGACGCCGTTGGCGACTGGGTCCGAGCTCATTTGGACGCTGAGATCGCAGCCGTTGAGGATATCATCAAGACGGTGAAGAGGATTGATGCCTGGATGTGACGAGAATTGCGCGTACGTTGGGAGAGGAAAGCATGAGGAATGGATTACGATATCGCATGACGGACGAGTACATGCTAAGATACCCAATTGATGAGACAGGTTTTGCGAGCATTTCTGGTTGGTGCAGGCGGCTGAGATTGAGTAGTTTTCTTATTAGCACTTCTTCACAGACTTACTCAAACTGTCTTCACTCATGAATATTTGTGTACAAAGAGATATGTCTTTCAATTGGTAGTAGTACAGTAAGTCCTATCATACAGCAAGCAAGCAAGCAGGTCCAGCCTTGTAACGCCATTTACAAATATGTTTCTCAAGCGATAAGGAAAAAGTTCTGCAGTCTGAGTATGTTTCATCAAGTCCTGACAACACGAAAGAAAAGGTGTTTGCGACCAACCAAAACCCCATAGTCAACGCTAGTAATACGAACATTTTCCATCACGACTTCACTCAGGTTCAGCCAACTCACTCAAATCTCCCATCCCAACCGGAGGATCCACAATCTTAATTGAATGCCTCGAACTCATCCTCCTGGAACTCCTCTTCTTAACCACAACGTTCGGCGGAATAGGTGGTAGAGGACAACTCGGCGGTGCCGCAGAAGGCGGAGGAAACAGCGGATTCGAGCTCAAAGGCGTGGTACACCTCGTAGGCGGCATAGAAGCCACATGTCTCAAAGGTGTAGTCCTGCGCGCAGAAGAGAGTTCGAAAGACGGTATATGGATCATACTCTGTGGTGTTGAAGCTCCATCACGTTGATAAGGAGGAGATGGGAAATCTGATGCTCCGATATCCAGGCTTCGACTGTCGCGGTATTCTTTTGTTGGGGTGGTTTGGTCTTCGAAGGATAAAGACATTTCCATTGTGAATTTTGGATCTGGGCCTACGAAGTCGGAGTCTACGCCGTCGTTCCAGAGTTGAGTGAATTGTGCCCAGGTTGGTCGCCAGTCGGTTTGCCAGTCGTGGACTGCGACGTCACCGTATGCTACCAATTGCTTGCCGCGGAGGAGGTGGGCGACTTCGATGTTGTCGGAACACTCTTCGATTGCGTTCCAGAATGCTGCTAGACCTTCGCAGTGCATGCGTTCTTCTTGGACTTCGGATCGTGTGCTCTTGCGCCGGGATTTGAGAGGCTTGAGGTGAGATTCGTTCTTTGCGTCCATCCAGCATGGCCATGGTTGACGGCGCGGATAGGCAGATTCTAGAGCTGGTCGAATCGCTCCGTCGTAGACTCGCTGTAGATCGCTGTAGCACATGTTGCCGGTGCCTGATGGTCCTGAAGCAGTAGAGGCGTACGGGAGTATGAGGTAGAAATTTAGCCGAAAGCCGAGAGCAGTCGATCCAATGTGGATGTAAGGCAGGCGCTCCGGACGAGGATACAGTCGGCTGGATATGTATCGTTGGTACAGCTGCTGCTCGATGTGGTCTGGAAGTGGCGGTGCAAGTTGTGGCGTGCAGTTGATTGTAAAGCGAAAGATCCAATTCGGTTTGATCATAGCAAGAGACGTCGGAAACACAGTAATTTCTTTGATTGATGCGACATCATAATCAGGATGTGTCTGCAGCGGTCGATGCGAGAGATGAAGTCCTGGCTGGAGTGGCGTAGGTCGCAAAAGTGGTCGCGATGGAGTCCGTAGACTCATAGTGCTGTTGCGTTTGAGACGACCACCCGGCATGAAGATATTTAGGAAGGATCCGTCAGGCTCATATCGCAAAGATCCGGTAGACGCTTTTGCCGCCAGGGAGGTCAGAGACAGCCTCTTTCGAGACCGCGTGCTCCCTGGCGACTCTGCTCGTCGCTTGCCCAAAGGCATGTTGATAGATGATAAAAAGAAAGCTTATTAGAAATTATGGCAAAAGAAACGCGCGCAATGATTGTAGACTGTACAGTATCATACAGTGGTCAGATCGGTAAGGTCTGCGAAAACAGAGTCGCGTGGATGGTCACGTCTTCTTCTTGTACACGATCGACGGCAAATGTCAGAGTAAACAAAGCGAGTCAACACCGTTACCTGTCACATCCTTGACCGATGGCGACACCTCTGACAAGGCTTTGAGTTTGTGTGAAAGTCTGGCAGCGCATTTGGTGGGATTTCGAAATCTGGAGAAGACAACCAGGGGAGTGCTGGTATGGAGACACGAAGAGTTGGTAGCAGGCCAAGTTGACTGCTGAGGGCAGAGCAGCACAGACGGCGTGGCAGTCTTGATTTTCTGCGATTACTGTCTTCTCGTAGCAACGGAGGATGATAGAAGGAGAGGTGTATAGATCGGATAGAGGAGAGACGAAAAGGTTGTTGCAAATGCAGCGGAAGGATCTCCGTCACGCGTCCGCGAGATTCAGAAAGAAAGACAGATGCACCCAAGACCCTGATCTGAAGGCGACAGCATAATAGCCATAACACCACACAGCACTATCATTACTTGCTCTCACAGATCCTTGTCCTTGAGAGTACTAAGAACGATGCAGAGATGAGGTGACAGTGGAGGCGATAATCACACCAGTACCTGCTGCCTTCTCAGGCTTAAAGAGCCCATAGCAGCCATTAGTATGGCCAAGGGAGAACAGGACATCAGTGGAGGCACAGGCACAGGCACAGGCACAGGCACAGGCACAGGCTCGGGCTTTGGCAGAGCGGTGGTGATATGCGCAGGTGTGGCCGCGCTGGTGGCATGTCTGCTCACATTTGTGTAGGCATATTCCTCCAAGACATATCTCTGTAAATGTAGTGCCCCTGCTGACTCAATGCTCACCACAGATCCATCTTTCTACAGTCCAAGAACTACCGCAAGCCGCTGCTCCAGCGCCATGTCATCCGAATCCTCATCATGGTTCCAATATTCTCGATCGCATCGTGGGCATCGTTGACCTCCCTCCGAGTCGCATTCTGGGTCGATCCTTTCCGAGATGTCTACGAAGCCTTCACTATCTACACCTTCTTTCAGCTGCTCGTCAACTTCCTTGGCGGCGAGCGTAGCCTGATTATCATGATGCACGGGCGACCGCCAGTCTCTCATCTTTGGCCGCTCAATCATGTCTTCGCGCAGGTGGATATAAGTGACCCACATACCTATCTCTCGATAAAGCGCGGTATCCTGCAGTATGCATGGTTCAAACCAATACTGGCAATAGCGACGATTGTTTGCAAGGCAACAGGCACATTCAGAGAAGGTATCATGGCAGTGAACTCGGGATATCTCTGGACAGGTCTGATCTACAACGTCAGCATTTGCTGGTGCTTGTACGATCTGGCTCTCTTCTGGGTGTGTATGACACAGGACCTGCAACCCTTTAGACCGATGCCAAAGTTCCTCTGTATCAAAGGTATTATCTTCGCCTCTTGGTGGCAGGGCTTCTTCCTGTCGATATTGGTATGGCTGGGCGCCATCCCTAGCTTAGGAGGTGGATATACTGCCGACAATCTGGCTGCTGCCATTCAAGATGCTCTGATCTGCTTCGAAATGCCGTTCTTCGCTGTCTGGCACTGGTATGCATTCAGCTGGAAGGACTATGCCGACAAGACCATCAGTGATGCCCGCATGCCGATCCGTTTCGCACTCAGAGATGCCTTCGGGCCTCGAGATCTAATCGAGGACTGCAAGGAGACCTTCAGCGGCAAGAAGTACGACTATCGCTACTTTGACGCGAACGACAATGTCATGGCGCACGAACAGTCCGCCAGCAGAGAAGCACGAATGCGCGAAGGCATGCGGTACGAGCGAAATGGTAGAGGCAAATACTGGGTGCCTTCCCCCACAGATGCCCGCCAGCCACTCCTACAGAAATACGTGCCGAGCAATGCTCGAACCATGAGTCCAAGTGGTGGCGGTCCAAACCGATCGACGAGTAGAGGCAGCAAGAACAAGTACGGCGCAACGAGCGAAGATGAAGAGCCCGAGCTTGATCCTGAAGAAGAGCGGCTGTATACCAACGCCCGAGCACTCGAATTCGGTGACTGGAACTATCCTGTGATCAACACTCACTACGCCACTCGTGAAGACAGGCTGTATAGCAATCCAAACACGATCACCCAAACCACGAATCGTGCGATCCTTCAGCCGACAAAGGAGTCCAAACAACGACGCAAGTCCAAGATTGAGGATATCAAGAAGGAAGTGCACCAACATGGCCGACCAAGGACATCTTCGAGCCACGATAGCAATCATGGCTCATCGAAGGGCAAGGAGAAACTGAAGCAATTGCCTGTCGTTGGCAAGCTGGTCCGAGAGTCATCAAGCACCTCAAGCTCATCTGCCAAGTCGAGAAGCTCGCAACTTGTCGATCTCGTCGTGGAAGACCACGAAGCAGAACAGCTCGAACGCGTACGTGCTCGAAAAGAGGGCGGTCCGGGCTGGAACAGCGTCGAGCAGAAGCACTTCGTAAAAACTTATCCTGACCAAAATGCTGCCGAAGAAGTGAGACAAGGATTTAACCCAGACTCGCCCGAGCAAAAGATCAAGGATGAGAACCACAACCTTAACGACCCCTTCTCGATTGGAGACGGCGATGATGAAATAACATCTGTATCTGATCAAGAAGGTCGCGACCAGCGTGGTCAAGATCAGCCTTGGGAGGATCGAGAATATGGCAAACTACAGCCCAATGGAGGCAAAGGCAAGGGCAAAGGCTCTCAAGGTAGCAGTCCACTGCCTAGTCCGATGTTTGAAGAAGAGAGAAACGCTTGGGGCGAGCGATGATATCGGCATTTTGATGCTATTTTGGCTCCAGATTGTACATGTTGAGACATTAGCGGCGGCGTTCTTTATTTTGGGAGCATGGTTGGCGTTTTGCTCTACGAGATACCATATCGTTCTGGTTGATCAAGTGAAAGTAAGCAGTCTTTCGCAGAAGCAGTCTGTGCAACTCTCATGCGACCATCTCAGGACACATTCTTCCCGGGTCTGTAGATCCACCACGACATCCTCTGAAGCCCTCGCATTGGCAATTGGCAATACGAACCACTTCAGTCAAGGTACTGGTCTTTCTGATTCATACCATGTTCGAGCGCCGCATACCACCCAAGCGACCGCCTAATCCGCCCCACTCATGCAAGATTCATCAGCGCAAGACAGAATCCTGAAGGATCATTATACTTACAGCCACACGAATTGTCGCTGACCAGGCTTAGATCACAATTCATACAAGAAGACAATATGGGTACTGGAAAGACGAGAGTAACTTCTCGAATACCTTTCACTCATCATTGTTGTACATCATGGCCACCTCTTACATCCTCTCCCAAATCAACATCCCTCAATTCATTTCCTACGCCCTCCTCCTTCTCATCTCCTACAAATGCACCCTCTACATCCAACGCCTTTACTTCCATCCCCTATCCAAATTCCCTGGTCCGAAAATAATGGCCATGTCACGAGTCTACGAATTCTACTGGGACTCTTACCTCCACGGCCGACTATGGTCTCACCTCCCATCCCTCCACGACAAGTACGGTCCAATCGTACGAATCGGGCCCGACGAGATCCATATTCGAGATTCCGCGTATTTTGATCATATCTTTGGTTTTCGACCGCTTGATAAGTGGGCGATTGCTGCTAGACAGTTTGGACTCAAATATGCGATGTTTGGGATTGAGGAGTATAAATTGTATGTGAAGAGGAGGGCGGCGTTTGGGGACAGTTTCTCGAAGAGTAAGAGTTTCAAGTTGCAGCCGCTTGTTAATGAGAAGATTGAGAAGGGATGTAAGATTATGAGGAGGAAGGGGAAAGAGGGTGGGAGTGTGGATCTTGCGTGAGTATTGTTATGCTTGACCATTATGTGAGTTTTGATTTGCTGATTGTGCTCCGTTGATGCAGATTTCTGTTTCGTGCTGTGACGGCTGAGATCATCACGGAGTATATGTATGGCCAGCAATATGGATTTTTCGAGGATGAACGGACAACGCGGGGCCTGTATGATCGACGATTCGATGTTCTATTCGGCGTTACGCATCTTGGAAGGTTCATACCGTGGATGGTTCCTATCATTCTGATCTTCTTGCGGTCTCAGATCAAAGCATTGTTCGGTAGTAAAGAGCCAACTGCTAGCTTCCTGGACTTTAATAATGTAAGTTGAGCCAGGCGTCTGATAGATCAGCTCTGATATTGCGCAGTTTGCAGAAAAGATGCAAAGGAAGCTCATCGAGCAAGAAGGTACTCACGTCGACCTCAACATCGGAGAGAACAACAAGACTGCCGCGGAGGTCTACATCCACAGCTCACTGCCGCTTGGAGACAAGACAGGATCAGCTCTCACCCAAGCGACGATGGCAGCTTGGTCTGGAGGATGGGATACGACCGCATTCTCCCTCACACAGACAGCATACCTGGTTCTGCAACATCCGGATGTGCTAAAAAAGCTTCAAGCAGAATTGAGAGAGGTGTGGCCTGATATGAGCGAGGATGCTTCCATGGCCTTGCTCGGCGATTTGCCATACCTGAATGCCGTGGTCAAAGAAGGCCTTCGGTTGATGCACGGCGCATTATCAAGGCTGACTCGAGTCAACCCAGCTGTTCCGGAGCAGTACAAGGGATGGACCATACCCCCGGGTACTAAAATCTCGATGTCGACATCTGATCTCCATTATGATAAGGAGATCTGGGGTGACGATGTCCTTGTTTTCCGGCCAGACCGGTGGATTGACCGTCCTGATCTGGATAGATGGCTCGCCACTTTTAGCAAAGGCACCAGGGTGTGCGCTGGTCAAGAGCTTGCTTGGCTGGAGTTGAAGATGATATTGGGTGCTCTATTCCGCCGCTTTGAGATGCGCATCCCGGAAGACGAGAAAGTAACAGATGCGGATATTCTGCCATATTGTGATGGATTCACGCCGGGACCGAAGAACAACATGCAGCGACTGCCTGTAGTTGTAAAGTCCGTAGCTTCCTGAGCAAGGTGTGATGTATTAGCGATCTATTTTCCATGTTCATGATATCTGCCGTTGGCCAGCGACGCTGAGCGAAAGCACTCAATAGAGATCTGATATGGGATGGTAGCCTTGACGGCGGACATTTTCGGGCGCCGATGGCTGGTTTTTTTGACTGGTAACTTCAGGGATACGGCTATACTAGCCAACAGCCTGGATACCTTATCGGATGTCGGCGCATACTGAACGTCCGTTTCCTCTGCGAATACCTACCAAAACCGTAACCTACGTAATAGTATCGCGTTATATAGAGTAGAAGTAATATTAGATCTTACTATTACTAAAAATAAAGCTATAGAAATAGTAGTATAGACTAAATTAAGATATTATTTATTTATATAGTAATTATATAATAATATTATAGTAGATATATATTTACTTATATTTCTTCTTACTTATAAATCTTACTATTACTATTACTAGTATCTTATACTTATCTATAGTATAGTCTTAAGAGATTATTATATTAAAAGAGATAGACTATAGAGATAGTACTATTATTACTATCTATATAGAGGATAGAGCCTTATATAGATTATTCTTAAAAGTAATCTATATTTTAGAGATTATAGTTTATATAGTATTCTATATAATAGGCTCGACTACTAAGCTTACTATTACTCTTATAGTATCTACTATAGAGTCTATAGTCTCTACTACTACTATATCTACGCCTTTTACGCCTATCTTATAAATCTTATAGTATAATCTCTCCTTTTTAATAGTCTTCTTATTTTTTCTTTTATAGGACTTCTTAATAGGTTAGATAGTATTTTAGCTAAGATTAATATAGTATTAACTTAAGAGTACCTTAGTAGATAGAGATTATTATAATAGTTATAGAGGCGGTATATTAGATAGTAATTTAAGGCTAAAGTAATCTTCTATAGTAAAGTATATAGCTTTAGTATATTAAGATCTACTAATATTATTAAGTCGTATAATAAAGTATTTCTAGTTACTTTATTATTATTTAAATAGTATCTATTTATCGTTATAGCGCTATTCTATTATATATATCTACTAGTAAATATCGTCGCTATATTTATATATATACTTATAATATAAGAAGTTAGATATACCTATATTATTATAGATATCTTTAATAGTATAAGAGATCGTTATATAGTTATAGATTATAAAGCTAATATTATCGTATTTAGCGTCTTTAAATATAAAGAGCTAGCGCTCGAAGTCGTTATCTTAGATAATATTTTTACTAAGTTAAAAGTAATAGTATTATAGGTTAGTATAGGCTACTTAATACTATAAGTAGAACTAGTATTCGTATATTATCTTATTACTAAGTAAGCGCTTTACTTAGAAGTTAGGTTAAGTACCCTTCTAGTATTACTTACTAATAAGTTATTATAGGTACTATAGAAACTCTAGTAGCTAACGCTTTAGTAGGTCGTTATTACTAGTTATAAGAGGGTAAAGTTTACTATCCTTACTATTACTATAATTAAGTAAGCGCTAGTCGTATTCGCTATTCTTTACTTCTATAAGTATTACTATTCTATAGAATATATATTTACTAGCTATTCGCGCCTTATTCTTATACTTATACTTATTATAGTAGCCTTCGAGTAGATTAGTATCCTTTATCTATATAAGAATAGTAGAGTCTATACGATAGTAGAGTATCTAACTATATATTATATCCTTTAAACCCTTTATAATATATTCTAATCTCTTATTATACTAATAGTTTTTTAGTAGGTTAATAATAGCGCTCTATAAACTATCTAAATATCCTATAATAGAGCGTCTAAATTTAATAGTAGAATAGAGGTAATATCGTAACTTCTTAGTAGTCTTATTTAAGAAGTATCGCTTAATTATTCTTATAATATATATATATAGTAAAGGAGATAGTTAGTTTTATATAGAGGCTCGAAGTTATTATTAGAAGACTTAGAGTTATCGATTTTAGTAGTTTCTAAATTATTCTCGTTTTCTAGCGATACTAGAAGGAATACTAACTAAACTATACGCTTCTTAGCTATAGAGTCGTTAGTAAGAAAGAATCGTAGTCTATACCTATAATAGCTACTAGACTATTAGATTATCTTTTAAATATATATTACTACGATATCGCTATCGTTAGTAGTACTTAGAAAGTATATAGTAGGTCGCTAGAGGCCGTTCTCGTTATATACTATAATAGTATATAAGAACTAGCTAAGATAGTTAGTTTTATATATTACGTCTATTAGTAAGAGCTATCTACGCTATATAAGTATCGCTAGGCGATCTTTATAGATATAGACTATTATATAAGTACGCTTCTTATTAATAGTACGTATTACTAATATATTAGTAGTATAGAAGTTCTCTATAGAATAAAGAATTAGTTATTTATTTAGGTTTAGAAAATATAAATAAGCTAGAGATTTAGAATTCTACTACTAAGGCTCGCTAAAGCGCGGCCTACTTTAAATTAGTTAAGGATTAATATAGAGGTCTAAATAAAATTTAATAGGAATATAGGATACTAGATTTTACCTAAATAATTTTAGAATCTTAAGCTTTTTAGCTTTTTAATCCTTAGATTAGAGAAAGTTATTAGAATTCTAGTCCTCTAAATAGAGGACGAATTTCTAAAAGAATCTATAGATATTATTAGCTACTCGGAAGATAGTAAATATATCTAAGTAGCCTATAATCTTAATTTTAATATTACTTTATCTAACTTACTTTCTCTTAACTATAATAATAACTCTTCTTACTAATCCTACTATATACTAACTTATCTACTAAGGCGCGTATCTTTAAATTCCTTACTAAAGCTTATACTAGCGTTCTTATAATAGACTCGAGTTATATACGCGCTACTAGTAGCGAGAAAGACTTCGTAGGCTTAAGGGTTATATTAGGTAGAGATAGTATTATATACTATACTTAGTTTATATTCTTTATATATATAAAGACTAGTAGCTATTATTAATATATTATATCTCTTCTAAAAGTCGAAGTAGCGAATAGTATAGCATTTAGTATACTTAGTAGTATTATTATAGTATACTATAGTACTAATAATTTCTAGATCTCTATTTTAACTAACTTACTTAGTAAATATAACCTTTATTATTATCTCGTAATTATACGCCCTTTTAATCTTTTTTAGCTATAGCTTCTTATTAGAGCCTAGAGTTAATACCTATCTTCTACTATTATATATACCTACTACTTATATAGTTATAATAGAGACTAATTATATTAGATAGATACGAGATATCGAAGTTCTAGTCTAAGAGAAGTATAAGGAAGAGCGCGACTAAATAGGGCGAGATAGCGCTAAGCCGTAGGCTAAGCCGTCTAGACCCTTTATATACGTTTAGTAAATATTCTTAATCTATAATATTACCTCCTCTTTTAAATTAGTCTCTTACTAGAGACTATCCTTTAGTTACTTTATAGCTATTAGGTTCTAAACTATATATATATTAGTCGTAGCCGCTACGTCTTTATATACGCTAGTACGCGTAGCTACTATAACGTTAACCTATATATAGTCCTTAGAAGTATATAGCTTAGGTATAGCTTCTTCGTAAGCTATCTAGCTAGTATAAGTAAGTATATTAACTATAGAAGTATCGCTTTAAACCCTATTATAATACTTACTCTATATAGATATATATAGGGACTTACTTAGTATCGAGGATTAGATTTATACTTAAGATTAGGTTATATAATGCGAAGAGTTAGCTAAGTCTATCGTAATAGTATTACTAGTAATAGTATTAACGGCTTTAGTCTACTCTAGATCTAAGGAAGTATTAGCTAAGTCTATTATAGGATTACTACTAATAATAGTATTAATAGCTTTTTCTTCGACCTTCTTATATAGAACCTAATCCTTTAGTAGCTAGAAGTTTACTTATATAGACGCTTTTAGGTTATTATAATAGAAATCCGCTACGATATTATACGTATATTTAATTATATAAGCCGTAGGCTTCTATATCGCTTTACTATCTAAATAACCTTTCTACTTAACTAAATACTTTATATTCTTACTATCTCTAGTCTTACTAGAGTCTAAGATCTTTTCTACTTTATACTTATCTTATAGTCGATTATTAACTCTATCGGATACTATCTTAATAGATAGGGATCGAGCTACTTAATTACTATAATAGAATTATAAGAGATTTAGATAGAAAGAATTATATACTTTAATACTAGTAGGTAATTTAACTCGATAGACCGAGTACTATAGTATAATCTTTATAATAGTAACTAATCTAAACTACTTAATATCTAGCTTCTTAGCTAGTTATTTAATATACTAGTTTCTAGTACTAATATATACTTAATCGCCTTCTTTATAATATAGTAGTACTATTTAGTATTTATTCGCTTAATTAGCCTATTTAGCTTAAGTAAACTAGAGCTATTCTCTTAAATACTAAAGGATCTATTATATACTTTATACGAACGTATCTACTTTATTAGTACTTATCTTTTATTTAGTAGATAATAACTTCTTTAGTAATATAATATTAAAGTCCTTTCGTAGATTACGGCTAGTACTAGTATAGAAGGGCGATACTTTTATACTTTCTAATATATAATTATTATACGTAAACTCTACTAGTAGAAAGTAATCGACCTAATCGTTCTAGATATAGTTAATAAATATCTATAGATACTTTTCTATATCCTTATTAGTATTCTTAGACTATCTATTAGTTTCTAGATAAAAGGCTATAGAGAGCTTCTATTTAATACCGAGGAGTTAATATAGGTATCTCTAGAAGGTAGAAATCTATTAAGGTCTATAATTAGAGATAATCGTAAAAGAGAGACTATACTATTAGAATATATACTTTATAAAGATATACGCGATATAGTTAGTATCTATCGAAAGTATAGGGATTATATACGTTTCTTTACTATATTAATCTATAACTATAAGTATATTAGTATATATCTATTTATTATAGGTCCCGACGCTTAGTAGTAGTTATACTATAAAATCTATTATAATATTATTCTATAGAGTAAAGGGAATAGGTAATAGCTTTAGTAACCCTAGGTATTATATCTAGTTACTCTTAGTTAATTTATAGGTATAGTATTTACGTATAAAGATACGTACTAATTAAGATCTAGCTATACGAAGTTACGCGTTACTAGGTTAAAAGTCTTTATCTTATCTAGATAGTCTATAGTAGATATATTATAGTAGATACTTATAATTTTATTTAAGACTAACTAATTATTTAGAGGAACGAAGATACTATAAGTACTATATCGATTAGGGAGATAGACGACGCCTTTATAGGCTACTACTTCTTAATTATCTATTTAATAGTAGTAGAGTAGAGAAATAGGCTTATTATCTATAATCTACTAAATTACCTCTTTAGTAGCCTTATTTTTATATAGGTATCGTATAGCTACTATTAGTCTACTATCTTATTCTAGTATATAATCTAGTACTACTATTATACTCGTTTCTAGGTTAGTAGTTATTTTAGTAATATTAAGGAATCGATCTAGTAGAAGTAGAATTTAAACCTATTATTTTAGGCGAGGATTTTTAGATCCTTTTATAGGCTTATCTTACGTACGCCTTATAAGTAGATCTAGCTTAATATTAGTAATCCCTAGCTTATAGATAATCTTAAAGAAGAACTAAGAGCGGAACTTAGTCTATTATACTTATCTCCTATTTAGATACTTTATAGATATAAAGTACTCGAGGTTCTTATAATTAGAATAGATATATACTAGTCGTCCTTTATATTCTAGGTTCTTATACTTAGACCTATCTATAGTAATAAGTTCTAGCTACTATTTCTTAAAGACTTTAATAATAGCTAGAAGCTCCTTATTATAGATATTATAGTTATACTTCTATAGATTTGTCTTATTTAAAAGGAAGATAATAGGCCGTAGTATTCCTTACTTATCTCGTTATAAAAGTACCGCTATACTTACGAAGTCTAATATATCGGTTTCTAATATAGTTTCTAAGCTAGGAATAAAATAGGTAAGAATAGGTATAGTAAGAAAAGCTTCTTTTAGCTTCTTAAAGGAGGCTTAATATTCGCTAGTCTATTACTAGATTATATCTTTATAAGTAAGCCTAGTTATAGATAGGATAATCGTAGAGAACTTATAGATAAACTAATAATAGAAGTTAGTAAAGCCTAGAAAGGAGAGTATATCCTTTATATTCTTTAGAATATCCTATTTCTATATAGTCTAGACTTTAGTCTAATCTATCTTAATACTATCTTTCCTAATAATAAGATCTAAGTACTTAGTCTATTAAATATAGAATTCGTATTTATCGATATCGAGCTATAAGCTAGTATCTAATAGCTTCTATAAGATTCTCTCGATATACTAATAATAGGCTTCCTCTTCGTTACTAAAAATAAGGATATTATCGAGATAGACTAAGATAAAGTTATTAAGATAGTTATAGAGTATATCGTTAATATAGGATTAGAACGTATCTAGAGTATTATAGAGACTAAAGGGTATAATAAGATACTTATACTATCTATATTAGATTATAAAAGTAGTCTTCTACTCGTCGTCTACTACTATATAGATCTAGTTAAAGATAGTAATTATATCGAGCTTCGTAAACTAGGATTTTCTACTAATCTAGTTAAGTATATCTTATATTAGAGGTATAGGATAGTAACTCTTAATAGTTAGCTTATTTAGGGCTCTATAATCGATATATACTTAGAGGCCTCTACTAGGTTTATATATAATTAGTACTAGAGAAGCTACTAGCGAGTTACTATATTAGATATTATCTTTCTTAAGTTAGTTATCTAGCTACTTCTTAATTACCTTATTCTCCTAATTAGATATAGTATATAGTCTCTTAAAGGGAGATTAGGTATCTATCTTTAACTTAATCTTATAGTCTTTACCTAGTCTATATAGTAGAAGACTATCGGCTTCTTATTAAAGGAATAGTTTAGTAAACTAGTAATATCTCTTAGTTAGCTTCTATAAGACCTTATCGAGATTATTCTTTTCTAGTTCTATCTTCTATATAAACTTCTCGTAGTTAGAAGTAGTTATCGTATATATTATAGATTACTTAGAAACTATAAGCTATTCGCGTTTCTTATAGGCTTTATATTTAGGATTAGAAATTAGTATAGTATAGATAAACGCTACGTTTCTAGTATAGATAGGCCGTACTATTATAGTATAAGCTAATAGGGCGTATATAGTAACTAGATTAGTAGGAGATTTTATAGTATAGGATTTTCTAGAGTTTAACTATATAGCGTATATAGTAGCGCCCTACTACTTTACTAATCGCTTAAAGTATCTAAGTCCGATAAAGTCGATATCGCCTATAGCTATTACTTTATTAATAAACTTAGCTAAGATATCGACTAGATCTAAGATATCTTAACCGCTAATATTAATAGATTCGATCTCCTACTCTTTAAGAGGCTCTTATAGAACGTTCTTCTTAGTAGGAGATTATATAGATAGAGGCTCTATAGAGTAGATAATTAGAACCGAGATATATAATATTAAGTAGTAAGAGTAATACTTAGGGAACGAGAGCCTTCTATATTTCTAGCTCTTTCTAGGTTTATAGTATATATACTATCTAAAGCTAAGGATAATATCGTAGTCTAAGTCTATAATATAGTACTTAATCTATTCCTTATATCCTCTAATATCTAGTTCTAGCTAAGTAAAGTATATAATAAGCTTCTTAGCTTTACTACTATTAGCGAGTCTAAGGCTTAAAGGATATTTATATCGAATAGATATAAGTTTAGTTTTATATATATAAGGAGTATTAATAAATTAAGAATTAGTACTATTATTAAGATATACTTCTATCCTATAATTTTTATTAACCCTACTCTCTACTATAAAGTATAGAGAGATAGTAAATAGATTAGTATTTAATTCTATAGAAGGGATATATATATATAATAAGTAAATTCTTAATAATAATATAATAGGTATTAATACTTCTAGTAGTCTATTATCTATTATACTTAGATAATAGACTAAGCGTTTTCTAATTTACTATTACTACTACTACTAGTATTAGTATTAGTATTAGTAGTTATAGAAGCCTTATAGTAGCGCTTAAATAGATCTAGTAGATAAGCTACTTCGTCTAATATATATTTAGGAAGATAGTAATAAAGATAGCGACTCTTAGTATTTAACTAAGTATATAGTTTCTAAGTTATAATAGGGAAGTTCTTAAATTCTTCTAGTCGCTCGTCCTATAGGTAAAGAGGCAAGCCTATATAAGGCGAGTAGCCTAATAGTATAGTACTATCTATAGAGAATATATTATTTATACCTCGAATAGATACTAGTATTATAGATATATTATTAGTACTATTAGTATATAGATTACCGCGAGGATTAGATAGCTTATCCTTATCCTTATCTTTATTCTTAGTAGTCTTCTTCTTTAGTTCTAGGAGGCTAAACTTGACTTCTAGCCGATAGTAGAGATTAGAGAGCTTAGTAGTATTATTATAAGTCGCTAAGCTAAGCTTCTCTTTATACTTATTAGATAGCTTCTTATATAGGTTACGCTTCTTCTTAGCTATAGCGGCCTTATTATTTACTAGAGGGAGCTATATCTATAGAGTCTACTACTTAGTAAAGAAAGTACTAAACTTCTTACTAGATTCTATCTTTAAGATATCTATAGTATCTTATATCTTACTAACTAAATTAATTTCTCTAAAGCGCTAGTTAATAAACTCTAGTATCTTATAAGCTAACTTAAATAGTTATATAGTTATAAGGTTAGACTTATATAATTTAAGAGGATCTAGTATATAATATTATACTAGATTCTAGATATTACTAGTTAGATAGGAGTAGATAAAGTATAAAGCGGTACTAATATTATAGAACTTAGTTATACTAAATTTACGAGATAGATTAGTAATATAAGAGTAGGTTATAATATATAGGCTAAACTATCCTAAGTATAAGATACTCGAATCGATAAGGAAGGGAAAAGGAGAGGATACGAAGGAGCTATAAAAGCTAGAATAGCCTAGAGTAGGCTAAGCCGGGTCCTCCTAGGGCTTAGTACGGCCAATATATAGTATACTACGTATAGGTCCTTATAACTACTCCCCTCCTAGGGATCGTTATCCTTAAGATCCTAAATTTATCTATACCCTTACTTCCTAGGTTTTCTATATATAGTTTAGGCTACTATATTTTTTAGTATAGCGTAGATTTAAGTACTAATCGCGGAAGTAAGGGATACGAGTAGTTCTTCCGCTAATCTAAATTCCTTTCTATAACCTTAATAAATAAGGTAAGCTAGAAATACTATTTTTAGTAGTATAGGTAGAGATACCTATACTAGCCTAGTTTAGACTAGTATACGCTAACTTAGCGTAGTAGGTCCTCTCTACCGCTATTATATACTTCTCTTAGCCTATCTATACCTATTTCGGCCTATTTTACGCCGATCTATACTATAGCGGCTAAGTAGCGTAAGGAATAGGCTAACGCTAGCGCCTATAATAGTAATCTATATATTAACTATATCGCTCCGGCTAATATTACTATAGTTAAGTAGCTCTAGGTATAGCTCCGCCTTAAAATATCCTATTTTAGCCTATTCTAATCTATTTAGAACTTCTATAAGATAGCGAACCTCTAGAACGATAAATATAAGGACGTCGATAGCTCTAGGTTCTATATAAAGTACTATATCTACTACCTTTATACTAATAGCGAGTACTACGAGGTAGATATCTCTATCTTAGCCTATTTAGGCCTATTCTAACCTATTTTAGTTCCCTAAGTCCTATTAAGGCTATATCGATATCTTTAATATCGCTCGCCGCGCTACTATCGCCCTAAATACCGACGAAGATATCCTTAAGGCCGTATAAGACGCTACTATAGAGCTCTATAATATAATTAGATAGTATATATATCTAGCTTAGCCTATTCTAGCCTATACGAATATATTCCTAGCGATAAGCCCTCCTTCGCTAGTAAGGATAGCCTATATCTATATATAGGCGCCTCCTAGTCCTCTAAGACTAGTCTACTTATAGCTAAGCGTATCCGTAACGACCGTAGCTCTAAGGTATATAAGCCTATTTTAGCCTAGTTTAGCCTAGCTAACCCTATTATAGCGTAAGGTAGACGATAATAAGGAGAGTACTCTAGCGACTCTAGCTAGTTCGAGTAGGAAGAAGTATCTAATACCTACTTCTAGTATAGTAGATAGCGCTATAGATACCGTTATCCTCTATAAGGTAAGCCTAGTTTATTTCGCTCTAGTTTAGCCTATTCTAACCTATTCTAGTATATTAAGACCCTCGGTACCGCCCTCTATACTATTAAGACTACTATTACGGTCTAGTCTAGAGCTACTATCCTCTCTCGCGCTCTCTCTAGTATACTAGATAATATTATAATCTCTCCTAACGAGATTAATACTAAGGAGGATATCTAGTTTAGTCTTTTTATATACTCTAGGTTTAGTAGGGCTATTCTAGCCTATTTTAGCCCTCGTCTTAGCCCCTTTAGTATAGTATTTAGGAAGATATCCTAGTTAATAGTATATAAATATATCTAATAAGACTTCCGATCTATATTTCGAGTTTACTATACTATAGATATCTCTCTAAGCCCTAAGGATATCTCTACCTATCTACGCTAGCCTATTAAGGCCTATCTTAGCCTATTAACGCTCTTAGCGTCTCCTTATACCTTACCTAATCGACCTTTTATAGGCGCGTATTACCGATCTACTAATATCCTCGGTATACTCCTAGATATCCTCTTTAGAATTATATCCTTACTAAGATATCCTATAAATCTACCTTCCGTCCTTATTATAGTCCTATCCCTTTATCTTCTTAACTATATAGATATCTAGGTTGCCTAGAATAGGCTCTTCTAGATTATCCTAGGCCCTTATAGCTTTATCTACCTCTTTATATAGCTCGAGTAGTAAGATATAGAATATTAGGTAGATTAATATCGTTTTTAGTAGCTCTAGAATATATACTATATTACTAATAATCTTCGAGATCCGATATAGGCTAATATACTTATAGTCTAACTTCTTCGAGGCTCTATCGGTAGCTAGGTTTCGAGTAGATAGATATACTATATCCCCTACCGCGTACTTCTTTAGAATATAGTAGCGGTTATAGTACTTCGCTTAGTCTTCCTTAGCTTTTAGTAGCCTCTACTTAAGGGAAAGCTACGTTTCGACTACTCGTTTAGTAAGCTACTCTATATCGGCCGAGTTACTATTCTTCTAGGCTATTTCGGGCTATCTCGCGCTTAATAGATCTCGTACCTAATATACCTAGAATAGAATAGCTTCGATTAAGGAGTAACTTAAGTCGTTATATATAAACTCTACTATACTAAGTAGCTTTACCTAGTTATTCTACTCGTAGTAATAGTATACCTATAGGTATTACTCTATTATCTAGTTCTAACGCTTAGTCTAGCCGTTAGTCTAAGGATAGTAGGCCGTACTAAGGGCCCTATATACCCTAAGGTAGTAGTAAAAGGAGCTCTAGTATTTAGATATTAGAATTAGCCCTCTATCGGAGGTAATTAACTTCGGTATCCTATATAGGCGTATAACTTCTCTTAGGAACGTATCCGCGAGGCCTTTAGCTAAGATATCCTTCCTTACTAGGATATAATAGGCTATCTTAGAGAATCTATCTACTATTATAAGGATTAAGTCGTATACCTAGTCTAGATATATACTTAGTAGAAGATCTATAACGAAGTCTAGTATAAGGTCCTTCTAGGATGCCTCTAGCGGGGCTTCTATATAGAGTCTACCGTACGGCTTATAGCGTCTAGGCTTCGCTCTACCGTAAGCTTTATAGCTCTTAGTATAGTCCTTAATATATCGTCGGATACCTAGCTAGTCGTACGCCCTCTATACTAGCTCTATAGTTCTTTTAAACCTAAAGTAGCCTATAAGAGGGTTATCGTAGTAGGTTCGGAGTACCTTAAGTCTATATAGGTCTACTAGTATATAGATACGCTTATTAAGCTAGAGTATACTACTCCTATCCTTCTATCTCGTTAGCTAAAGATCTTTCTACCGATCCTCGATCGCTTTATAGATCCGTTAGACTATCGGATCTTTCTACTAGGCTACTTAAATCCTCTAGAGGATATCGGTCTTATCTTCTACCTCTATCTATACTACCGAGATATACTTAAAGGGTCCTTCTAACTTCGCTACTATCTTTATAACGTTAGTAGTAATATTCCCGTCTATTATTAGGCCTCCTAGCCCTAATTAGGCCTATAAGGCTTTTAGAACCGGTTTAGAATCTTCTTAGGCTACTTAGCGACTAGAATAGTCGACGTCTATATAGTCTAGTCTTCTACTCGCTATATCTACGGTACTATTTAGCTTGCCTAGGATATACGTAATTATAAAGTTAAATATAGAGAGCTATTCTACCTATCTTACTTAGCGCCTCGATAGGGACTTAGTTATTATAAACTATTATAGGTTATTATAGTCCGATATTAGCTCTACCTAATACCTTATACCTTCGAGATAGTATCGATAGTACTTAAATATCTTAACTATAGCTAGTAACTTAATATCGTATATATCGTAGTTCCGCTTCGCTATATTTATCTTCCTTAAGAAGTATACGACCGGGAACTACTATATTTTGCCCTTAAACTCGTACTATTAGTATAGGATGCCTAATACTATATATCCTAATATATTAGTTTCGATCTATATAGGCCTCTCTAGATCGAAGTACTTTAATATAGGCGCTAAGTAGAAAGCTTCCTTAAGGTCTTAGAACGATTTAAGTATATCGGGCGGAATATAGATCTCTCGAGACTCCTCCTTCCGCTACTTATAACTACTATAGGCTATATTAGGCCCTCTCTCTATTAAACGGTTTAGTAGGGCCGCGATACGGGAGAATCCCTCGATAAAGCGACGGTAGTAGTTTACGAAGCTAATAAATATATAGATATCGTATACTAATTTAGGTACTAGCTAATCTTATATAGTATTAACTCGTTCTAGCTCTATTTCTATATCTTATAGAGTAACCTTATACCTAAGAAAGGAGACCGAGTCTATATAGAACTCGTATTTAGATAGTTTATAGTAGAGCTTATACCGTTCTAGGCGCTTAAGGACCGCTAAGATATATTACTCGTATTCCTCTTCGTTCTTAGAGAAGATTAGGATATTATCGAGATATACGATATAGAATATATTAATTAGGTCCGATAAGGTACTATTAATATATGCCTAGAAGGTTCCCGGTATATTCGTAAGCCTAAATAGGACTACTATATACTTAAAGAGGCTATAATAGGTCCTAAAGGCCGTCTTCTACTTATCGCTATCCTTAATATAGAGCCTATAGTAGGTATCGCGTATATCGAGCTTAGTATATATATTCGAGTCCGCTAACCTATCTAAGGACTTCTAGATAAGCGGAAGAGGGTAGCGATTCTTAATAGTAATAGCGTTTAAGGCCCGATAGTCGACGTATAAACGTAGACTACCGTCTTTCTTCTTTACGAAGAGGATACCTATACTAGCCGGTAACCTCGAAGGTCTAATCTAGCCCTTCTCGAGATACTCTTCTAGATACTTCTATAGAACCTCTAGCTCTACCTCCGAGAGATTATATAATAGGCCCTATAGAGGTAACTTACTATCTATAAGGTCGATACTTAATTCGTATAGCCTATAGTCTAGTAATAGTAACGTATCCTTATTAGAGAAGATCTTCGAGTACTTCTTATACCGCTCCGGGATAACCTTTACTAATAAGGGATTATTTAGTACTAGCGACTCTATATATAGTATAGTCGAGGGGTCTAATATATCTTATAGTATAGTTACCGCGGTAACGAGGGCTAACTTATACTATTTTCGGCTATTTCGCTTTCTCTATACCGCTATACGGCGATAGAAATTAATAGTAGGGTTCTATTAGGATAACTAGAGTATATCTAGGACTACGTCGAAACCGTAAATCCTATCTATAGTAAAATCGTCTATATATCCTCTTACTATACTATTTATATCTAGCGCTAGAAACTTTACGCGATAGTAGCCGTTAATAGATAGGCTCTAACTATTAAGAGTCCTATATCGAGTACTAGGCTTATACTTTAGGTATAAACCGAGCTCTTTAGCTAGTATATTACTAATAAAGTTATCTTAGGCGCTATAATCTAGTAAGCCCTTTACCTTCCTAGGCCTATCTAGTCTAGTAAACTCTAGGTCGAGCCTAATTAGCTCCTTATAAGGCTTTAATATCTTAGAGCCCGGCTTCGTAGATTATCTCTACTCCTCTATATATAAAACTTCCCTAGCCGCGATAAGGCGCTCTATAGCGTAGGATTATCGTTTTCCGACCTCTTCTACTTTAGAGCTAGATAGTCCGGTCGCTTATAACCTATCTCCTAGTAGTAGTAGTAACGAATCTAGTCCTCGTTAGCCTTCTAGGATAGTCTACGGTCCGAATTAGACCTCGATAGGCTATTAGGCCGCTATTAGGATCCGGATAGTCGTTTACGGTCTAGTACGTCCTTATCTATATTACTATAGGTTATATTAGAGCGTAGGCGATCCTTTCCTTTCGTCCTACTATCTTCTACTAGTTTTATATATCTCTATTATTTATACGCCCTATCCTCTACCTCTATAAGAGTAGCTAGTAGCGGCTTAATAAGACTTAGTCTCTTCTAAAGATCGTTATATAGCGTAACTATAAAAGTATATATCTATTAGGACTATCTATCCTTACTAATCTCGTCCTACTAGATCTTTATATATTCTATAAGCTCTAATAGGTCTCGAAGGCCTTATTTAGTATAGCGAAGTCGTATATAGGCCTATTAGGCCCTTTCCTCTATAGATCCTATCGAGTCTAGTATATATACCTTTATTTCCTTCTATATAGGTTAGGTTATCCTAAGCGACTTAGTATAGCGCTTCTATTTAGACTAGTATTCGTAATCGACCTATTCCTCGCCGAAGTCTACTTTAGTAAGCTTAGTAACGTAGATAGTTAGGTTTCTATAGAAGATTCTTTCTACTAAGTCGGCCTATTACTACTATTCCGCTCGGCTCTTACTTATAAAGATCGTCGGATTACGAGCCTTCGGGATTATAGTCGAGGTTAGTATAGTATAGCCTAAGATAGGCCGACTAATAATAGCTAGTAGTTTTCTAGCCGTAAGTTCCGTAATCGTCGCGTTCGCCGCGGTAGTCCTAGCCTTAATTCTAGCTAGTTTAGCTCGTTATTCTACCTTCTTAGCCTCTTTCTTAGCTGCGAGGATCTATCGCTCTAGGTCGTCGTCGTCCGAGCTAGGTTAGTTATCGACTAGCCCTTCCTAGTTCTCTATAGATTTATCCTCGTTAGATAGGGCTAGCCCTTTACCTTCGTCGCCTTCTATAGATATATTGCCCCCTCCTTTAGGAATAGTATCCGGCGTTACTAAGCCTTCTAGCTTATCCTTAGGCTAAGCGGTTTGTTTACTAGCCTTCTTCGAGGTAGGAGCTATTACTAAATAGTTCGTTATATATTAGAAGATCGATTTATATATAAGAGTAGGTTATAATATATAGACTAAACTATTCTAAGTATAAGATACTCGAATCGATAAGGAAGGGAAAAGGAGAGGGTACGAAGGAGCTATAAAAGCTAGAATAGCCTAGAGTAGGCTAAGCCGGGTCCTTCTAGGGCTTAGTATAGCTAATATATAGTATACTACGTATAGGTCCTTATAAGTAAACTACTTAGGTAATTTATCCTTATTACTACTAAACTTATCTAGTATAGATATATTCTTAGAAGTCTTAAAGTCTATATCTAGGATAGTATTATAGTAGACGTAATCTTCCTTCTTACTATTAGCCTCTTTATCTAAGTCTAATTTCTACTTCTAGCTCTTACTCTTACTCTTCTTAGCCTTATTCTTCTAATTCTTCTTATTATTATTATTATTATTATCTAATAAGTCCTTATCGTCGCTAGATAGTCCGCTACTACCTCTAGTTAGATTAATAGACTTCTTCTTTCTACTAGCTTCTTCTAGCTTCTAAGAGGGCGAGTATAAATATAAAGGCTCGCCTTAAGTATAGTACTTATAATAGGAAAGAGATCGTAAGGCGGAAGATTAGCGATCCTATAGCTTATCTAAGCGACCTTACTTAGCTTCTTCGAGTTCTTACTAGAGGGCTATAATATAGTTTTATAGTATCTTTATATCTTCTATAGTTAGAGTATCTTTATTAGGTAAAACTATCTCTACTTCCTTAATATAAGAAAGCGCCTCTTTTAGCTTGTTTTTATTTTCCTTATTAAAGTTACGATACTATATCGCGTACTTCTTATACTTCTTAATATCTATAATTAGATTCTATAGTTATTACTCCTAATTAGTAGCCTTCTATAAGACGGCTATAAGATTATCTTTAAGCTTCTATAATACTTTTACTATATACTTTAGCTTACTATTAGTTTCTTTATATTTATATATATTTAGATTATTTATAGATCCCCTAGTAGTTTAGTTCTAAACTACTCGAGTAGGGATAGTTTAGTTTCTTAGCGATAAACTAGCCGCGTAGTTCTAGTTTAGTTTTTCTAAACTATATATAAATACTAGTTCGAACTAGTAATTTTAATAGTTTATTCTATATATATACTTATAAGCTACTAGCTACTCTCGCTAGCTATAGAAACGATATTAAGATAGATAGAGAAATCGTAGTTACCTTAGTAATAACTACTATAGTTACTAGGTCGTCGTTACCTCTTAAAACCTTACCTATAATATTATAAGCTTATAAATAAATAAATCTTACTTATATATATAAGATTTATTACTTTCTAATATTCTCGTATTTATAATACTTTCTAACTAGCGATATTAACTATCTTCTACTATACTAAGTACTTCTATATTAAGAACTACTATTTAGTAATACTATTATAGTATCTACTAAGTATAAGATATCTACTAAGTATAACGAAAGTAAGGAACGTATATTACTAGTATCTTAGTACTTAAGTAAGAAGGCTAAGATAGAGAGAGAGAGTACTCTATATATAAGAATACTATACGCGATAAGGTCTAAGTTAATACTATATTATCTAAGTAGAGAGCTCTCGATAAGATTAGAAGAGCTAAGAATAAGGTATTTTAGTATTAGATAAAGTCTATAAGGGAGTTAGCTAACTAGATACTTATAACTCCTACTAAGTAAAAAGCCTAAGCCTTAGAGCTACGCGAGGTCTTTAATAGGAACTAAAATTTAGAGTAAGCTTCTATCTAATACTTATAGCTAGTAGATATAGCTATTAGATATAGCTAGTAGAAAGAAATAAAGCTAATTAAGAATAGATCTCTAACTACTAAGCTATCTAAGCTATCGCTCTCTATAATTAAGCTATTCTTATCTAAGAAAGTAGATACTAAGTAGGAGATAATCTTATATAATAGTCTTACTAAAGCTAAGTAATATAAGTATATTAATATTAAGATAGGTAAGACTATCGCTTACGTACTACTTAATAATACTAACTAGGACTAGGAGGTATATAATAAGAAAGAAAGAGTAGTAATAATTAGATCTAGTATATTTCTAATTAATCTAATCGAAGTATCTTAATCTTATATAAACAAGATTTAATAATATAGGCTTAAAGCAAGCCGAATTTCGTTACTAGATTTAGAGTAGAAGAACCTCTATTAGTACTAGTATATAGCTATATATTCGATATAGGTAAAGATTAATACTTTAAATAAGTTATAAGTAGGATATATAGATAGAGGAAAGGCTATTCTTAAAATTCTAATAGTTAAAGTAAGTTAGATATAGCTAGTAGCTATAGATAGTAGATACTAATAGAATTCTAGGATATTCTTTAGAAGGGTTTTTATATTTAGCTATACTATATTTTCGATAATACTAAGAAAGCTATTATCTATCTAATTAGTAATTAGGATAGGAACTTTATATTTAACTTTTCTTAACCTCTTAATAAACTATCTAGATCTTAGCTTCTAAACTACCTATATACTTAGTATAGATTCGTCTCTAGTATTCCTTAGTCTCTATAAGAAGCTAAGCTTCTCTATAATCTCTTTATTAATAAGGCTAGAAACCTTACTTAAGACTAGCTAAAGTATAAGATAGTTATTATAGGTTATTAAGGTTAAACTTAGATTAAGTATCTACTAGTTAAGTATCTATAGCTAAGAGAGAATAGACTAAGATTAAAGCCTCTTCTAGTAGAGATACTAAGGAGCTTTAAGATATAGAAGAAGAAGATAGTCTTTATAGGTAAGCTCGTAATTAAGGGTCGCTTCTAGCTTACCTTATAGAAGTAAAATAAAACTAATACTACTACTACTACTACTACCGCTACTACGAGTAGTACGGATCTTAAGTTTAGGCTAAAATTATAATAGCTAGAATAGCTAGGAAATAATTAAGATAGCTAGATAGTATATAGTCTCGTCTTATAGATAAACGTATATTAAAGGAACCTCTATTCTATCTACTTTATAGTTCCTATATCCTTATTCTTAATAATCTATTTAAATTATACCTAACCTACTTATTCTATTAAGAAATATTACGATAAGGTAGTAGTCTAGATAATCTAGTATTTAAATAAGGTCTTAACGTCGTTTAGAAGATACTATATATTTATCTTTACTACTATTAAGTACTATATAAAGAAGGAGAGACGATTTATTATCTTTACTATTAGTATAAGCGAGAGATACTAGATCTTTATTATAATTATTCTCTACTAGCTAGAGTATAAGAAGAGTATTATTTTAGGTAACTACTAGTCTTTAAGATCTAATATCTAGTATTAATCTAGATATATTCGAAAGAAACGATTAAGTATATATCTAGAAACTAGAGTATTCTAAGTAATTCGACTAATAGGTTTATAAGATCTAGTTTCCTATATACCTTTACTCGAAAGAAAATAAGTATATTAAGTATTTAATATAATAGAATAGTAAATATAGGATAGATATATTTTAGAAGTTCTTTATTAAAGGAGTATTAGTATAGATAACGACGACTCGACTAAAAGAGTAGCTAGTTATTATTTACTAGTTCTATTATTTAATATTAAAGTATCTAAAGCTAGGTAATAGAAACTTATTAGCTACTAATTATCTTTCTTCTAAAAAATACTACTTATATTAAGAAGAGAGTAGAAAGGAAGTTTAGGTAGCTTTTAAGAAAGAGATATACTAGCTATATCTACTAGCTACGCGATTAGAGTTTATTACTATTACTAATATCTATAGATAGTAGTTAAAAAAGCTTAAGAGCTATAAGTAAGTTAATATATATACGATTACTTTAAATAACTAGCTAATAAAATAATTATAGTAAATAGCTTACTAGAAGACTTCTTTAAACGAGAGTCTATATAGAAGACTTATCTATATCTTACTAACTATCCGCCTATCTTTCTAGGAGCTAGCTCTTAATACTCTATATTTAATAAGAATATAAAGAATACTTTAACTAGTATTCGAGAACTACTTACTAATATCGCTAGAGTAGCTTTAGCTATCGATAGATAGTTAAGTTAGCTAATAAGGATATCGTTCCTCTTAATTATACTATACTTTATTAACGAGAGTTAGAAACTTTAAGAGCTAATAATCGGCTTTCCTAAGATTTCTAAGAGATATACTAGCGCTAAAATAGTAAAGCTTATCTATACTATAATAGAAAATATAGGAATAACTAGTAAGTTAATCTCTATTATAGTAGATAATACTAGTAATAACCGAATACTATATAAATCGCTATATATTAAGAGCTCGCTTCTAAATTTAATATATACTAACTACTTTAATAGTATTACCTATATAGAAGAGATTACGAAGTCTATAGTTTATACTAATAATCTAAATAGAAGCCTACCTTTAATACTAGAGCTATAGTATAAAGAAGATAATAAAGAAGTATAGGATAAATATAATAATAGTAGATATAGCGCTAACTCTACTATTCTAATCCCTCTACTAAAAAAGTTCTTCTATCTAGTATATATTATATAAATCGCTATTTAGGCGTTATTTAAAGAGCTTAAGATCGTACTAATAAATAACGATTAGTAGAAGATACTAGATTAAGATAAAGTAAGGAGGAAAGTCTAAAAGCTTCTTACTACTATAAAAGGATATAAAGTAGAAGCGCTAGCTATTATTTTATTTAAGATAGGACGTCTATAGCTAGTAGCTATAGCTAGTATCTAAGGTTTCTATTAGCTAATCCTTAGTAGATTTATCGGATAGCGATCTATATAAACTCTAGCTTATAGCGATATACTCGATTTAAGAAAGTTTACTAGGAACTTATCGACTACTCTAAGCTAAATACTTAATCTATTAGCTAGAATAAATAGTAGTAGAAGTAGCTTTAATAACGTCTATTAAGGTTTACTTAGGATATAAAGACTCGATTCGATTCGACTTTCTATATACTTATAAGAGTATATATCCTCCGAATTACTATCTAAGAGTTCTAGAAATAAGAAGGAGTTAACTAGCTTACGCTATCTAAGAGTAAATAGAAGTAGACTAAGTATCTCGTTAATATAGCTAAGTACTATACTTAAATAACTATAGTAATTAGACGAACTTAAGGACCTACTATTTATCTAGTCTTTATATACTATAACTAGCTCTTTAATAAACTAGATACTACTATAAAGAGGCTTATAAAGAAGGCTATACTATAGAAGGTTTCGATAACTTCTACTATAGATATATCTTTCTTAAAACTAGAGAAGTACTATAGTACTATATTTAAAATATTTAGAGATCTTTATAGAGTCGCTTACTTACTTAATCTAGTAGAGAAAGATAGTTACTAGATCTAATCTAAATAGAAGAAAGATATAGAATAGCTAAAGTATTACTAGAGTATTCTTTAGAAGCTATTTAAATAACGTCTTATTAAGTAAGGAGGCTATAAGTAGAAGAAGAAATAGAAGAATAATTAAATATTCTTCCTATTCGCTAGGAACGAGATAGAGAATAAGGATTAAATAGATATACGAACTATAGATAAGGAATTTAAGTAATATAAGCGAGCTAGTAAATACTTACTATAAAAATATTCTATTAAGGCTCCCTAACGACTATTTAGACCTTTCTAATCTATAAAAATAATTTAGTAACGATATTCTTAGTATATAGTAGTAGATTATAGTTAAGTTTCTAATTCTAGTATCGATTATACGAGATATTCTAGCTATTTCTATCGTAGAAATAGACTACGAGTAGTCCTTTAGTATTACTTAGTATTAGGATCGTTTTAATTAGATATATTCTCTAAATATATTTAAGAATATTATAGTATTTTAATACTAGCTCCTTTTCGAGAGCCGATAGAGTAATATACTAAATATTCTACTTACTACTTTTATTAAAGATCTTAAGAACCTAGAGCTTAAGGATAAGAAGGAACGGATACTTCTAATAAGAGATTTAGTCTAAGTAAGGATCTTATTAGTAATTCTAAAGAGATTACGAGAACGTCTAATAAGCGGTCGCGACTATAGATAAATCCTAATCTAAAGCTATTAAAGAAATAATACGGATATTAATATATAGCTAGTAGTTATAGCTAGTATAGAAGTACTCGACTATTAGTTCTAGTATTAAGTAGTTTAAAACTCCTTCCTTTTAGTACTTTAAGTATAGCTAGTACTTATAGCTAGTAGAATATTAATTATTATAATATCTACTACTTCCTTCTAAATATATTAGTTACTAAAGTAACTAAACCCCGTCTAAAGGCTATAAGATAATAGCTTTCTTAATAATCTATTCTTTTATACTTCTTATCCGTTTCTATATATTTAAGATATCTTATAGATTTAGCTCTAGCTCTTTAGCTATCCTCGATATATTTAATAATAGTATAGATTATTCTAATAGTAATAATAGTCTATATAGAGGTAGAAGGCCCTATAAACTAAGAGTTCTCGATATATCCTTATTATCTAAATAAGTATATAGCTTCTTTAAGAGATAAGATAATAAAGAAGATAATAAACGAGATAATATTCTAGATAAAGAACCTTTAAATAATAAGATATTAGAAGATAAAGATTACTCGCGGTTTATATAAAGGAAAGGAGTTCTTTAGAAAACTATTTCTAAGAATAAAAAAGCTATATCTATAAAAAAGAAGATACTAGTAGCTAAGAAGAGGCGGCTATTAATATAAATAAAGACTATTACGAAGAAGTCTTACTAGAAGAATACTCGTTTATTAACTAAAGATATAAAGTAGAACTTAACCTAGAAGAAGTATCGCTATAAGCTAAATACTATTACTCTATAAGAGATTCGGCTCTATTAGAATAAGAAGGATACTAAACTCTTAATTATAAAACGACTATTTTAGTAGCTAGTATAGGAAATTACTATCGACTATAAAATAGATCTATAATTTATCTCTAAAGCTATAAGAGCTCTTTAGAAGATATTAGAGATATTCCTAGTCTCTAAAATTAAGCTTTCTAATCTCCTTACTATTTATACTAAAAGAGTTACTCTTTAGATTAAAGATATATAGCTCCTCTTAAAGATCTAGACCCGTCTTATAGGCTAAATTAGCTATCCTTTAACCTCTTAATATACTATATATATATAGTAGACGAGGTCTCTAATAGTACTATTAGTATTAATCTTAGAACTATCTACTTATAGATTACTAACTATAAGTATAGGACGTTAGAAAGTATACTTACTATAAGTATAGAGAAGATACTCTAAAGGACGAGAACTACGAAGGAAATTACTAGCTATAACTACTAGCTACGAGATCTTAGATCTACCTCCTTATAAGTTACTAACTATAAGAATAAGATATTAGAAAGTATACTTACTATAAGTATAGAGAGGATATTCTAAAGAACGAGAGCTATATAGAGAATATATTAAGCGATATAGAGAGGATATTCTAAAGAACGAGAGCTATATAGAGAGCGCGTCTAATAATATAGAGAGGATATTCTAAAGAACGAGAGCTATATAGAAAAGGCGCCTAGTAGTAGATCTAGTAGTAGTAGTAGCGGAAGATATCTAGTTTAGTCTAATTATCTAGTAGATAGTAGTAGACCTAGTAGTAGTAGTAGTAGTAGTAGAAGATATCTAGTTTAGTCTAGTTATCTAGTAGATAGCGGTAGATCTAGTAGTAGTAGTAGTAGAAGATATCTAGTTTAATCTAGTTATCTAGTAGATAGTAGTAGACCTAGTAGTAGTAGTAGTAGAAGATATCTAGTTTAGTCTAGTTATCTAGTAGACTATATATCTTAGTCTACGCTTCTATCTAGACTATAGCGAATATTACTTTAAAGTATTTAGACTTTAATATAAGGAAGCTTAGATAGATATAGAAGATTACTTTCTTAATAAGGAATATAGATAGGATACTCTAGTTAACGAAAAGTATAGAAAGAACGAGAAGTATAGAAAGGATATTCTAAAAGACGAGAGCTATATAGAGAGCGAGCTAAGAGGAGTATTAATCGTTTAGATCTTAGTATATTTTAATTAAGCTATATTTAAGAGATTACTAGCTATAATAGCTAGCTACGATTTTATAATTATACCTATCTTTTAAGTCTTAAATAATATTATTCCCTATAGGTTTATATAAACCTTATCTCGTTATCTAGTAAACCTTATAATACTCTTATTATTATAATAAATCTTACTTACGATAATAATATCTATATAAACCTTATATCTACTATACCTTTAGCTTACGACTTTAACTTTTCTACTATCCTTACTTCTATATTAATTATACTAGTATCGTAATAGTATATACGAAGTAAGATATAGTAGCGTATATAGCTAAGACTATTATTAATATAACTCCTAGAAAGAAAGATATAGCTACGAAACGATCTTATAATATAGAAGAAAGGAATAAAGCCGCTACTATATTAAGTAGCTTAGAATATACTTCTACTACTAGTAAGGATCCTTATAAGTTAACTAAAGGTAAGAAGACTACTACTATATCTAAGAAGCGTAAATAGAAGTCTAGTAGTAAGTTCTCTATACCTTATAGCTAGTAGTTATAGCTAGTATCTCCTACTAGTTATACTAACTTTTTCTTAGCTATAGTATTATATAAGATTAGGAGATATTAGAAGGATATTAACCTCTTAGTTCTAAGGCTTCCCTTCTAGTATCTTATATAAGAGGTAGCTCGAGACTTTAATAATAATCTATACTAGTAGAGAAAGATACTTAAGGCTCTTTAGAAGGCTACTAAAGCCTTCCTTATTATAATCTTCTAAGATACGTTCCTTTCCCTAGTTTCTATAGTCTATACTAATCGTTTAATAGCGTTAAATCTCTTTACTATATATACTAAGTATATTCCTCTCTAGAATAAGGATATTTAGGCTCTATATTCTATTCTTACTTACTTTAATATTAAAATCTAAGACTTATAGTATTAAACTTAGTATATAAGGAGAGATATAGTTAGCTCTATATACTTCTATACTTTATATATATAGAAGTATAAGCCTTTATAAGCGTTTATAAAGTAGTTTCTTATCTTCTTACTTAATATCTTAATATATTAAATAAACTAGTACTTTATATAGTTTAAACTAGTACTATTCCTAGTTTCTTAGTAGTTAAACTATACTTTAGGTTTAGGTTTAGCTTAGTAAACTAAACTAAACTAGTCTAGACTACTAGGGAATCTAGTTATTTATTTCTTATAATACGCTAACTAAGTTAATAGCTTCTTAGTAATTAAGTTTAAGTTACTATAAAATATAGTATATCGACTTAGTATTAGAGCTAATAATCTTCTTAAGATCGCTTAGACTAATATCGTAGATCTTATCTAGAGGGAAGTATATAGTTATAGGCTTAGAATATTTATTAGATACTTTAAAATTAATAAATACCTTCTACTAACTAGTCTACTTATTCTTTTTATAGTATAACTCGTTTAGGATTTCTACTAAGTCGAGTATATTTAGAAGTTCTAGATATATTACTATCTCTATCTAAGGGAGTTTATTAAAAATATCTTACTATTTAGTTATATACTATAAGGGAATCCTCTATATATTCCCTTAAAGTATTCTATAGATATCTCTAAGATATCTATTAGATAACTTAAATATATCGGTATCTTAGCGCTATAGGATAAACTATCCTCTTCTACTCGATCCTATTTTCTCGTTTCTTAGATAATATTAATAGCTATTAAATATACTACTTAGACGTATTATTATACTCTATATACTAAACTTCTTATAGTATATTACTTCTCTAATCCTATAGAAGTATAGCTATACTAAGTATAACTATTCTTATAGTACTACTACTAGTATCCTATAGGCTCCTCTTAGATATCTTACTACTACTATAAGCTATACTAACTAGTAGACCTATCTTCGCGTTCTTATTCTAAGAATAGGTCTAAAGAATAGTAGTTCTAGTAATATAGCTATAGAGAAACGCTCTATATACTCCGCTATTTCTACTATCTTCTCTAAGATAACCTAGAAAAGAGATAAAGAGCCTAATATAGATATCCTAGAAATATCTAAGGAGCGATAACTAAGTCCTAATAATTAGCTCGAAGATAAGGAATCTTTCTCTCCTTCTCTATCTCTAGCTCTAACTATTATACTATAAGATACTATTCGTAATCGCCTCTAGCTATTAGATAACGGCTTTAGTACTATAGTAATAGACGATACTACTCTTAAGTAATACTTAGCTAAGTATTAGTATCTAGTTAATACTCTCGCTATATTTAATAAGAAGTAGAAGAGGACGGCTATAATTAAGAATAATACTAGTACTATTAATAATACCTTTAAGATACCTCGCCTATACTAGCGAGATCTATTAATTAAGTTATTTAAAAGAGATCCTCTTAAGCTTACTTCCTTTATCTTCTAATCGTACCTTATATAGGTAAATAAATATAAGAATCGCTTCGTTATCTATAACTACTAGGATCTAGATAATACTAGAAGGACTTTATAGTCTATTTCTAAGATTAAACTATAAGATATTATCGCTACTATTAAGTAGCGTATAGTAGTACTAATAGAGAGTAATAAAGTATTTAATTAGAATAACTTAAAAGAGCTTATCTATAATACTATTCGCCTACCTACTACTTAGCGCGCTAAGAACGCTATATCCTTCTAGGCTATAACTTTCTATAGTAGCTAAGCTATTATAAAGTTCTACGCTTATATACGTAAGTAAGAAGACTAGTTAGAAGCTAGGTTTCTACTTAATCGATTATATAAGTCTATTTATATTAATTTCTACTTCTCTAAACTTCTAGTATATATTTATACTAAGATTAGAAAGTTAAATAAGCTCCCTACTTTTACTATAGTCGATAAATTATTTAATAAAGCCGATTATATTAAAGATACTAAAGCTATAGCTAAGAAAGTAAAAGATAGCGCTTCTTTCTTATAAGCTCCTAAGAACTCGACTTTATTAGATAAGAATATATTAGTAGGCTCTTAGAAGTACCTATTAAGTACTTTATAGACCTCTTCTAGGAATATATATAGATATAGAGGATAGTAGAGGGATAGACGAGATCGTAGTTTAGGAATACTAGACTAAGTATTAAGTACTAATACTACCTTACTTTCTAGAACCGATACTTCTACTAGTATAGCTATAGATTAGTCGGAAAATAAAAGATTCTAGTTATCTCGCTTTCCTCTCTATAACTAGGACTAAATACTAGAGGAAGAAAACGATAGATTAAGATTACTATCGAGATATCTTATACTAGGGATATAAAATACCTTACTATCCTTATCGACTATAGAGTCTAGCTTAATCTTTATTCGTAGTATATTACTAAGATCCTAAATCTCCCTCCTTTAGATTTAGAGCCGCTAAGGATTACCTTTCTTAATTAGAATAGAATAACTATCTATAAGGCTTATTTACTTATCCTAATAGTCTATAACTATAATAGGAAACTCTATATAGTTATCTAGACCTTCTAGACTAGTGTATTTATAGATTATAATCTAGTTCTTAGATAGAACTAGCTTACTAAGACTAATCTACTTATATCCTTTTAGAAAGAGACTTTCGTATAGAACCTATAAAAAGAAAATCTTCTTAACGACTTCTATCTACTTCTAGAACTTCTATTAGATATTTTAGAGATACCTAATATCTATCGGCTCTCTCTTCTAGTTTATACTATTATAGAAAGTTCTACTATAGTCTAACTTAAAAAAGGAACCTACTTTATAGGATACTAAATAGAGGATAGTAACGACTCCGATAATAAAGAGGACCTTCTAGATATCTTAGTAGTATCTAGAGATCCTTCTAAGATCGCTCTAGCTAGGACTATATCGATCTTAAACCTCGCTAGTAGTAGAGATATCGACCTAATAACTATTAATCTAAACTCTAAAGAACCTTAGTAGATTAGAGCCGTTATTATATACTCCTACTATATAACCTTCTATATATCCTATCCTAAACTCGCTAATCTATCTCGCTAGATCTATAAATATACTATTATAGTAGCTAAAGCTATTTATTCTAGCGTCCCTAAAGCCTTTTATAACTATATTAATATATTTAACGTCGACCTTACTAGTATTATCCCTTCTTACTTAGAATATAACTATACTATTAATCTAGAAGTAGGTAAGACTCTACTTTAACTACTAATCTATAATCTTTTATAAGAAGAGTTAAAGATCTTTTATAAGTACTTAGATAATATACTCGCTAAAGGATAGATTAGGCTAAGTAAATCCTTTTATAGTATATCTATCCTCTTTATTCTAAAAAAGAATAGTACTATATAGCTATATATTAATTATAGAGGTCTTAATAAGATTACTATAAAGAACCGCTATCTACTACTATTAATTAGTAAGTTATTAGACTAGTTTAGTAATACTAAGATCTTCTCGAAGCTAGATCTAAAGAACGCCTATTATCGGCTCTATATTCGAGAAGGAGATAAGTAGAAGACTACTTTTAAGACTCGCTATAGTCTCTTTAAGTACCTAGTTATACTATTCGGCCTTTCTAATATCCTAGTAATATTCTAGTTATATATTAATAAAGTACTTATAGGCCTTATTAATAATATCTATATAGTATATTTAGATAATATCTTTATCTACTTATAGAATAAAGAGAAGTATAATTAGTATATTTAGATAGTTCTAGAACGCCTATATTAATAGAAACTATATACTAAGCCGTCGAAGTATAAGTTCTATATAAGTACTATAGAATTCCTTAGCTTCGTAGTTACTCTAGATAGTATAGTAATAGATAATAAGTAAGTAGTAGCTATTTAGAATTAGCCGATATCTCGTTACTATTATAATATCTAGATATTCCTAGGCTTCGCTAACTTCTATCGTCGATTTATCTAGAGATATTCGAAGATTACTAGGCCTCTAAATAAGATACTAGCTAGAGGTATCTTAGAGGTATCTCTAAAGAAGAAGAAAAAGTTATTAGAAGTCTCTTCTAGTAGACTCCTAAAGTAGAGGAATCTTTTTAGATATTAAAGAAGGCTTTCTAGAAAGCGTTAGTATTATAGTATTTCGATCTAGTATTACTAACTATAGTAATTACTAATATCTTAGATACTATATATACTAGTATTCTTCTTTAGCCTAATAACTCTAATACTAAGTAAAAGTATTAGTATCCTATTATATACTACTTTAAGAGTTTTACTAGACCTTAGGTTTAGTATAGTATCCCTAATAAAGAACTTATAGCTATTTTAGAGTACTTTAAGGTATAGTAGTACTACCTCGAAGGTATCTCGTATCCTATTTAGGTTTTATCTAATTACTATAACCTAAAGTACTTTATAACTATTTAAGAGCTTAGTAGTAGGTAAGCCTATATTATAGAGCGCCTCGCGGTATATAACTTTATTATTAAATATAAGAAGGGCTTAGTAAACTCTTTAGATAGATTATCTTATAGACTAGACTACTTTAATAGCTTTAAAGATTAAGTTAAAAGGAAAGAGCTAAGAGATCTTTTACCTAACCTTTAGCGATAGTTAGAAGTTACCTAGGATCTAGTAGCTACTATAGAGATACCTACTAGATATCTTAGGGCTATAAGGCTAAGGATAGGTATCTAGTCTAATAGCTTATAAATAGATAACTAAGAGGAATACTTAGTATTAGCTAGTTTAACTTTCTTTAAAGAAGGCCTAGTATAGTAGAATAACGCTCTCGATAATATATCTATACTATACCTTACTAGAGTAGGAGTAGATACTAGTAGATAGATCTATAACGTCCTAATATCTCGCTCGATAGTTACTATAGTAGCCTAGAGTAAAACGGCTTATAAGGAAGAACTACTAGTATTACTTATTAACTTTATTTATAACGTCTAGTAAAAGGACGCTTTTATTTAGGACGTTCGAACTAGAGCTACTCCTTACGCTAGAGATAGTATAGTATATATATCTTAGAATAATACTAGAAGTATCTTATAGATATCTATCTAGTATTAGAATATATAGTCTAGTTAGTTACCTAGTAGGAGATACTAAGGTAGGCTAGATTATATAATAATAATTATATAACTAATCTAAGCTAATACCTTTTAGGTTTAGCTCTAACCTATAGATAATAATAATATACTTACTATTCCTACTTTAGCCCCTACTATTCCTTATAGCTTCTATTATAGTTTATAATCTATTTATACCTATCGGCCCTTCTTAGCTTAATAGGTTATAAGCCCGGGTTTATAACTATAAGGTAGAAAGACTAAAGTAGTATAGGTTACTCCTAAATCTATAAGTCTAGTCCTAGAAGAAAGAGGTAAAATAGGAGAGGGAGACTTAAGATAGACCTATATATATTATATAAAGAAGCCCTATATATATAAGCTATAAAAGAACCTAGTAAGGTATACTTAGAAAGTATAAAGGGAATAGATAAGCCTAAGTTTTAAGTACCTTTAGATAAGCCTTAGATTTAGTACCTAGTACTACTAATACTCTAATCTATAGGTTATAATAGTTAGGAAAGACTTAAGGAAGTTATTAGCCCTATAGAGTAGGAATCTATACTAAGTTTTTAGTAATCTTTAAAACTAATAGGCCTAGTAGAGCTAGGGATCTATAACTAAGGAAGATAGCTATCTAGAAACTATTATTTTTAGACTAAAGAAAGAGCTTATTTCTAGAGTTTATTTAGATTTAATTTATAGAAGAAATTATAAATTAAGAAGGAGGAATTAGTAAGAGAAGGGCTATACTAATCTTAATAAGAGAGAATTATAAATTATAGTTTAAGATAATTAGGATATACCTAATAAAGCTAAAGGTTAAATAGGTACTAGATAAAGTAGTCCTTAGTATCCTAGTATCTATACTATCTAAGTATATCTTAATAATATTATTAGAATTACTAAACTAGTTAATTAGAAGAGTAAGTTATAAGGTTTATAATATAATAGTATTATATAAAATATTTATCTATATTTTAGAAGATAACTAGGATAAATATTAAGAGCTTAAATATATAAGGTATCTATAGATATAGGTAAAAGGAAAATATAAGAGGAAGCTTTAGGTAATAGGAAGAAGCTTACTCTAATAGTATACTAATTTTAGTATAGAAGAAGGCTAAATAGTTAATAAAGTATAGTAAAGCCTAAGTAGTATAGCTAGGAAGATAGTATTAATCTCTCTATAGTTTAAGGAAATTAAGACTAAGAAGAGAAGGATTTAATAGCTTCTAGTAGCTCTTCTAGAATTATTTAATACTATTAGGAATAGAATAGATCTAAGGTAGGACCTAAGCCTATAAGATATTCTTAGTATCTTAAGAGAAAAATAGGAATAGATAATAAGCTAGAAGATAGCTATATTTACTAAGAAAAGAGATTAGGTAGATAGGGATTTATTATATTTCTTATATAAAGGAAAGTACTAGATTAGAGAATATTCTAACCTAGATAAGGTAAAAGTAGCTATTAAGCTAAAGTAGAGCTATAGGGTAGTAAAGAAATAATCCCTATCTAGAGCTAGAAGGGGATCTTTACTAGATAAAGAATAACTTAAAGAAATAGTAAAGAAACTAAGCCTAAGAATATAATCCCTAGAAAAGAGGACTAGGAAACTATCTTCTAAGAAAGCCTATATAGTATAAGATATAGAGATACCCTCTAAACTATCTTCTTTCTCTAAGAAGGAAGATATAGATAAGATAGCTTATTTAACTATTAAAGTAAAAGGCAAATATAAGCTATCTAAATAGCTACTTAACTCTTATACTTCTACTTATATAACTAACTAAGAATTACTCTTTAGAGATATAAAACCTCTTAAAAAGAAGAAGTAGATTAAGGTTAAAGATAACTATCTAATAGCTATATATATTAGGAGTATAGTTATAGATAGAAGGAGGGGTAAGTAGATTATACTAAAAGATATTCTCTTTATATCTAGGCTTAAAGTTAATCTTATTTCTTAGAACTAATTTAGTAAGTAGTTTAGTATTTAACTACTAAAATTTATACTTTATTTACCTAATAGAAAGCTAGTTATCTAGATAAGGCTTTTAGAAGGAGTACTATTTATTAAGGAAATTAGCTAAGATCTAGATAAACTTATATTTATATATATTCCCTAGGATCTAATAAATAATAATACCTATACCTTTATAGCCTAGACTAACTAGGATTAGTAGAAGCTATAGTATAGAAGAGTTAGATACTTTAGAGAAGTATTACTAAAGGATCTTTATAAAGTTACTAATCTAAAGGAACGAATTCCTATCCCTATAAAGTATTAGCCTTATAGAGTATATTCTCTAGCTAAGATAAAGAAATATAGAGGAAAGGAGACTAAAAGAAAGCCTACTAGACTTTCCTTTATCTTAATTAATATCTATAGACTACTACCTATATTAAGGCTAGGTTTTAAATAGTAGCTTAAGATTATTAATAACTTTTCTAGAAAGAAGTAGGTATTCCTATTAAAGTTAAAAGAAGATATAGTAGATATACTATAGGAATAGAAAAGAAAAGCTAAACTATAATTAGGGAATTAGCTTTAAGTAGTAAGAAGTAATAGAGTAAGAGAATTACTTATATTACTTAAGTAGTAGGAGAAGGAATCTAGAATCTTCTACTATATAATTAAGGTATATAACTTAATCTAAAATAGAGTTATAGAAAGATCTATCTAGATATCTAAGGAATATATTAGGGTAATACTTAAAGAGTTAAATATATTAGTTAAATTCTAGCTAGAAGTATTAAATACCTATACTATTATAAGAAATACCCTTCTAAATAGGCTAGATATTAATAGGTTAAAAGTTTTACCTAATAAAGCTTTTACTAGAAAGAGACCTTCTATATTATATTTTAAGGTTTAGGGATATAGAGTAGTTATATATATAGATACTAAATCTTAGCTAGTTAGGATAAGATTAGATAAGCTAATAAATAGGGAGAAAGATACTATATTTATTAGCTATATATCTAATATATCTAAAATATAGCTATTCTAGGAGCCTAATATAAAGACTATAAGAGCTTATAATAATACTATCTAGTTTAAGAATAAGAAAGGAGGAGATATAACTTTAAATATTCCTAGACTTAACTAGCTAAGCTAAGCTCTAGTTAGAAACCTAGTTAGTAGGCTAGTAAGAAAGGAGAAACTAGATCTAAAACTACTATAAGTTTAGCTACCTCTACTACTAAAGGATAAGGACTAATATTAAATAATAGATAATCTAAAAGAAGAAAAAGAAAATTATAAATAGTAGACTCTAAATTAAAGCTAAAAGGAACCTTAGTAAGATAACTAGATTATCTATACTTAGGAGGGGAATTTAAAAAGAAGAAGATTAATCTCTAATAAAGAGTTAAAAGAAGAAAGAGTTTATAGTATAATTATAAGATTAACTATATAGAAGAGACTAAGAGAATTAGAGGATAATAATTTCCCTAAAGCTAAATATTATAGAGCCTTTATCTACCTAATAAAAGATCTAGATCTAAGTATAGATTAGATAAATAAACTTCTAGAGTATATTTATAAGATTATATTCCCTACTTTTATACTAGGAATTATATAAAGATAGGAGGTTCTAATTCTAAGAATCTACTAAAAGGTAATATAAGATCTAAAATAGGGTTATATATAGGAAGAGGCAATCTAGAAAGAACTAATTATACTTAAGAGTAACTATACCTAGAATTAGGTAGTCCTACTAAAGGGAGCAAACCTAGTTACTTTAAAATAGGTATTTAATATAAAGAGACTAATTAGTAGAGTAATTAATAAGTTTAAGGTAAGACTAGTTATAAAAGGATTTTCTTAGAAGTTTAGGATAGATTTCTAAGAGATATTTATACTAATAGTTAGGTATAATATACTTAGGGTATTTATAGCTACTATATATAAGAAAGATCTAGAACTATACTAAGTAGATATAAACAATATATTTACTAAAAGTACCTTATAGGAAGATATCTTTATAATTCCCCTACTAAGAGTAGAAATCCTATAAGATATAGCCCTAAAAATCCTAAGGAGCTTATATAGCCTAAAACAAGTAGTAAGAGACTAGAACAAGCTATATATCTTAAAGCTAGAGAAAATAGGGTTTTACTAATTAGAGGTAGACCTATACTTACTTATTTATAAGGATAGGAACCTAATAGTTTTAACCTATATAGATAATATTCCTATTATAGTACTAAAACTAGAAGATGTTCTTTAGTTTAAGAAAGAACTAGGCAAGGTATTTAAAATTAAAGACCTAGGTAAACTAACTAAAATTCTTAGGATAAAGCTTACTAGAGATAGAAAGAATAGTACTCTAAAGCTTAACTAAGAATATTATATCTAGGAAAGCCTTATAAAGTTTAAAATAACTAAAGAAATAGCCTATCTAACCTTATTACCTCTTAATAACTATAAGAGTCTAAGGAAATCTAACTTAGATAAAGAGAGATATAATAAGATAGAGTACTAAAGCTAAAATAGTATATAGATATAGCTAATAACTATAATAAGACCTAATATTACTTTTACCCTTAGAAGACTTAGATTATATATATTAGATCTATCTAAGAGATACCTAAAAGTACTTAGGAAACTAGCTAGATACCTAAGATTATTCCTAAGCCTAGGTTTAATATTTAGAAGGGGAGGAGGAAAGCTAATTAGATATTTAGACTCTAATTATATAATAGACAAAGCTAATAGAGTCTTAATCCTTAGAAGTATCTTCTTTCTCTATAGATTACTAGTTTCTTAGATAAGTAAGAAGCAAAAGTTAGTTACTATATTAACTATAGAAGCTAAGTATATAGTAATATATATATATATATATAAAGCAATCTTAGTTCCTTATAGTACTCCTAAGGGAGATAGACTATACTTAGTTAGTAGGAGAATATTTATTTTAGCTACTAATTAAAGGAAATTCTAATATAGTAAATAAAATTAGGCCTATTTAGATTATAGGAGACAATTAGGTAGCTTTAACTTTAGTTAAAGATACTTATACCTATAAGAGATTAAAATATATTAATATTAGCTTTAATAAGGTTAGAAACCTTTAGTAGTAAAGGAAAATTATAGTAGAATATACTCTAATAAAAGAGATAGTAGCTAATAGCCTAACTAAGCTAAAAATAGGGCTATAGTTCTAGGAATTTATTAGACAACTATAACTTATATAGTAATTAAGTAGAGTAAAGGATAGTATAAAAGGGACTAGAGAAACTCTCTCTAAGAGTATTTCTATACGTTCTATACTAGATCTAGGAATTAAACCTAGCTAGTTAGATATACTATACTAACTAGGAGACTACTATATCTAATTAGCTAATTGAAATTCTTAATTAATCTTATACCTTTAGATTAGATTTAAGGACTAACTATCCTAAGTAGGAGTATTAGAATATATAGTCTAGTTAGTTATCTAGTAGGAGATACTAAGGTAGGCTAGATTATATAATAATAATTATATAACTAATCTAAGCTAATATCTTTTAGGTTTAGCTCTAACCTATAGATAATAATAATATACTTACTATTCCTACTTTAGCCTCTACTATTCCTTATAGCTTCTATTATAGTTTATAATCTATTTATACCTATTAGCCCTCCTTAGCTTAATATCTAGTTCTATTTAGACGAGCCCTAGGAATTCGATTTAGAGGGACTCTTACGCTATAGTAGAAAGATATATATATCTAACTTCGCTCTACTATATTAAGAAATCCTCTACTAGAACTACGACGATCCTACTACTAGATACTATAGCGTCTATAAGACTATATAGGTTATCGCTTCTAAGTACTACTAGCCTAGTATTACTACTAATATTAATAGATATATTAGTAAATATAATATATACTAGAGAACTAAGACTAAATATTATAAACCCTATAGCTATCTTAGGCCCTTAGAGATATCTATAAGATCCTAGAAGAGCCTCTTAATAGACTTTATTATAGAACTACCTCCTTCTATTAGGTTTAGCGGAAAGGTTTACGATTTAATCCTTATCGTTATAGATCGATTTTTAAAGATAGTTAAGTATATTCTATATATAAAGAATATCGATACTACCTCCCTTACTAAGCTATTCTATAATAAGATAGTCTATAGTACTAGTTAGCCTAATAAGCTAATATTAGACTATAGATCGATCTTTATAAGCGCTTACTAGAGTACGTTCTATTACTATCTCGTAGTTAAACGAAGGCTTAGTACTATATTCTATTCTTAGATAGATAGTTAGACTAAGCGGATAAATTAAGAGTTAGAAAACTACCTCTATATTTATTATAATTAGGACTAGGATAATTAGGCCTATCTCCTTTATACTACTACTTTTACTTATAATAGTAAACCTTATAATAGTTTAAATAGTAAATCCCTAATAGAGATTAGACTAGGTATTCTACTAAATATCCCTAATAGTATCTAGATTACTTCTACCTATAAATATCTATCTAATAGATATCTTAAAGATACTAGTAAGATATCTCTATAGGCTTAGAAGCTTACTAAAGAAGCTTATACCTTCCTTATAGAATAGTAGAAGGCCTTTAAAGAGGCTTATAAGTTACTAATATATATATAAGAGCTCTAGAAGAAGTACTACGATAGGATAATAGAGGAAAAGTACTTTTCTATTAGTAATCTTATTCTTCTATTAGCTAAGAATATTTATACTAAGAGACCTTACTATAAGCTAGATAATAAATACTTAGGATCTTTTATAGTAGTAGAGCGCTTTAGTACTTAGGCTTATAAGTTAAACCTACCGCCTTCTATAAAGCGCTTATATCTAGTATTCTACGTATTATTACTTAAGAAATATAAGGCTAAGGAGGGCTATTAGCTATCGTCTATTAAGGACTTAAACGAGAGCGATATAGAGTTAAGAGATAAATATAAGGTTAAGACGATTATATTCTATAAGGATATAAAGGATAGAAGAATATATTAGATCCGATAGAAAGATTAGTTACTAGAGTATAATAATATAATACTAGAAGAAGATCTTATCTATATAAAAAAGCTAGTAAAGGAATATAATCGGAAGTTAGAGGAAGGAAGGAGCCTCTAAGGCCCTTCTTAGATATCTTAGAGATATTTAAAGAGGCCGTATAGAAGTATAGAAGAGTAAGAAAATTTATAAGAATTACGAGCTAGTAGGACTTAGTTAAAACGTATACTAGAAGATAGTAAATTTCTTATACTATCTACTCGCTTATTCCCTTCTATACCGTTCTAGAAGATAGACTAATACTAGTAAGTATACGTCGTAGTAGTAAGATAGATTAATATCTAAAAGTAACGCTAAAACTCCTTTAAAATAACTAGATCGTAGTATACTAAGTATATATTAGAAATACTCGCCTTTCTTAGTATCTACTAGATACTATAGAGATACTTATAAGATACCTTTAAGTAGTATTAAAGCCTATAAAGATTAGATACTATAAGCGAGGGATATCCTTATAGATATAGTACTACTTATACTTAGTCTCCTTATTAGTAGCGATATTTAGAGCTAGGTCGCTAGAGTTAGTATCTATACTAGCTATAAAAGACGTAGTATTATAGTACTAGAAGTTCTTTATATTAGTATAGTAGGAGGCCTACTTAGTATTAGTTAGCTCGTTCTTATACTTACTAAGGAGGTTAATACTACTATTACGATATATCTTAATAATATACTACTTAAGAGCGTTATACTCGCGCTAGATATTATTAGTATATCTACGCTAATTAGCTATAGCCTTAATAGTAGTAGGATTATTAGCGCTTACTAAGTTAATCTTATTAATAGTATACGCGCGAAGGATCTTAAGAAGATTAGTATAGTAGTATAGCTCCTAAATTAACTATAAAATATTAGTAGTAGCTATAAGGAACCTATAAAGTACTATCTAGATACTTACCTTAGAGTATAACTAGCCCTTCTTAGAAGCGTAGTTATTATACTTACTATCCTTATTAACCTCGTACTTCTCGTATAGTACTAACTATATAGCTTAAGTTATCTTATTAGTACTAAGATTCTATAAGCGACGAATATACTCTATATAGATCGCTATCTTACTATAGAGATTAGAGCGAGAGTAAACCTACTAAGCTAGATAGTATCTAAGTCGTAATAGGTTATTACTATATAATATCTCTATCTCGTTATAGTACTAGCTAGTATACTATATTCTAGTTAGTATACTACGACCTATAGTATTAATCTAATAGTCGAACGAATTACTAGAACTAGAATTAGGAAGGTTACTACTACTACTACCTCTACTAGTACTACTACCGCGGTTACTATCCTAGTTAATAGAAGTCTAGCTAGATATTATATTAGAAGGAGAGTTAGATAATACTAAGGATAAGAGTAAAGGATATAATTTAAATAGACTAAGAGACTAATCTATAGAAATAGATATTAGTATTAGTATATAGAAGAAGAAGTTAAAATATAGTAGTAGAAAGGCCTACTTAAAAGGATCTATAAAGCGCTATATAGACCCTTCTAAGGCACTTTATATACTCTACTTTTATATATAAACTAAGGTCGAGGTTTACTTACCTTCCTTAATTATATACTAAGGAAAGAAGTAATAAGAAATATATTTTAAGCTACTCTCTTTTAGCGATATCTATCTACTATAGAAAGTATTCTCGTTCTATAGTTCTATATATACTAGTATAGTCGTAAGCTATATACTTTAGAAACGTTATAGAAAGAAAGAAGAATTAAGCTTTAAAAAGCTAAGATATATATAGAAAAGTAGATCTTCTAAAGTAAAGGAAATATCGAGTATATAATAGAAACTTACTATAGCCTAAGAGATACCTCTAAGATATCTAAAAGATACTAAAGAGCTTATATTCTAAGAGGAGTAGATCGCTAAAGAGTAATTATAAATACTAGTATATTATATATAATATCTATATACTACGTAAAGTTCTTAATACTATATATATACTAAGTACTATATACGTATATAATTATAAACTATAATATAAATATCCTAGGATAGAGCGTTTTAGAAGGGAGGAATAATATAAAGAAATCCTCTATATACTCTCCTAAAATACTCTATAGATATCTCTAAGATATCTATTAGATAACTTAGATATACTAGCGCCTTAGTACTATAGAATAAACTATTCTCTCCTATTTAATCCTATTTTCTCGTTCCTTAAGTAATATCGATAGCTATTAAATATACTACTTAGACGTATTATTATATTCTATATACTAAACTCCTTATATATACTTATTAGGCGCTATACTATCCGCGTCCTAGATTTTAGTATCTATAGAGATAAATAGTATTAAGTCGTATATAAGTCGAGGTCGCTATACTACTAGTAGATTATTTATACTATATACTATCTTTAAAGAAAAGAAAGAAAGTATTATACTCTACTTATCTTTATATCTTACTAGTAACTTTAATTACTTCGTATACTATAATATAAGAGAAGTAGTATACTATAGCTTTAGGGACGTATACTATATCGAGATTAGATACTATACTAGTATTATTAGAAGTTACGTACTATAAGAAGGATAATATATACTATATTAGTAGATACTATACTAGTATCTAATAGTATCCTACTAATACTATAACTTCGATATAATATAATAGAGACTAATTATATTAGATAGATATAAGACGTCGAAGTACTAGTCTAAAAGGAGTATAAGAGAGGACGCGACTAAATAGGACGAGATAGTACTAAGCTATAGGCCGAGCTATCTAGATCCTTTATATATATTTAGTAAATATTTTTAATCTATAATAATAGTTACTCTATCGATACCTTATATAAGGCCTCCTTATAGTACTAGAAGTTAGACTAATATAGTATTAATCGCCGCTATACTATAATTATAAATACTAGTTTAGTAGATAATTTAATTATTACTTAGTACTAATATAGTAGATTATCTAGTATATTAAATATTAAATAGATATCTAGAATAACTTTAATATGCTATTTATATAACGATCTATCTCTACGAGATATCTTACTATTATTCTTATTATCTACTAGATACTTATTTTCTAAGTTAACTTCTACTTTAATATATATTATTATTTATAGTAAAGAATATAGAAATTTAACTAGTAGTAGTATAGTATACGTAGTATTAAATTACTAAAGGGTAGCGAGGGTATTAGTACTTATAAGATCGTCTATTTAATATAGTATTAATAGAATTTTAATAGAAAGAAAGAGTAGCGAGTTCTAAATAATTAGCGGCGGTAAGGTATAGGAATACGCGATAGCGAGGTTAAAACAAACTAGAACGCGAGTATAACTAAGTCGACCGGATCGCTAACAAATCTACACCGAAGCCGGTTCTTAGACACCCTTCCCGATTCGGATAGATTCCTATTGGCTAGTATAGCCACGACCAACTTCAGGCTTGCTGGGTGGTACCTGTTCTTTTGAACTTCATCTGCACACGTGGATGTGGCTCTCGCTTGCGTTGCTTGCATACCGCTGAAACAAGTGATGATATGTGACGAATCTGTATTCTTACGCCAAGCCGACGATTCGCATAGTGAAAAGTGGTTGAAAGTCGATGTGTTTGGGTCCAAGCAAGCCGAGAAGTGCTGCGCAACGATGCCGAGAGCACAAACAAGGGCCAGTTTGATGAGAGGCAAGGGTAGAAGCTATCACCCATGGGCCGCCCCATGCTTAACCAGACGTCGTGACTCTCTGTAATCCGATCATACCATCTCAACATCCAGCGTCATTCCAGGACGCTTTGTGAGGCGAAATTCGGGCGGTCGGTCGCTGCTACGCCGTGCGGCAAGCCCAGACAGCGGAGCGAGGCTGAGCAAAGTCGACACCTGACACTGAAATTCCTTGGCCAAGGCCTCGTCGCAATCAATGACTCCAGCGCTGACGAATTTCGCACGCTGCTCGCCGGCCGAGTGAGTACTTGCAGAGCCGCGTTGTCTCGGCGGACGTATGTCTTTGCCAGCATTGCGGGCCAAGCCCTCCGCTGCCATCTCCTGTTACAGGTGGCTACACAACGCAGGGAGAACCGGGAAGGGCACACCTCGCACTTTGTGACAAGTACGTGGAGATGGCAAGCTGCAGCAAAAGGCAGGAGACGCAAAGCCACATGCACACACACCACACAGAGACGGACCCCTCGGCACCGACTACTCGACAGAGTTCGCTTGGTGCTGGGTACTCGGTGCGTTCTCCGCATAAGCTGTAAGACATTGGGCTTGCACCAGGCCCATCAAGGAGAAGACTGAACATGCTGTCATAACCGTTTGCGTCCAGTGTTACAGATCACGCGGATCTTCGTCAACACCTGCCAGCTCTACCAGAGTGCTTTTCGAGCAGGCTGAAAGTATGAGAATGCCTCTCGCGGTCTCCATCAGAATAGTGTGATTCGATCTCGCGATGACAAGAACTCTTACAGCCAGCCAAGCCAGCCCGCATACATCTACGCGGTCACCCCGGTCCAGCCTTCGTCGGAACACAGCACGAGGCGTCGCGTGCTGCCGTGTCTCGTCATGCGCCACAAGACCAATCTTCTCCTCCCGTGGACATGTGGACGCAGATGGCGTGAACTCTAGATGCCAAAAGGTAAGCAGAAGCCAGGAGGGGCCTTGAATGGACCGTTGAGCCGCGCCACCGAGCATCACAGCGCGCCTAGTGCTCTGTCAGGGACCTCTCACGGGTTTTCGGTGCCCACAGTACCCTGAGCTCCAGCGCGGAGCGGGTAGCTGAGTGTGAGACAGCATGAAGCTTCTGGCTTTTGTTGATCCGGCATCAAGCGCCAGACAAGGGAAAGCAAGTCTTGTCGAAGGAGTCTCGGCGGCACACGCGTTGCCTACATAATGATGGTGTGGGATCTGCACACATTTTACTCCCCTCCTGCTTTTCACAACCACCACAAAACTACAGAACAAGACTTCACTACTACCTGATTGACCTTTTCTGCTGTCGACAGTCAGCACCATCAATAACTAAGACTATTTTCGATCAACACTCGCCAAACACAATCATAACAGCAATGCTCAGAACACTACCAGCAACAGCACCTGCTATGCCAAACATGGACTTTCCAGTTGCACCACGAACAGTATCCCGAAAACAGAGATTGACTGCTCTGGTCTCTCTACCTATCCCCAACTGTGCTTCGACAGAATGGAAGTACGAATACTACAAGGTCGTTTGGATGCTACGAGAATTGCTCGAGAACTGGCCACTTTCACCACAAGGAAACTGGAAGCAAGTCGTACTTGAGGAAGCATTGAAGACACTCCACGCTATCGAAGACCCAACAGAATCGCCAGCCGCAGCATCAAGAACAGACCACGTCAAGTGGGCGGACGTCATGGTACGCCGAATTGTGGTGGAAGCACTCTGGGAGGATGGCACTACTGTTTCATTCTACGACTGTCAAGACGCACTCAAGGTCGGCCGAAGTCGAGCTGCTGCCATGAGACTCTTCTCTCAAGCACAGTCCTCCTGGACCCGCATCACTCAAACGAGCGTTGGCTCAGAAATCAGCTTGTCATGAACAGCATGATGACTTGCTTTGGTTTTGCTTTGCTTTTTCAGCATGGGTATAGCGAGGAGTTGGGGCAATTTGAAAGGGACCAAAAGGGAAACTGATTTTATGATACCATGACACTGTATGGCATGCTTGAACGGTTCGCAACAACCTTGAGCGTTGGAGGTTTTACTGTCGATCAAAGATGCTTGAATCTTTTCTTCTTCTCTGTATAGCATACCTGCCACGAGCAGAGTTGAACACATTGGCGGACAACGCCTCACCAGCACATTCTTTCCAAAACTCCCCTTTCCACTTCTGTCTTCCATTGTTTCAACTCCTGCACCCCACTTGACCCAGCACGCTATCTTTCTCGGAACATTCTACCTTACTTCGGCACGTTATCAAAATAACACTACGCCAGCAGGATTCGCTTCAGCCTTTCTCAGCTCACCACGCACGACAGAGGCTTCACAATTATCTTCCACTCCCGCTGTACAATGCAAAGTCTCGTCCAGCCCTACATGTCCTGCAGTAATATACTTTCGCGTGCTCGAGAAGGCTTAAAAGCCACAAGCCATTCGGACAAGCCGTGAGTCGGTTGTGGCTGGCTGGTCCCAAGGCCTTCTAGCTGCATCTATAGGTGTCAAAAGAACGCAATATTGTTTTAGTATCGAAGTACTGGGTGAATAGCGTCTTGGCTACCACGCGACACGGGAAACGCATTTTGTTCTGGAATCGAAGCGGTATATGGTCGATCAGATTAACGAAGATGCACGCGATGCCACATGGCTTTTGCAGTCCTTGGCTGCCTGAATAAGTGTTTGTGGACGGGATCGAGGAAGTCTGGGCTGATCGCGACGGGAGAGGTGTGCAAGGCTTTTACTCGAGATCGAGCTTTTGGAACAGTCTTTTCTAGGCCTGATTCAGCTTGAGTATGTCCATTCTTATACGAGCAGCAAAGACGAATCGAGATCTCATTGAAAATACCAGCTTGAGTGCCTTTCCACTGGCAACATGAATTGTTCTCGCGATAGCTGTGTACACTCTCCTGCAGCTCCATCTCCCGTTGTGCCAAGGTGGCTGGACACGCCTCTCTTGGCGGGGCAGATTGCCTGATTCAACAAGAACGAGTGTCGTCCTGTAAGGCTCTGCTCAGCGGTAGCTAGCGAGAGAGACGTTCAGTATCTGTCCCGTGGCAACGCTGGTAAGGCATCTCGAGAGCCACTCGCTTCTTTCACGCCATGCAATCTCGCGGTGTCCGTTGCAAGCGCCTATTTGGACTCCAACGAGTATGCCTTGTCCTTGAACGGCTCATCTTGCACGTTGTCGCAATGGAGGTGCGATTATCTGTGCTAGTCAATGCGGTCGTCAGGCTGGTTGTCAGGCAGGAGTGGAAACACCTGAGCCGATCACTTCTCCCATGTTTACTACTTCCCACCATGGTATGGCCTTGCGCCTTATGCTGCCTCTTCACCTGCTCCTCTGCATCTGATGCGCTTGCCGTTCCATCGGACATTGGGATTCGCGACACCAGGTCTGCTTCGCGTGCTCGGTGAAGAGATGGATAGGCTCTGCAAAACGTTCGCTCTGACCAGCCATGCGTCGCTCTCCGTGCATTGAAGGATATTGCTACGCACTCCCTGTCTTTTGGACCGTGCAGTTTCAGCAACAGATCTCAAGATGCAAGTGATCGCGAGCGACAGCTCTTGCGACAGACATGTCTTGCTCCTGGCCACTTTCGACAGCCACAGTGTACACTGCATGGCTTGCGGTCGTACCTCCTCCTAATACCTGGTGATGTTCAAGCAAGATTTCAGGATCCATGGTCGGCGTCCGTGGCAGATCGTTGAATCGCTTGGCTGTCGAGGCATCGCGGTGCTACTCCAGGTTCAATATCATATTCGGACGCCGAAGGTACAGGTTGCTCGCACTGTTCGTACGCTCGCTCTTCGCGTGCTTTCATCAACGATCAGCATCTATTGTAGGAAGTCCGAATCGCGTTGCCTGAGCAATGATCAGATCTCGGTCGGCAGGTTGTGAAGACATGAAGTCAAGCATGGCCTAAAGTGCTTAATGTCCGACTTCTCGCTGTCCTTGATCACAACACGGAATTTACCCTGAGGTGCCTAAGAGCAGGGCAGGACTTAAGTCCGTTCCCTGCATCGTGTCTCGGGACCGAGATCGCCTCGGTTTGCCGGCCTGGCTTCCAAGCAATCCTTTCGGCAGCTCTTTCTCGATCAACATTCATACTGCCAAACAGAAGCTTACCAATGGGTTGCAGGATTTTGATCATCACTCGGGTCATTTTCGTGGTTGAAATGTAGCGACGTTCTTCCTACCACCCGCGGCTGCCGGTCGCTGAATGAATGAAGAGCTTGTGTCCAGTCAAAGAGAGAAGGATGGGGACACCAACCTGAAGCTGCAGTGTACCAGCAAGACTTGGACGAATCGAAAACGGCGCGAGATGTGACAAGCTCCATCATTGCGGAGATGCGATGTTCGCAGTCGCCACTATTATTCCTGGGCAGTCACAGTCTTGTTGGGGCTTTAGACCCTGCAAATACAGAAAGAGCTATATGCCCTCTGATCATGAAAGCAACCCTTGCTGCCACGAATACAACAAGTTTTGCAGCGCGGTACAGGCCATCCTCGCATCCTTTGCGTTACTGGCATACTGCTCTTCTAGTGGATACCTCTGCTTGCCTCCATAGTCTGGTTGCGGCAGATACAATACCTGCCATTTTGTGGGCGAAGGATTGCGATGCTTGAACTTCTTGTCGGCTTTCTTCGGTTCTTCGACAAGGTCCTGATACAGGACCCTCATAGCGCTCATGACCTGGTGATAGATCCTTCACAACGCAAGTCAGCAAACGCCACAAGTATGCGGAATTAACTTGCTGTCCACTCACCTCACGAGCTCGGTCTCACTCCTCACGAACTCGAAGTGAGCTCTTCTGAAGTCGTATTGAGGATAGCCCATCGTCTTGCAGAACAAGAACAGCTTCTTGCCAATCTCCATACCCTCGCTGGCGTCCAGCCTCTGCTCGTCGCTCAGTGCGATGAGCTTTCTCTTGATGCCTCGCTTCTTCTTGATCTGCTCAGCTAAGCGCTTCTTTAGCTTCCTAATTTCGCCCTCGACATCTACCTTCTCCCTGGCCACTTTCCTCAAGTCAAGCTGATTCTCGACCCGCTCTCTAGCTCGCTGCTGTTCAATACGATCCGCATGGTCCTCGCACCACTCTCCCAGCCATTCGAATGCACACTCTTCCAGTCTGGTATCGTGGTAGATATTGCGCCTCCAAAGCTCCTCCATTCTCTCAGCTACTTCTTTGGGAATAATTCTAAGCCCAGACGCATCATCTTCAGTATCACTGACATGTGTCCAAGACTCACCGCCATACTCATTGTCATAGCGGAATTCCGTGGCGATCTTCTTTCTGGGATACATGATTACGTCGTCGCTGTCCAAGGACACCATATTTCTCAACCTCTTCCTGCTCGACCTCTCTGCGTTTTCAGCCTCAAGCTCTGCAATCTTCTTCTTCGATGCAGTAATGTGCAATTTACGTCTCTCAGCCAAATCCTTGTATTTCTCCACACGTAGGTTGGCCGTCTGTAGCTGAGTTTTCGCGTCGTCCAGCTGCGAGCTTGCTGTATCTCTTTCAGCAAGGAGCTGAACAATATATTTCTTATGATCATTAATGATTCCATGCTGGTCCTCGAGCAATTGCTGGTTCTCACTCATGAGACGTTGCACTTCCGCATACTGCCTTGCTCCATTATTGAACAGTATCAGATTCTGCTGTTGCAGCCAAGCGATATATGCATGTGGATCGAAGCTGGGATTTGGGTAGACAGTAACTGCCTGCACGACTGAAGTGGCCATCGCTCCGGTCGCGTCGTTCTCAAATCGTCCTGCTGCCAAAAAGAGGTCGGTACCTCAAGGAAACAACGCGTCTGAATGCATTTACGCGCCCCAGGTCCGCTCATTAAACCTTGTTCAAGCGCGTTCGTAACACGTCGACACGATGCTCAGCCTCGTCTCGAGGTAGTTTGAACTCTCTTGTGGCAGACAAGAATCATCGTCACAACAAAGGTTGCAAGTAGGCCTTAATCAATAGATCTCTTCTCAGGACATGTAGATCCAAAGGTAATACATCAGTCATGCCAGACGCTTTCCCTCATGGATCCCGAGAAAGCCTTTCGCACTCCTCAATGTGCCATTGCACCCGCGGATAGACATCTCTAAAACTTGCCTTGCCCATCCAAGTATCAAGATGCCCATATCCATCGACCACGACCCGCTCATACCCATCCTCTCCGAAAGCATCTCTCAACAAGTCATAGCTCTCGCTCGTACTCAGTGGCGAGAACACAACGTTTTCTCCACCGCTGATGAATTGAATTTTCAAGCCCTTCAATCTCTCCAGGTTTCCGGGGTCCTCCACTAAGTCCGCAAACTCTGGCTCGCTGCTCCGTGGATGGTGCGGTTCTTCGGCGCCCATGCGCATGAGATGAGATAAGAAATTCATGTGGATGCCACCCAGAAACTTGTTCAGATGAGCGTGAGTCGCGCGGTTGAGGTTCGCGTGCTGCCATAGACGACCGAAAACGAGACTTCCTCGATGGCAGACGCTAGAGTTACAGACCTCGTCTGGATTGCCCACGGGATAGAGGCGGAGAATCTGGTCAAGGAGGTTTTGGACCAGGCCAGAAGAGGAAGTTGTGTTGCACGGGAACCAGGAGCCGGCAAGTTTCTGGATGCCAACGTTAGCTACGCGAACAACACAATTCCAAGAGCTGTGACTTGCCTCGTATATCTGCGTGAGCAGCTGAGTACTGGACTTCAGGGCATTGACTTTACCAAATCTCAAGTTGGTGAGCACTTGGCTTGAGGTCATACCACATATGGATCTCGCATCTACTGCACCAGTAAGTAGAGCCATACCCGTAGTGATGGATCCAAGACAATGGCAGACGACGTATGGCTCTCGACCGTCTTCTGCTTGGAGGACAAAGTCAACCGCGGCTTTGATGTCCCACCTGGCATCATAAGCGGTATATCCCAACTGTTCTGCCTCAGATATGCCGAATCGTGGCACAACGACGTAGCACCGGTAGCCAAGGTCTGTGAAGTAGTCGATCGTATTGATAGGAATAGTTGGCAGTGAGAATATTGTTTCGTTCACGGAAGCTCCTGGAATGAACAGCAGCGCCATCGCATGAGTAGGTTTGCCCTTTTGAGGTTCCCAAACCTTCATCGAGATTTGCACACCATCCCGCGCGGTCAGCATCACACTCCGAATTGGAGCTGCTTTGTTGAGGAATCCAGAGGTGTCGTTGATCGGTCGTTGAAGCCCGCGAAAGGGACTAAAGAAGTAGGCAGCCGTGTTCTGCGCGAAGAAGTTCACAAAATTCAGAGGTGCAAATAGCTTGTCGGTGAAGGTCGCTGTCTCTCCTGTGGCCCCAAAGCTTCCGAGTTCAGATATAAAGTTTCTCCAACTGATGGTGATGATACCTCTACCAGCTATTGAATCGTCCTCGTTCGTGATGACAATGTATAATGTTGTTGTTGCTTTCCAAGTTTTGCGAGCAGAAAGCGTCATGGACGAGTCAATCTTCTTGTAGCCGTAGAAGAAGTAGGTCTTGCCCTCTGTGCTCAGGAGATCGAGCTTGTATGCCAGATTTTCGGCGTCGGAAACAGTCTCGTCTTGGGTGAAGAACTGAATCTCTCCATGCTGTATCATAAGTGGATCCTTCGAGAGAGCTGCGCATGCAAATGTGCCAGTTGCTACAGAAGCGTGATCGTCTCGTTCGATCAGATTCTGGACGCTGTATGCATCGACAGTGACATAAAGACTTGCTGAACTCGAAGAACCTTTCGCCCGTTTGTTCGCAACCACGAAACAATCGATATCACTTCCAACATAGATGTGCCCATCCATGATCTCAGTGAAACGAATTCCAGCCTGACTTGCGGCATCTTTGATTGCTTTTGCTTCTTGAATGTGGCTGGAGCTCATTTCATGAATCTTTCGAGGAAAGCCATGGAGGTCCAGATCACCGTTTGAAGTCTCGTCCTCGATAAGGTTATACTCCTTCAAAAGCAACGAGCAGGATCTTTCTGCGAGGGCGGTAATGGTCGCAAATGGGTTCACACCTGGCCCATGTGTCAGCAGGGTCGACGCCGGAGGCTGGCTATTTTCTTTACCAAGGGCTATTGGTATTACAGACGCATCGACGCAGATGAGACCACGATGGCACTCATCACCTTCACCTTTGAAGACTTGCCCCAGGTGATCTGTCGCACCCGATCGTCCAGTCCCATCAGAGCTCATCTTTGCACCTCCGATTGGGTGGACCGTTATCTGTTCACGTTGGTTGAAAGCTCAAGAGTGTCAGCGTGATAGCTAGAACGGAGTGACAATCACGTACCTGCGTAGAATGGTGAATTGATCAGTGTGCCGCCAATGGCATTGGTTGCCTTCTTAAGTACTTCCTCCAGGTACCCAACATGCTTAGTGTTGCCGACGCCCAAGAACTGCAAATAGGCTTTGTTGCCTGAGAGGGTCATGATCCCCTCATTGCTATCATGCGACACGACCAGATAAGTCTGCGTGCGATTGATACTGCCACCGATAGCGTAGGGGCCCGAGAGACGCGACCGCATCCTGGATACGAAATGACGCCAGCTGTTGTACGGGGTAGGATACCACTTGCCAGGCATCAATTCAAGAATAGGCTGTAGAAGACGTCCAAGCGACTGAGGAATGGCGCCTTCCTCGATCACGTAACCATCAAGTACTTCTGGCGATGTCTTGGGATTTCTGTTGTCGATGACTCCTGTGATGGTCGGCCCGCAAGGACTAGTCTGATCAGATTCTTCCTTGCCAATAGCATTCACAATCTCGTCCGTGTTGTAGCCAAAGCAGAGCATATCACCATTACCACTCAGCTTCTGTCCAACGAGTGGAGATACTTCCATGCCATGGGCCTGCGAGCGAAGCAAGATCTCGGTAGTTCCGAGTGCGCCAGCCCCAAGGAAGCAGAACTCTTTCTACCGGAGGTCAGTGATGATCCTGAGGGAATCTTGAAGCCATGAGAAACATTTACCGCTCGCACCCACATCAACTGATCGTGGAATGCACCTTCGAAGCTGTCCCTCCCGTCTGCATGCCATGCGAAGAACACTAGGTAACCTCGTCCGTTGGGATCTGCTTGAATGTGCCTGACTTCGCACTCGCAGAAGATTTCCGCTCCCCAATTCCAAGCATCAGGCAGATAATTCATCAGGACTGAATTCTTCGAACCGTCGTTGACTCCAGTGCAATCCTGCCCGGAGCAAGTTGAAGCTTTCATCTCGACTCCTGCATTGTTTCGCTTCTCTTCCCAGAACGTTGTTTGAGGAACGCGATAGAAGTTGTCCCCGAAACCAAGTGATTTTGCTTGCTTCTCCAGAACCTCGAGCTTCTTCAAGGAAGGATAAGATTCTGGATACGGAGAAGGCTGCAGCATTTGCTCTGCGCGGTGGTAGTCTGGAGGTATCAGCAGACTAATGCATCGCTGGGAAGAACCACTCACAATCTGCTAAGGAGTCTTTATGGCTACGTATCTCGGGCGGCCATTCGCTCATGCTCAGCGTCCTCTCGTCTGCATGGAGAAACACATTGGCGTTGAGCAGGGAGGTGCCACCAAGTCCTGCTCAGCGTGAGAATCATTCCGAGACATCGAAGAGATGAACTATACCATTCGCAACGAAAGCATTCTGGCCCTCTCCTAGGATCAAATGGTACAAGCCAGTACGTCTTCCAATAGATACATTTTCAACTGGCTCCTCGTCTTGGCCTAGATTTCCAGAGACGTGCACTTCCGGCGCGGCTTCAAGCAAGCCACTCGGATATTCGCCGGCTTGCGAAGTTCATGAGTTAGCTTGAGCGATCACAGCATGACCAGTATCCACATACGCCATTTCTCCAGTCCTAATTCCAGAACGGCGACTGACTTGCCGGCTCGTGCGAAGCGACTTGCTGCCACTCCGCCTCCATAGCCAGATCCGACCACAACAACATCGTATTCTGGCCTCATCAATGTCACCGGCCTGCTGATTCTGGGAGCAGCAGAAGTATCATCTCTCTCCCTGGCAGCATAAGCGTAGTCGGATGGCTCCAAAGGGATACCACTAGTTTTGTCTCGATCAATGCGGGGACTGGGGGCAGCGACAGAAGCCATATCTGCAACTGATATAAGCTGGATCAGATATACCTGAGAAGCGAAGGATACTGGAAATGTTGTAGGGGCACAGTCTGAGGTTATCGTAGTTCGGCTCCATAATCTGCACGTTTCAGCTCAAGGCTGTAGTGCGGGCCGCGATCAGACCATCAAGCAGGCAAGAGTACGTCCATGTCTTTCCAAGTCTTTGTTCGCGGTGTGGAAAGCGATGGTGGCTTGGAGGATAGAAGCTGCCTTGTTCATGTGCACTTGAAGGCTCTCACATAATGCTGGTTTCGCACACGTCTTTCGCATGGCCAGAAAACTTTGTGACGCTAATCTCCAAGAACGCAAGCCCGTCGACCTGGCACCTGAGGTGCCGCGGGCATGAAAGCACTCAGTCTCGCGTTACACGAACCATATTGTCCTCGCAGGGAACTGCATCCGAAATCTTCCAGATGCGGCGCTTTGCAAGGCAAGCAATGAAAGTATCGACTGGAGCGTGAATGCAGACAGCAACTCGCATCGCCTTGTGACAATAATCTGATTGTCTTTGTCGTCAAGATGGCAGTTGAGAGGACAGTTGATCGGACCAAGCCTGCAAGGAAACGCCAAGCCGGACCCAAGACAACTGCTTCAATTCGACAACGAAGCGACCCAATGAGACAGCGGTAGCGACCTCAGCGTGTTGACTCTTCTGCTCATGCCATCTGGACTTCGACAAGATGGCAATTATCACGACAATGTACGGACGATGATGAACACGGTCTGACAGTACATTGAAGTCTCACGTGCACTCGGACCATCACGAGTCTGATCGAGACAGCAGCGGGCTTGAGCCTTGCCACCAGTAGCCCTCTTTCTGCGAGTGGCAAGTGATGGCAGGCGGGCCGTGACAGGCCGACACTTTCCTCAGTCGTCCTTCTCTACAGCAGAAATACTCGCCCCATCTCCCTCGACGCAGTCGCCGGCAATGTTCCGGTCTGATCAGACATGAACTTCCTGTTGCGCTTCCTGGCAATGCTACCAATGAACGAAGAGCGACACTCCAGTCGAAGCACTACCATTTATGGCGACTGGCAATAAACGAGCCACCAAAGGCAAACGAGACAGGTCGTTTGGAGGGTGCACTCCGGTATCAATTGTGCTTTCACGCCCAGCACCAGATCTTTCACTAATCGCTACGGCTACAGTGCCGTACCAGAAGGCAGAAATGCGACGAAGTCAAACCGATATGCACCAAATGCCTTTATGCAGGCTGGGCATGCAGTTACGAGAGCAGTCTCTTCTTCGAATCAGATCTCGGCCCTGGCTCAGGTCGCTTTCGTCGGCCTCTTCTCAGTATTCTGGAGCGTCAGTGCCTCAGCCAACAGCTGACCTCTTCTGTCGAACCTAGCCTTGCACTTTGGAACATTGAAAAGATCGACGAGCATTGCGAAGGCATTGATGACGCTGAGAACATCGCAGTCAGTCGTGGCCCTTTCGGCGCCTTCCGAATATCGCAGTCTCAAGACGACGATGCTGTAGATGCCTTCTCTGTATCACCGAACCAATCAACCGAGGACGACGCGACGGATCCTCTTGCGTTCACGCCGGGCATTTCATGGTCACCGAACACTCAGGAGGCGATTGACATGCTGTTCACCCAGCCGCCCACTTGGGAGCTATGGGAACAGTCAGATCGTGGTCGCGTCCAGGAGATTGTTGATGGAATCTCGCTGCCAGACCTCGGAGACGTGCAACCAGATGCAATCTCATTGGAAGATCAGCAGCCTACACAATTCATGCACAACCTTCAAAGCGCTCGAATATCTTTGTCTCGATCTATCACACCAGTCTCCATCGCCTCAATCGAGCTTCCACAGAGTGCTTGGGTCTTGCTGAAACACTACCTGCAGACCGTGCTGAAGTCCTTCACACCTTTTCGACACAGCAAAACTCCTTGGCACATCCTGTTCGTCCCTCTCGTCAAGAACTGCCTTGCTGGTCTAGCTCTCCAAGAGAACGTGGACCATGCAAGTCTTTGCGTGTTCTACGGCACTTTGTCCATAAGTGCATCGAGTCTGAGTGGTACCTCTAAAACGCAGTCGTGGCTGCGCAAAGTTGACGTTTACCGACAACGAGCCGAGGAGCACTGCAAAGCGTCCTTGGAGTCAGCTTACAATTCACCTAAGACTACAAAGTACAAAACTCAACTGATGGCGCTGTTGACGATGGCGCAACTTTCGATTGTGTCAGGGATGCAAAGCGATACCGAATACTTCTTGATCGAAGCTGAGAAATTCATACGTATGCGAGGACTAAATCGCAGAAAATCTCGGAAAGTACGGCTTCTGCATCACTGTTATGCCTATGAGCGGATATTCTTCGAGAGCACTTCGAGAGGTGGAATCGGCTCGTCACAATATGCTCGTCACGCGCGGACGATGATCGAATCAAGCGGTGCAAGAGCGTACAGTAAGGACAGCTTGTCCTTCCGACTGCCGACTCTCGACAATCTGGAGACGGACATGCTGAAAGTCAAAGATCAAGAGATGGGAGAAAATGATTTACACCTGGAGGTGCCCGGGAGGTGGCCATCGTCTCAATACGACGAAATATTTGGCATATCAGAGAGCTATGTGTTCCTCGTCTCGCTGATCATTCGGCTTGCCAAAGAGAAAGAGGGAGATATTGACGATGGCCAGCCGAACAATCTGTCAATGAAATCTTTCACGACGCGAGCCAAATCCATCGAAAGGTGTATCAAGCAGCAGCGGCCGCAACCGAGTTCAGAGACTGACTTGGACCATATCATTGAAGCAACGCATCATGCTGTAGTGATCTACTTCTACAGGCGCATCCATGATGTCGATGCCTTTATGCTCCAATGTAATGTCTCAAAAGTACGTGATGCGCTGCTGCGATACGAATCAGCCAGCATCGAGAAAGGATTTGCCACCTTGAGGCTAATCTGGCCCGCTTTCATTGCTGCCTGTGAAGCTGAGGATGCTTCTATGCAAACGTTCTTCACCAAGTGGTTTGAGACTGCTTCTCAGCAAAGTGGCCTCAAACTCTTCGATGCCACCATGTTCAGAATTGAGAAGATATGGCAGGAGGAGCGGAGTGGCTCTGGAGCATCCTACTGGAGTTACATGGCAGAAACGGAGTGGCAGCCACAAACTTGAAGCACGCCGAACCAGTCCATGAGCATGTGGATGCTTGGGCCAACAAGCGGAGCTACAGCCAAATTAGAGTTTGGGAGTGACTTTCCATTTTCAAATCTGCATACTGGTATTCATCGGCAATTCATCCGACCACCAGCGAACTCGGAATACTGCCGCCCGGAGCTCTGCTAGACTGTTGCAGCAGCTTCGAAGGTGTGAGTGCTTCACTGTTCTGATCCTGCGGTGATTCAGTTGATCCATCTACAATTGAAGTTCCAACGCTGCCATTTTCCCTATCAATTTCAATCATGGCATCGTTCGATGGCAAAGTGGTAAGATCGATGCATCGAATCAGCATGGCCAAGAACTTCTGGATTGACCTTCGCTCAGATTGCCATTACTGGAGGAGCCTCAGGCATGGGTCTCGCAACTGCTCAACTGCTATCGTCCAAGGGAGCTATCATATCCCTGGCAGACGTCAACGAGAAGGCAGCTGAGGCCGCGATCAAGTCTCTTTCCTCCTCTAGCAGCGAGCATATGTATACTGTTGTCGATGTTCGAAACAGTGGCTCTGTGAATGACTGGATAGAGTCGACAGTCAAGAAATACGGACGTTTAGACGGCGCCGTGAACATGGCTGGAGTCATCAAGCCAGCCAAACCAGTCACTGAAGTTACGGACGATGAGTGGGATATGACCTTCGCTGTCAACACGAAGGGCGTCTTCAATTGTATCAGAGCTCAGTTGCGTGCCATGTCTGCTGGTGCAAGCATTGTATCGGCTGCCAGTGCTTTTGGTCACTTCGGAGCTGTTGGCAATAGTGCCTACTGTGCTAGCAAAGCAGCTGTAATTGGTCTGACACGGACTGCTGCCAAGGAGAATCAGAAGATCAGAGTGAATGCTGTTTCACCTGGTAAGTTTGACCTCAATATGGCTGCAGAGTGATTACTGACTTTCGATGCAGGATCTGTCAATACTCCAATGTCTCAAGGCGAAGATCCTGAAGACGTTAAAAAAGGACTGCAGGTCACGGCACAGAAGCGGAGGGCAGAGCCGATCGAGGTGGCGAGAGTCATTGCGTTTCTTCTGAGTGATGAGGCATCATTCGTTACTGGAGCCATATATAATGTAGACGGCGGTTGGGTATGCTAGCTGTAGGAACATTCATCTTTGAGCAACTGCTGTGTACATCGCTTGTAACAACTACATGTTCCATTCTTGTCGACATTTTCATCTCCATCACTAAAAGTACTGTGAACTCGACAATGTGTCATGGCTCGCGAATCTTGAAATGATCTCTTAGTAGAGCCTGATGATGCACAATGGCAAATGAAGCACAGAGATGGCCATAAAGTGAGCTCAGATCCGAAAGTTTATTATCTATCTAACTCACGCAAACGCCAATCCATCATACCCCTTCTCCTTGCACTCTCTACACCTCCTTCTATACTCAATCGCACTCCCACTATACCTCACAACACTCCTCACAGTCTTTCCCTTAACATTCTTATTGATCCCCGTCATCCAGGAATCAATCTCATTAACAAGCACAGCAGCCTTACTACATTCAACAACATGATCCGTCCAAGCCTCGACAGCTTCCTCCTCAGGCTCAACATAAGTATACACATGGTCTCTGCAATACTCCAGCAGGTCTGAAATCACTTCGACAGCGTGCTCAATGCTTCTGGTCGCATTACCAAAAGGCTGGTGCGGACCGAGTACCATGAACATGTTTGGCATCGAAGGTGCTGTGAGACCTAGGAATGTTCGTGGTCGTTGACCTGGCCAAATTGCAGTCTCGGAAAGGTCGGAGTCGAGAGAGGTGAGGGGTTTGTGGTCTTTGGCGTGCCATTCGATTGCGTTGAAAGCGCCGGTGATGGCGTCGAAGCCTGTTGCGAAGATCAAGATGTCAAGCTCGTGCTCTTTGCCATCGCTTGTTCGGATTCCAGCTGCGGTGACTTGCTCGATTGGAGTCTTTTGAAGATCGACGAGGTTGACATTTGGCTTGTTAAAGGCCTCGAAGTAGCCGCTCTCTAATGGCACACGGCGGGTTCCAAATCCGTGGTTCTTTGGAATCAAGCTCTCTGCCGTTGCTGGGTCGAGGACTCTTTCTCGAATCTTGCTTGCGATGAAATCGGAATAGAGTCTGTTTGCTTCTCGATCTGTGTAGGTATCTGAGAAGACGCCCAACCATTTTCCGAATCCAGGTGAGTTGTATAGCTTCTCCCATAGCTCCAATCGCTCCTCTGGCGTGCACTCAAGCGACTTCCTGGGGTCGGCTGCATGCAGGAACCCGCTGGGCGTCTCCGCACACTGCTGGAACAGTTCATTGTATTCGGTCTTGTGCTTTGTCATCTGATCAGGAGTAATTTCGCTGTTCCGAAGTGGCGCTGACCAATTCGCTGTACGCTGAAATACGCTCAGAGATCCGATCGACGGCTCCTTAGAGATGGCCGTGATGGTTTGAATGCCTGTTGCGCCAGTACCGATGACGCCGATTTTCTTGCCAGCGAAATCCTTACTCATGTCCAAATCTGCTGGCCATCGACTAGTATGGAACGCCTTTCCAGCGAAGCCTTTGATACCAGGAATGTTGGGTAGTGTTGGTGATGAGAGAAAGCCTAGACAACTGATGAAAAACCTCGTCTTGTGATCATTCCCAGATTCGTCAGTAAAGGTCCAGATACGCTGCTGTTCGTCCCAAGTAGCTCTCTTAATGCGAGTGTTGAATTGAACGTCGCGGTATAAGTCGTGCTTGGCCGCGACTCGCTTGATGTAAGCATGAGTATCAGGCTGTGTGGCAAACTGCTCTTTCCAGCTCCATTCTTCTAGAAGTTCTTTGTCGAAAGAATAGCAGTATGACAGGCTCTCAGTATCAATTCGGCAGCCAGGATAAGAATTCCAGTACCATGTTCCTCCTACATCTGTGCCAGCTTCTAAAACTTTCACTCTCCAAGACGGGAATCGTTCGCGAATGCTGTAAAGACTGTATACGCCTGAAAGCCCAGCTCCAAGGATGAGGACATCGTGCACTGTCTCGGATGTTGGTTCGGCGTGAGGCATCTTTGCAAATTGTTAAGGTGAACTGTTCTGCTATGTGAGGTCTCAGTATGCTTCGTGCACCAGTAAGCATAAATATGCAGTATGTCACTTCAGAGCCTGGTGCCTGAGTAAACGACAGGACGTGGAAAGACTAGCGTATACGGGATGATTTCTGCCCTCACTTGCCTCTTTGATCAGTCGCTGCAAAGATAGCGATCTCGCTGTTGGAGTCCGTAGCGGTTTGTTTGGGATTGTGCTTGCACACCTGATCAAGATAGCTGCGGGAGTCAAGTACAGCATGGTCGATAGCAGATGTCAATTGCCAGCTCGTAAGTTGGCGCAGAGCTCCCCCACGAATTAGGAAAGTTATGGCATCCAAAGGCGAGAGAGCTCCTCCGATCACGGGACAGCTACAGCTCACCTACGCAGTAAACATCAATAATTGTTGTAGGTCTGCTACGATACTTCGAATGCTTGTCACCATACACGTTGCGTCTCTGGATTTCTGCAAGGCAGTCTAACAAGAACATTGCGCAAAGCCTCCCACAGCAGGCGAACCTCAATAGTTCCCGCAATCGAAGACGAAATCGAGCTTTGAAGAATTGGGTCCATTGCGAGGAGAGTTGAGAGGGCTGTCGTCAACGAGTGTTTGACAGCCGAGTTGATCTGGCAGCAGAGGCATAATAGCTATCGACAGAACAAGTTCAGAATGGATGTGCCCGGCTTTGCCCTCATTACTGGCGCAGCGTCTGGAATCGGGAGAGCGTGCGCAAGAGGCTTCTTTGATGAAGGATGTGCGGGCCTGGCGCTACTGGACGTCAATTTGGAAGCGCTGCAAAGCGTCAAGGCGGAAATCGAATCCGGCGACGAGAAAGGGCATCATAGACGCCGCGATTCCGGCAATGCTCGATGTCGCATCGAAGTGTTCCAAGTAAATGTGATGAATGAAGAGGAGGTCACCAGCACAGTGAATGCGGTCGCAGAGACCTTTGGGCGCATTGACTATGTTGTGAACGCTGCGGGTGTTGCTGTAAAGCATGCAGGTGGCGTGGCTTTTGCAGAGACAGCGGATTGGCAGCGCATCTTGGGTGAGTCGTTGCAGCTATTCTGCTCAGTACCAATTTTATGGCCACTGACCTTGCTCTTCTTCTTCCCAGATGTGAACCTGAACGGCACATTTTTCGTGCTTCGGGCAGCGGCTAAGATCATGCTGAAGCAAGAGCCGATTCGATCAACAATTGATGGCCGAGAACTCCAGAAAGGCTCCATCATCAACTTCAGCTCTATCCAAGGAGTTGTTGGTATAACATTGTCGGCATCTTATACAGCTTCGAAGCACGCCATTATCGGTCTGACGCGGTCTGCCTCGGAAGACTACGCGAATCAAGGTCTCCGTATCAACGCCATATGCCCAGGATACACCGAGACACCGCTGACGACCAAGAACCCTGAAGTGCTCAAGGCAATGCAAGAGAGGATAGGGACGGCGGTGCCAATGCAGAGGATGGGCAATCCATCGGAGATTGCTGATGGAGTTCTCTATCTGGCCGGCGGCAGGAGCTCGTTCGTGACAGGATCGGCGTTGATGGTCGATGGAGGATATACATGTAGATAACGCGAAAGACGCGCAACAAAGGATAGGCCAGCATGAGTGGTGTTGTCGTGATAGATTTTAGACCGCGTCAAAGCGATTCTTTCACGAGATTCAGGAGCCGTCCGAGCTCCTTCCCAAAACGGATCAGCTTGTCTACTATATGTTCATCACGAAAACCACTCTGAGCATCATGAATGATCATCATCATCTCCCAACCATTAGCTCTACCTCGCAATGGCCACCGCTCAGGTCATCAGGCCAGGTCCAGCCGGTCAGCCTGATATCGATTATGCTCCCGACTTAGACAAGTATCTCGCTCGCGTCAGTCATCGGAAGGCGACCGAGCAGTTGTCAAAAGATTTACCCGAAGGCTTTCCCAATGAACTGGTATCAGACCTCGTTTGGGACGGCAGAGATATTGCTCAAGAGTACAACTTCGTTTACGAGCTGAACGAAGCTGAACTCGAGGAGATTGAAGCTGGACTAAAGCATTTCAAATGTACGAAACTTGTATATGTGTCAGGCTGGATGCTAACGACAGTGTAGCGTTACACAAACCTCTAGGATTCATCGATCAGGAGACTTTTCCTCTTCCTCAGCTACATCACAATCTCCGGGAGATTTCCAATGAGATACACAATGGTCGTGGCTTCAAAGTGCTGCGTGGCCTCCCTTTTGCAAAACATACCCGTGAAGAGAGCGTCATCATTTATGCGGGTGTCTCCAGCCACGTTGCACCGATCAGAGGCCGGCAAGATCATCAATTTGAAGGCAAGCCAGCTGATGTTGTCTTGAACCACATCAAGGATATGTCCGCTATAGTAGACGCTTCTAAGATTGGAGCACCAGCTTACACCACCGACAAGCAAGTTTTTCACACCGACGCTGGGGATGTTATTGCTCTGGCTTGCCTCGAGACTGCGGCATCTGGAGGTGAGAGTAAGCTTTCTAGCTCATGGACTGTCTACAATGAACTCGCTCGAACTCGTCCTGACCTGATACGGACCCTGGCCGAACCTTGGGCTGCGGAGAAGTATGTGTACTGACCAAGAGTTATTGTTCCTACTGACCTTTGGCCAGCTTCTCGGGCCAAGGCCAGCAGTACTCGCTGCGACCGCTGCTTCACTACATTCCTCAGAGCGCATCAAGTCCAGAACGAATGATCATCCAATACGCAAGACGTACATTTACGGGATATTGGGGTTTGCCACGCTCTGAGAACATTCCGCCTATTACGGAAGCACAGGCCGAAGCTCTTGATACCTTGCACTTCCTCGCTGAGAAACACGCTGTGACTCTGGACTTTCAGAAAGGTGACGTGCAATATGCCAACAATCTCAACATCTTCCACGCCCGAGACGCGTTCAAGGACACACCAGATCAGCAGTAAGCCATAAGTCAATCATCGTCTGTGCTCTGATCTAGCTAATGGATTCGCAGACGCCATCTAATTCGGCTCTGGCTACGGGATCCTGAAAACGCCTGGCCAACTCCAGCTGCATTGCAAGGTCGCTGGGATCATGTCTATGGTAATGTGAAGCCAGAGAACTCCGTGTTCCCACTTGAGCCGAGAATTCGAAGCTCAAGTGCTGGTAAGACGAAGCCTCTGCAATGAATGTAGTACAGCGTTAGCTGTTCAAGAATGTGCTACGACCTGAGATAAGTTGATTGGACTAATTCCAACCAAGTGTCGCCAAGAAGCACAGCTTTTCTTGTCGTGCAGTCTGTTGAAAGTCCACATTCAAAGTGAAGTTTTTGCCCTGAACTGCACTTACAAGGAGCACACACATGTAACCTCGGAGAACGTTCGTCTTGCGTTTTCTCATCCTATATGGCGCAAAGCTGAGCGGAGCTGCCGGTGGGTGCAGAGCGACACGCAGGACCAGCCGCCCAATGCCTCAGATGTGGTGGATTGCAAATCTAGACTCGCGCCAAGGGCTTAAAACAGCGATTGTGCGTTCTTGACCTCGTCTGCGTGGCATCGCCGCGTGGGAGACATGTGTCTTGGTGGAGATCGCCTCGCAGATCCATGTTTGTTGGCGAGCTTGTGCGATGGCGTGCTATGTCGGAATCTGAACTCAAGTGCTGACCATTGTCGCAGTGCTCTGCAACCTCAAGACGTGATGGACTCCTCGGAACCTTATATGTAGACCTACGACACGCCCTACTATTACTACTACCACATAGGCATCCGCGCCTGATCTCAGGGCTCGCAGGGTTTGACCATTGTCACGGCCTTGTCATCATGTCAGCTCTCTTTCGAAACAGATTCAAGCCCGGCAATGATGGAGATCGGAACACCTCAACCGTTCAATCGGTCACGGCGAGCGGCGACGTTCAAGTCTCTGATGGCGACCTGAAATATGTCGGACAGCAAGGTGGAAACGATGCACCTGTTGGGTATCAAGAGACAAGTGGAGCCCCGGTCGAAGTGCAGTCTCCATTAGGGTACAGCGTCGGGCCTGTGACTATCGTCTTTCTCAACTTGTCGAAGATGGTAGGCACTGGTATCTTTTCGACTCGTAAGACATCAATGCGCGCCACGCTCTGGCAAACAAGCTAACATACATGGCTAGCCTCGTCGATCCTGAGGGGAACTGGATCTGTTGGACTCTCGTTGATATTCTGGTTCATTGGGCTCTTGACATCCATGTCATCGCTCTCAGTCTACCTCGAATACGCCGCATACTTTCCTTCTCGATCTGGTTCTGAAGTCGCCTACTTGGAGCAGTCATACCCAAGACCAAAATGGTTTTTCCCGACGACATTTGCCATTCAGTCAGTGATACTATCCTTCTCCAGCGGTAACGCCGTGGTCATGGCCCAGTATCTTTTTGCAATCGGAGATCATACTCCTTCCAATTGGGAAATCAAAGGACTGGCCATTGCCTGCTACACGATCGCAGTCCTGTTCGTGATCTTCCATACAAGATTCTCGTACATGGCTAGCAATGTCATTGGAGCCATCAAACTGGTCACGCTGATCTTCGTTGCCATTACTGGGTTGGTCGTGCTCGGTGGCCACACCAGCATCGAAAATCCTAAGCTGAACTTTCAGAATGCGTTTGATGGCGAAGCGTCACCGTATGGAGTCACGAACGCCATGTACAAGATCATTTTCGCTTGTAAGTAGTATTCATCGAGCTGCGGTGCTCCCTGCTGACTTCTCTCACAGATGCTGGCGTAAGAGTCACGGTTCATGTGAAAGTGAGGACAATGCTGACCGTTCTGTATACAGTATGAGAACGCCTTCAACGTGGTCAACGAAGTGAAGAACCCTGTCAAGAGCATTCGAAACAACGGGTTTGCCGCTGTGACACTGGTCGCCATTTTGTATATCCTCGCCAACATTGCGTTCTTTGCCGCCATCCCGAAGGACGAAATCATTGCTGGCAAAGAAATTGCGGCAGGCTTGCTTTTCACCAACGTCTTCGGCAACCACGGTGCTGTACGTGGACTGAACTTCTTGATTGCCCTGAGCTCTTTCGGAAATCTTATTGCAGTCCTACTTGGGCAGTCGCGAGTCATTCGAGAGTGTGGTCGCCAAGGTAAGTGAGCTGACATGCTCATCCCTAGCGATCGTCATGCTAAGGATAAATCACTCTCGACAGGTGTGCTTCCTTGGCCATCATTTTGGGCATCTACGAAACCTTTCGGAACGCCAGCAGGCCCCTACCTCGTCAAGTGGGCATTGACTATCATCATGATTCTAGCGCCTCCCGCCGGAGATGCATTCAGCTTCATCACAGACTTGCAGATTTATCCAAGCTCGGTTTTCAATCTGCTGATGGCGGCGGGAATATACGTCCTGCGGTATCATCGCGGAAAGCTGGGCTTGCCAAGGCCGACCTTCAAAGCCTGGAATGTGGTACTGGTTTTCAACATCGCAGTTCAGCTCTACCTCATCATTATGCCATGGTATCCGCCGACCGGTGGCGCGGAAGGAGGAGATGTGTCTTTCTGGTATGGCACGTATATTGTCGTCGGGATCTCAATCCTGGTCATCTGCGCCGTCTACTATATCACTTGGATCGTTGTTCTGCCCAAGCTTCGCGGATACAAGATGCGCCAAGAACTGCTGCTACTTGGAGACGGCGCGCAGACACACGTTCTAGTCAAGGTGCCTTTGAGTCAAGTAGACGAGTGGGATGCAACTCACGATGCCAATGGGGTGAGGTACGATCATGTCAGCGAGCTGGGTTCGCAGGATGAAAAGGTCACTGTCATTGCTGGGCCGAAAGGTGCAGGAACGGCACTTTAATCTTGGTCAGGCTCAGGATTTGGCACATCACGTCTACAGAAGCCATGATACGCTGTCTCTATCCTTGCCAGGATACAATGCTCAATCGATATCAGAGTCTTTACCCACAGACGAAGAACTCTTTGTAGGTCTTCGAACATACCGCATGCGGACAAAGGAAAGTACGCAGGAGCTACTGACACCATGTCGAATCACAACCCCTTAGCACTTACTGCCAGCAATGATTTCAACACACTAGGATCTCGATACCATGCGTCAACCCGAAGCATTTCGCAACTTCACGCTCGCCAGACGTAATCGCAGGTCTGTGCGACTACCGCAGCTTGCACAATGCAATGCGGCTGCTCAAAGCCCCTTTCTCACTCTGTCGCACTCTGGTACGACAAGTTTCAGGCTGATCGCTGGCTCAAAGTCAAGCCAAAGAGTCCAAAGCCTAACGCCTCGGCCCGTGCAAGTGAAGGATGCAATTTACTGCTTGACTGGATCAAATTATTATTGGAGTTGCGATGATGACGGACGCGAAAATGTAGCTTGGAGAAAGATAGCTGCAAGTTCCCTTTGATTCTTCTCTTCCAATGCGTTGCGCTATGCGGCAACGCAATGCTGCATGTTTGAAGCCAGGCTCGAAGGGTGCAGCAAACAAGCTCCTTCCAGCGACCGGCAATGCTCTTGCTTCGCGTTCCCAAGGAAGGGTCTCCTTCTTCGTTCGATGGAGATGCACTTGAGCGACCGGCCATATACATGCTACACATTTGATTTGCAAAGCATCGTTTCAAGAGAAGTACTGGCGCTTGAACGTTTCACTCGATCGCAGTCGACCTGATCTTCATGAGTTCTGCAGCAGAAAAGGGCCTCCTTCTCCCCACTGGCCATGCAACGTTCGACAATGCAAAACTATGAAGGGGCGAGGATGGATGAGAAAGACAAGACAAGACCACAACGAGCGGACACCCCACAAGCGCCATTCAATTCCGAGCATTCGGGCCCTCGCCAGGCGACATCAGCTCCACCACAGAGTAATGGGCCGCCTCAACCAGATTTCCATCGAGGTGTCGCTATTCGTACTCTGGAGCTGCCCCACGACATCGATTATGGAACAAAAGAGCTGCTGACGTTTTTCCCCGATTGTATATGCGTGAACGAGATTCTCATCCGCTGGATCCGAAACGGAATTAGTGCAGAAATGGTCGCGAAGTGCCTACTTTCCATAAGAGATGATCTCACTCACGAGAAATTCATTTGGACCAGAAATCTTATTCGAAAACGGATGATTGAGGCGATGAAGATTACCGATATTCCACTGAAGGCACCCAACGTTCCAGAAGCCGATGATCGAATGACATCTAATCACTGGGCGGGCGGTCAAACTTTTCCTCCTTTTGCGGAGAGAACAAAGCTTGAACAACTCGGCGGAAAGGTTCCACGAGAGAACTGGCCACAGGGTCGCGATAGAGGACCTTTGACGATGTGCTTGGAAAAAGTAAAGGATGTTCCTTTTACTGGGTTCGATACATCAGCTATTTCGGAACTCATACGGTATTTTGATGACAGAGGCGAGGCGTTCAGGCCTCCAATTCCTGAAGCTGGTCTCAACTGGGACTTGGAGTTCTTTGCCGACTTCGACTGTCCTGACCCAATTATTCCAACCACTTGAGCGATGGATGAATGGTTACTTTATTTGCTTCTGGAGATGCAAAAGTGAAGATGCTTTTGTGAAGGAGAGGTCAGCAGCATCTTAACTTGCAAAGCTACGAGCTGAAAGCCCGATGTGGACGTGGACGAATGTGTAGAATAGCACCTCGCAGCCTTACCGGAACAGCCTTGGCGCCGGCGCGGCTGATCTTCGTAACTTTTTACCGCTCCAGGTTCATGTCTTTGACAACATTGACAAGCCTCCCACGTGCGGAAGCTTACGCCGCGGGGTTGGAGGCCTCTGCAAGAGCACTGCTGCCATTCTGCTTAGCTTCAAAGGTCGGCGAAACACTGGCAGTCGGTAGCTATGAAGTCTTCAAGAAGCACTTCAGCCCGCAGATGTCCTCTGCAAAGCCTTGGTAACATCTTCGCACTCCACTGACGATCAGAGCCATGCCTCATGCTGAAGTCGACGCCCAATCTCACGTTGTTAGATCAACGCTCAACTATTTCCTCGATCCTGCTAAAGGTGGCTACAAAGACTTCTGGTTCGGAACGGTTGGGGAGAAGCGACGACCTTTCGAATATGTTGAGGTACCAATCACGGATATAAGATGCAGTGAAGATGACTTCCACCTGGATAAGCAAGGCTTTCAGCATGTCAGGGAACCTGCCACGGAGAAAGAGTTCGTTAACCTCGAGACGATTAAGAAGGTATACTACCCAGAATGTGCTGAGTTGGTGAGAAGAGTGTAAGCCGCATGTAGATACTGCGAAGAGCGCTCTGTTGATTGATTCGCAGGACAGGAGCAACTCGTGTGCATGTGATGGGTCATGTCTGTAGACGTCAAAGCTGGGACGAGTTCCGAGAAAGAACGAAGGAGATGCAGGACATGGATCGGACACCAATCCCTACGACTGCTCGATACATCCATGTCGACTACTCTTACGATGGTGCGAAGACTAGACTGGAGTTCTACCTCCCGCAAGAAGCCGAGAAGTTGAGCAAGACCCGATGGGCAATCATAAATATCTGGCGTCCTATCGGCAATACTGTGACGAGGGAGAATCTAACAATGTGCGATGCTCGGTCGGTCGACGATAGCGAGTTGAGACCCGTGATTGCAAGATTCCGAAGACCTGGCGACGAAGAGAGTTTGAACCCAGTGACAAGAGCTGCATACAATAGGAACGATGTTGAGACTTGGTCAGTGGCACCTCCGTCTCGCGAGGACCAGCACAAGTGGTACTACTGCTCGAAGCTGGAGCCTGAGGAAGCTCTTCTTATCAAGATCTACGATTCGAAGAAGACCGGCGTTGCGAGAAGGACTTTACACACCGCTTTCGTCTGTGATGAAGACTATGGGCCACCCAGAGAGTCGGTTGAGGTGAGGACCTTGGTGTTCTGGGAGGATCAGAATAACGAATGAAACAAGTTCCGAGACGCTAGACTCTGTTCTTCAAGCTACGATTAAGGCCATACAAAAAGCCTTTTGCAATGCCAGCCTTCAGCACAACTCAATCCTCGTACACGTCGGAGTCATCAGACTCAACAATCGACCTACGAAGCTTGACTCTCTTGCGCGGCTGATCCGATACCTCCTCGTCTTCTTCATCCCCGCCGCTCTCAAATCCTGGTTCAGCATAAGATACAGCCTTACGCCGACTTGAGCGGCCACGGCGAGCATGTGAGCAAGTCGGGCTCGAATCGTCATCAGTCTCCTCTTCGTCAGACATCTCAGCCTCTTCCACATCCTCCGAGAGTTCTGCCATCAGCTCGTCTTCGTCATCGTCGTCCTCAACGATAGTGGGAACGGCATCCTTGCGCCTCTTACTCCTCTTCGAGGTGCCATCTCGAATCTGCTTCCGACGAGTATTGACTTTGCCGCGTACAATAATGTCGTACTCGTCCATGACTTCGTCTTCAGAGCGATCTTCAAGCCAAGCCTTAGCCTTGAGTGCGGCAGTGATTCTCTTGGTAAGGTTGTTGTTGGTCAGCTTGGGTGAAGTTGGACTCTGGCGAAGATTGTTGATCTTCTCAGTCAGTAGATTGGTGTTCTTGGTGCCCATCGCAACATAGAGCAAGACTTCGCCGAAAAAGTGATCAGGGTACAATCCGGCTTTGCCGCTCAGAATTTGATCGACAGTGAACCGTTCTGTGAGATCTTTGCCGCTGCGAAAATGTGCTGGACTGATGCTGGGCTTAGGCTTTGGTTTGGTGAGAGGGTGATCGGATCGAAACGTGAAGCCTAGGAAACTCTCATCGTGGTCTACGAAGAAGCCTGGAATTGCTTGTACTTTTCTGAGCATCCACAAAGTATGAGTTGCTGGCTTGCCAATCTCGGATGGGAAGATGTCGATCCGGTGAGTGTTGTGGTCGAAATCATGCGTCAGCAATCCGAGCTCGAAACAGAATTGATGTCCATTATACGCTGCTCCATGTCGGAGAAAGGCGAGAGCGCCGTCAACGAAGAAGGCATTCTTGATCGGCGGACTGCCTCGGCCGACGACACTTGGTTGATTGTTTGGCACAGGACTGTCCACAGGACAAAACGCTCCGCCTTGTCGCTCGGAGGTCTCGATTTGCTCGTCTGTCGGAAACACTTTCTCCAGCTGAAGAATTCTCAACGAGGTCTGGAAAGCGGTCATCATATCTGCTGGCTCATTTGCCTGGGGTATCAGGCTCTGAGCAGCCTGATGAAACTTTCGCGCTGATTCCACAGTACCAGTGACGGGAAGATGGGAGCCTTGAGAGCCTGAGATACCTGAGATTGGAATCTGAAATGTCTGCAGGTGAGACAAGGATAGCGATTCGAATTGACCTACAGTCGCGCCGGCATTTGGTTGCGACATGCTTGGCTCGGCCATGAGTGGATAGCTCGAGCGGTCTGGAGTGAATTGCTGACGGCCTCTCGCTTTCCAGTGGAAAGATGGCGTGCGGTACTCCTGGCGCTCCTTGAGGTTAAAGCGCGCGTTGTTTTGATGGTTGACTGGTTGATAGGTTGGCGTGGCGTGAGGATACTGAGCTTGAGAAGTGCTTCCCAAGTGAGTTGATGTGCTGGGAGACAGGCCAGGCTGATGATACGAGCAAACGTCGTTGTATTTAGCAAGAAATTCTTGCGCTGTGATGCTTCGACCAGAACGATTGACTCTCCTTATCCTTGGCTTCATACGTTGAGGGCGCTTCTCGAGTCCTGCGATAAAATGAGGTAGTGGAAGCTCGAAGGAAAGCTGCATTAAAAGGCAAGAGTGGTAAAGGGTCAAAGCGCTTTGCTTCACTTTCGTGATTCTTCTTGAGACAAGGCTTTCTTCTGTATGCACAAAGGCAAACGCAGAAGATTCACATCGAAGAGGGAAGCAGATCAGCGGAGGTCACTGTGAGATTGAGATACGATGGGGGCGGGAAGATTCTTGCCATGAACATGTTCACCGAATAGTCCCTGCAAGAGCCTTTCCGTCTATTCTATACTCTAGTTCTTCGAAGCCTGAGCCGGACGCTGTTGATTGAGACGAGTCCTGTACTCTTCTGAGCTGATTCCCTCTCTTCGCGAGAAGGCATCAACAGCGTCTGAGATGCGGTGCGCGTAAGTGCTTGGACTCAGCCTCTTGCCATAGAGTGCGTCGATCTTCGCACCAAGCTCTTTGTTGTTGTAAGTTTTGCAGAGTCTAAGGAGTAGACCGCCGAACATCTGGTCAGGATGAACGGCACTAGAAAGGATCTCCTCGGTCCTCAGATGTTCGTACTGATCCGGCAAGCCGTGGTCGATACTTGGTCTCTCTTGCTGCTTCGGGAAGGGGACAAGCGGCATTGGTGGGTAGTAGTCAAGCTCGTGGCTCAGGATCATGGCATTAATCTGGTCACCATACGCGACCTGTTTGCATTGGACCAGATTCGCCAGGTGAACCTTCTGCTCTCCACTCAACAAAACTTTAGGAGCGATTGCCTGCGGTCGATCTTGCGCAGCTGATGAAGCTTGCTGAGAATGCGCGGCAGGATCAAGTACGGCATAAGTTGGCATCCGAATGTTTCGATCTGGGTGAGCCGGAGCACCGTAGTCACCTTGATAGGGCGTCGGATATGCGTAATCGCCACTACCCTCCTGGAATGCTGGTTGTGACCTATGAGGTTGTGGTAGGGCTGAGGGATAATATATGTGATTGCCGTGAGAACCGCTAACTGTGTATCCGTAGCCGGTGTCGAAAGGCTCTGGGAAGTCTCCATTCATGAGTGCTTGCGGCACATCACTTTTCACGACTCCGTCCTGCTCATGCGTGTATGAAGGGTTAATGCTGCCGTGATCTGGCTGAAAAGAATCGGCGTGTGAGGGTACAGCCATAGCTTCTGGCATCTGGGATGTTTGCAGTTCCTGAACTCCTGCCTCATAGAACTGCCACTCGGCCTCAGAAATGTGCTGATCGTGAGACTGATCTATGTGTGGTCCAGAGAGGTGCTGTTGAATCTCATAGATCAAATCGACGCATGGCATTGACTGAGCGCCAGTGACTGTCTGTGTCGTGGTCTGATCGTTCGGTGGAGCTGCTGCTTGCTCCTCATGCTGGCCATGCCCAGTCGTAACAGAGTCATGGCGATCGGTCGACGCATGGGTATCGAGAGAAATCTCCTGGTCGCGCTGAAGCCGATCTTGCGAGACTGTCTGATATGGAGTCCATTGTTGCTCAATTATACCATTAGACTGCTCGAAATGCTCGAACAGTTCGGGATCGGATCTGAACGCAGGATGATCTAGAGGGAGCTCATCTGCCATGCGAAATATGTCGTTGGCAGCAGCGGGATCATCTGGCGACTCAATTTGGGGGTTACGCCATGGCCCATTGGCGTCGAAGCTGTTGTGGCCCACTGAGATGGATGTAGCACGAGTATACTCAGTGTTACTGTCCATGGTGTAGAGGATGTCGTGTAAGAGAATGCGTGATGATTTGGTCGTAGTCAGGGAGCTTGTGAGCAGATTGAGAAGAAAAATCGGTCGATGCTGATGCTAATTGTCGTCGGAAATGTTGAAGCGCTGAACATAGAAAGAAGAACAAGAGGCAATATGGAACGGAATGTTATGAGCCATCGAGCCGAGTGAAGAAGTTGGGTGCAATAGCACAAGTCCTTCGAAAAGGCATCTCGACAATCACATGCAGAGCGGTCAGAAAGTGCTTCAATGGTAGGGAAGTTCATCTGGATGAGTGAACTGATGGCGTTTGCTTACCAAAAGGAGTAGGGGGCTTTCTTTGAGTCCTGTGAAAAGGCTGGCTTGCCATGTGAGACTTGAGTGCCCCAGGCTCTACGGGACTCGGTCTCACAGGCTTCATATATCATCTGATCTTTCTTTGTTCTCGATAAGAATGCTATTGTGCTCAACAAAAGTCGACAGATTTCTTTGAGCGGGACCTTTCATTGAAATTGTGCTCGATCCAGGTCATTGTCCATGAAGCGTCTTTGTGTCTTCGGAGATGACCACCATATATTGCAAGGCTGAAGGGCAGCCTCTCGAAAGACCAGTGGAGCATATACCTAGCTATCAGTGTCAGCACAGTCTTCGTCGAGAGCAACTGGCTTGCTTTCTCTTACGTTGATTGCCAGGTACCGGCTCACCACTCATTCCTTCACACATCACGTTGCCGGACAACGCTTTACTCCACTACTCACACTCCTTTATGTTGCCGGCCAACACTTCCGCGTCTCGAAACCTTCTCAACATGTTCGGGAAACCCAAAGAGAATCCAGGCAAGTTCAGCCCAGGACTGTCATCTCCTTCATCAGCTGATATGCCCTCCAGCAAGCCACTCCCCGCACCAATGCGGAAACTGCGAAAGCTTCTTGGCAAGTCATCGCAACACCAGCAGTCTGGTCCAGCAATCAGCCATCCCTTCGACGTCTCAACCTCTGGAGGTCGTCCACATCTTCTCATATCCGAGAACTTCAACACACCACAAGACCCGAATGTCACGCCCGCCGAACGTCAGCACGACCGCATTGCTAAGCTCATCTCCCTCATGGAAGCAGAGAATCCCGACATGCAAGATTCTTTCCCCGACGATCTCGAAATGCGAATACAGCTTCTGGAAGAGCGCGGCGTCGACCCGTTGAAGGACTTGGTCAATTTCTATTCCAAGCGTGGTAGGTACGCGAATGGTTGCCCAGTATGGGGTGGATGGCTCGCTGACTTGGATGATCAAGATCAGGGCTCCTATTGCTCATCTGTGACGTGGTCTAATACTAGTGGCGAGAGCTTCTCCTGGTTTTCCGGTGTTCCGTCGCCGGACTCCCCTCTGTCTCCCAAGACCGAGGTGCCAAAGCATACAGTCTACCTCCAGCAGTCACACCAGCTTTCGGTGATCGAGGAGTAATCTGAAAGGGAGCGCACCTCGATTGTCCTCACAGGTGAGCTTTGTGGCCGATTCGCATGGCTATTCTTGCAATATTTCCCTAAAAGCTTGGTAAGTTGTAATCACAAGACGATCTTCTTTCCGCTGATCATTTGTTCTTTGCCCATTCTCTTCATTTCCGATTCAATCCCAATTTCAACATGTGTACTGTGATGGGCACATGGAAGGCGCCAGTGTATGGTCTGAACAACCCAATTATCGTCCCTTCGTCAGTTGTCTATCCTGTATGTTCTGGTGGTGCAAGACATGGCGCGCTGATGCGCAGACCATTTCAGACCTGGTCATTGCGGTGTATTGAGGCACCTTCGTCCTCGTTACGTTTCCCTGCAGCAACAGCGCCTCGACTAAAGGTTCATGTGCCTCTTCCTTTCTGCGTTGGTCCCTGCCAAGCTGGACCGCTTCGAGTCGCACGCGACCAGTCTTTGCTCGGTTTCGTCTCAAGCACGATTGATCCAACAGACTACTGAGACAACGCTCGCGGCTTCGATTCATTTCCGAGACCATTCGTGACGGCGTGGCCGAGCCCTTCTGGTAACTGTCATTTAGATCTTTTCCTCGGTATGGTATTTCAGAAATCCTCATCGATCTTGTCTCACTTGATGACAGCATCTGCGGCATACGCGCTCGCGAAGTCCATTCCAGCTAGCTGAGCTTGGATTTGGTCAACCTCTTTAGTGATCTCTTCCACATTTTGGCTAAGTGCTGACACTTCATCGAACTTCCGACGTTTGTTGGCGTCTGCTATCATCTCTGAGACGAAGAATTTCTGCTCCTCAAGCACTATCAAGCGCTCTTTGAGCTGCTTCTCCTCAGCCTCCAGAGCGGTAACGGCGACCGAGCTTTCGCTGCTAGCGCGACTGGAACTAGGTCTGGATCCACCACCATTCGCGATGCGGTTGTAATTAATGGCCGATAGGGCTGTCTGGTTTTTGCCATTCATCTGGCTTGGTGGGGCCCGCATTCCATTGGGGGTCGCATGTCTCATAATCTTAGGCAGAGACTTCAATGGCAACATATGTATATGCAGGAAGTTCGTGGCTTGGGAGTAGATTGCCTTCTGCAAGCGCTCTTGGGTGGGACTTTCGGTCGGGAGGTCGCGGATGCGTCTCGCCGCAACATCGTACTGCGTGAAGGCATCCATAAGTCGTTTTCGTACTTTCGATGCCTCTGCCAATTGCGCTGGTGTCGGCGGATTTTCTGGATCCTGAAGTGGACCAAGCAATCGCTGGAACTTTGGAAGGAGTAGTCTTATGCCATGCTCGAACTGAATGAGATTATTGAAGGCACGCTGGTCGGGCGGCTGTGCATTGAGCTCTCGATCAAAGTCTGCTTTGCTGAAAATCGTTCTTTGACAGTCTTTGCACATGCGTACGTCTACTGCGACCTTACCGACTCCTGGCTTTTCTGATAACGAATTAGCATCTACGCTTCATTAGTGACGACAAAGGATCAATGTGTGTATGCTTACTCGTTTCGACATCTAGCCCAATTTCCGATGAGCATGCCGTAGTAGGATCGCCGCAAACGACACGACCGCAGATTCGGCAGTGATGTCTCCGAAGGCTGTACTGTGAAAAGGGCTGCTGACAAAATGGGCATTCGTGGATAGAGGCGTCATCTTCCCAAGGCACGACGGACTGTTCCAATGTGCGGAGATGATTCTTATTGCCAGCAATCGAAGACCATAGCAAATTAGTTGTGCTTTGATCTTGGTCTGGCGGCGGCGGATCGGCGAGGAGTTGTGTTAGCCTCGTAAGTCTGGTCTCCAACCTGCTCTGCTCGAGATAGTGCTTATCGACGTTTTTCCGTCTAGCAGCCCTGAAGAAGTCTGTATGGTTCCTCTCGAAGCCAGTGTGGTCATTATAGCCGGGTCTGCTTTTGTAGCAAGTCTCGCATACACGACACCATAAACCGCGAACGGGCTCATGCTTGGCAGCACGCGAAAGCTTCATCTGATACATGGTGTGCTCTTCACAAAAGAGCTTACCACAGTGCCTACAGTTGATCTGACCATTCGCAGGGCCCAGTCGCTTCCCGCACATGGGATCCGAGCAAGCTTCGCCGCCGTAGGGTCGCTGCCAATGTGCTCTGGTCACAACCTCATCCGGATCGGGTGCTTCTGCTGCAGGTGCCTTGGGTGCCGGCGCGGGAGACGGTTCACGACCCTCCGTGACTATACGAGCGGCCTGGCTCAGTATCGGGGGAACATCATTATTAGATTCGAAGGCCTCCAGCCCGCGCAGCTTTTGGTTAATCAAGGCAAGCGGCTGGAACTTCTTAGCCTTGGTCATCTGCTGTTTGAACCACGTCTTGGCCTCATCCTGTTCGACTTCCTCTAGATTGGCGTGGTTGTCATCGATATGTCTATTTCCTGTCAGACGTCGCTCGCGCTGTACAACCAGGGCTGTCCCAGACCTGCGTACCTACCTATTCAGCTGGAGTAGAGTCATCTGGCGCATGTCAGCCAGATCTCATCCGATTGCAGCTTATGGGACTGCTTCATACCATCTCTTCGTTGCATATGGGACACACCATGCGACTCGTGGCCGCGGCTGCAGCTTGAGCCACACCATCGCCGTCCAGGGCGATACGGGATGTGAGGTCTTCATGGTCTGTCGATATGGGCGTGCTTGAGGTTTGTGAGCTGAGAGATACGGAGCTTTCGGAGGGCGACAATAATCCTGTATTGCGCACTGCCTGCGCCTGGGTCTGAGCAGCTTTCTGTGCTGGCGATGGCGCCGGCCGTGGAGGTTCGATGCTCTTTCCGCTGCCCAATACCCGTCCGCCTCCCAGCGTTCTCCGATTCGCCATTACAGCAGCAGTCTCACTCTTCCACGCTCAGGCTCTTGCTCCATGTCGCCTGCGATGCGGCCAAACGTGTATGTCTCGGGAGAGCTGGATGCTTGGGTGCTCCTTCCTTCGATGTGCGCGTGCCTAAGGTTTCGCTTCACGCGGGGGTCAAACTGCCGATCAGATCTCGCTTGCTGCCGGCTTCCGCTCCCGAAATATCCTTGGCTGTAACCGCACCGCACTGCACAACACACACACACACAGTCCAACCACACCAACACCAACCTCTTGTCGAAGCACCTCTCTACGCTTGCATCGGACTTCATATCGTCACACTTCCAGAATTTGGAGGAAACGATGCATACCGCAGGTTCTATCCCGTCTTTGCTTAAAAATCTGTGCTTGGCACGAATCGGATGCTGCGACGCGTTCTAAATTGATCTGTAGACGCGTGCCGCGACCTTCCTTAAAGTCTCTGGCACCAGGGCTCACGGCTTTCAATGAACGAGCCACCGAACTTGCATTGGTGTATACCATGCTTCACTCATCTCCAAACTATGGGTGAATTGGTAATACAAGCAATGGCCTTCAAACGCTTGCTCACACAGCAATCTCAAAAGCACCCAGATCGCAATCTCCATCGAGCCCGAGCAGACTGCAAGAAATACTGTCTGCCGTCTCTTCTGGCGATCTGATCAGCAGCACTCATGGAACAATGCTAAGCAGGACCGACGACACTCAGTCCGAAGTATCGGCATTGCAAGTCTACATCAATGACACAGGGCAAGACAGGTTACTCCCATCTTCCGATATTCGATGTCATGCCTTGTCGTCATATAGCCTTTGATGCTTTTCGGAAACAATGGACTACCGGTACAAGTTTAAAATGAAGATTTCCTGCTAGAGTCCTCCAAGATTTGCTGCGGAGCTACGCCTGGCACTCACCACTGCACAGAGTCACATTCAGGTCCGCGACATCGGACTGGGCATCTGACATTCTGCCTGCATCGTTCGGCCACGACCGCAGGCAGCGTGAATCGATCAAGGCACAGTGGCACTAGAACACGCACTTCGACATCACTATGCGTACAGGCGCCGCGACTCGAGGCATGTAGACCCGGACGCGGTATCAACTCCGCTGTCATAATCTCATGGTCGACCAAAGCGTCTTTCTGAAGGATGCGGTACACGCGGAGGTTACTACCTACATCGCTGATCTATTAGTGACGCAGAAATGCAGCCGCTTAGCGAATTGCCAGAAACGATAGTAAGTTTAGGGTAAGCTCAGGCTAACAATCTCACAGTGTGCTGTCCTGCTGCGCCTTCTATTATTGCAGCAAAATTAGTGAGCAACGCAGATCTTGCGCCTGCATGTCGGCTTCGTGGTCTCAATATTGTACATCTTGGCAGGCTGGCGAGGCTGAAGTCTGGATGAGAAGCAAGCTACCAAACTTTCCGTCGTAGATCACAGCCCGGACGACATGTGCATGCATGTGACCACCTATACTCCGGAAGCGGTACCAACTCCCCGGATGCCTCTTAGCCAACTTCGAAACTCTTTTGGACGTCTCTCTGGCCTTTGGCGTCGCTGTGTCTCTATATGGCATTCATCCTTATGTGCGGACTTCCACCACGCTCCTGCACAAGCGCGCTACCCAAGACTAGCCGTAGTCTTTAAAGAAGCCAATCACGGCGTAACCATACAGCAGAGCTTTCGCAGTCCGTGACGAGGACCAGTCAGGAAGGCCCACCTGCATATGGGCCGAGGCGCTGCACCAATTTATCAAGTTTGCTCAATGCAGACAGTGGATCTCACCAGCCTCTTCTGTGAGAAGCATGATCAGAAGGGGAGAAGTTGGCAAGATATCATTCGGACGGTGATAAGCGATCAAGGCAATCAGAAGAGTTGCTGGTCAATCGAGTCACAGCAGCTTCATCGAACACTCGGGTTTAAGATTGGATGTCAGACCCACGCTACGAAGCGACAAAGGCTATAATGTCATCGCCATGACCTCAATCGATGAGTGCCTGCATGCATCGCCCAGTTTCTGGATGAGGCTTCTGCAGGGTGCGCCTGACAGTGCAAGCTCGTCCGACCTACGCACACCACGCATCGTTGTCGGCCAAACAACGGCAGTTCGCAGGCCACACGGAACTTCACAGCGTGGCCGCCACCGAGCTGCACAGAGTGTGAGAGCGCCGGTGATACTTGCCACCGTGCCGAATGCCGCCATGCTTGCTTCTGGACCATTGTCTCCTGAGCTTCGGCGACGGCCACGTATGCCACCTGGAAGGCGCAAAGTTTGTCTCGGCACCGTGAATTTACCTGACCGGAGGGCTTGGTTTTGGGAAACAGTCCTTATTCCTGCAGCGTATGAGTGGATAGGGCTGCCGGAACCGCACGCCAAGCTGAGGTCCACCATGAATCGCTCCAGTCATCACCAGTCGCTACACATTCCTCGCTAACCGATGATAGTTCTGTATGCAAGGCTCCGCATACGTACTCACAAGGCCAAGCTGAACTCTTCCTAGTGCCTGAATTTTGCCACCCAGAGCATGATGTACCTCTGGGCTTCTCTACTGGGCTTGCGCAGATACCTCCTAGCAGCCAGGCGAATACTGAAGAGTCACAGCTCCTTTCTTGGGAAATGCATTGTTGTGACAGCCTGCAAGTCTACGCAATCTTCACACAACCTTCTTGAAGCTGGACGTATCACAGCGGATCATCTTGCAACGACTACGGTCTGGATGAGGCTTTGGTGGGCACCGTGTGAGCGAAGTCACTCTTCGTAAGCAGTAGCGCTCATTCATCACCAATACCCGGCCATTGCAAGACTCCCTGGGCCTGTTGAGCGCACTTCTGCTCACTCATTGCCTTTCTTGGGCCTTGTGGCTTCCACATTATGCTTTGCAGGAACAAGCTTGGAGCAATCTGGACCTGGTCGAGAATCTTTGTGATTGTGTGATAAAAGATCGAGAATGACATCCTGAGCAGCGCCATGACGCTGTAGGCTCCCACTTGTCAAGCCGACGAGGACATATAACGCCTTCTTTGCATCACAGATACAACTCTGGTGCAGAACAATCATTTCCAACGAACACGGTCATCGACTGCCACCATGCTGAGCTTCACACTAGTCTCAGTCCTTGCCAGTGCCATCTCTACCACTGCCTGGCCATTAGAGATTCGTCAATCTTCTGCATCGGCTTATTGCAGCAACTACAATGGCACATACAAACTCAGTGCAATAACTGCCCCTGCCCGTGGTCCCGGCACTCAGCCGTCCGGCACCACAGCTTGGGGCTTGGTTCTCAACGACACTGCAGCTGCCTACCGACAGAACATTACCGGCTTCGGCGCGGCCGTGACCGACTCCACCGTTGTCACATTCAATCGAATGTCAAGCACAAATCAGAACAATCTGATCAACACCTTGATGACAACATCTGGAGCGAACTTCTCCCTCATGCGGCACACAATCGGCAGCTCTGACATGAGCGCCACCAACTACACATATGATGACAACAACAATCAGCCTGATCCAAATCTGGCCAACTTCACGCTTGGCACGAATGGCACAAACATGGCCGCCGTACTTGCCAAGATGCGGAAAGCTCAGCCTGGAATGACGCTCCTTGGTTCTTCCTGGAGTGCACCTGGCTGGATGAAGAGAAACAAAGCTCTTGCAGGCAACGCCAACAACAACAATCTACAAGATACATATCTCAACTCTAGTGAAACCGACTACTCTTATGCATTCGCCAACTACTTCGTCAAGTACATTCAAGCCTACAAGAACGCCGGAGCACCAGTCAACGCCATCACTCTACAGAACGAACCACTCAACTCTGTTGCTGGTTTTCCCACCATGTACGTCTACGATTACGAAAACGCCCTTTTGATCAAGAACCGTCTTGGCCCAGCGTTTGCCCAAGCCGGCTTAACGACCCAGATCTGGGCATATGATCACAACACAGACCAGCCCTCCTATCCTCAAACAATTCTCGACAACGCAGGCCAGTACGTCAATACCGTGGCCTGGCATTGCTATTCCGGCACTTCAGGCTGGGACGTCCTTTCCTCCTTCAAAGCAAACAACACAAACGTGATCCAGTACATGACCGAATGCTGGACACCTTCCACATCTCCTTGGTACAATGCCGCGGCTTTTACCATGGGTCCTCTACAGAACTGGGCTTCGGGAGCTATGGCATGGAACCTCGCAGCTGATGTGAACAATGGTCCTCATATCTACAATGGGTGTGCGAACTGTACTGGCCTCGTCACCATCAACAATGATGGATCATACACGCTAAACACCGCTTACTACATGATGGCGCAGTTCAGTAAATTCATGCCCGGTGGTGCAAGAGTCTTGCCTGTCGCTGGAGGTGGAAGCAATTCGAATGGTCAGGCTGTGCAGAGTGTTGGATCTATCAACCCAGATGGCACAAGGACTGTTGTCATTCTCAGCACTGTTACAAACAGTGTTTACATGACGCTCAACACTACCAGTGGTCAGACTTGGAGCGGAACCATCCCGCCGCAGAGCGTCGTCACTTGGATCTTGCCGAAGATTTCTTGATCTGACTATTATGTAAGGATGGATTTTTTTTAATGATTTGATGGGATATAGAGTCATGAGGTTACGATGCTATGCTGTTCTGTGTGTAAAAGGAGTTCTTGCTATCAAGCCATCTATCGCCAAATTTTCTATTTCTACTGCAAGTGAATATTCATTCTGTAAATCTACCACTGTCTCTCAGCATTCCTCGCATAGTCTTTGCAATCTCGTGCCGGCCATCGTATACAGGATACACGACAACGAGAACCAGCGCAAGCCATTGCCAGAGCATCGCCATGACCACCCAGCCACTGAAGAAATTCTTAGTGAAGATCCAGTTTCGGTACAGCGGCAGCGGCCACAGGATGATCGTAACAAGAACGTTCAGGATGAAGAATGCCACTGCAAGTTTCAACCACTTCTTGATATGTCGTATCGCATCTTCGCCGAATGGATGCACGATAGCATCCAGATCTGTCTCGGTGTCGGGTCGAATTGTAAGAGGCGGTGAAGGGCTTGTGGACTCAAAAGCTACTTTCTTCTCTTCGTTCACATCAGGTATGCGATCGAGAGCAAGTGTACTAGGCGGCGAACTTGAAACAGGAGTCTTCTCTTCGATGAGCTCGATCCTGAGGAACTCTCTCCAGTCGAATTGTCCCGGCCAAATCAAAGAGATGAGGACCGAGTAGACCAGTGGCGAGAAGAAAGATGTGGTAGCGCCGTACAGCCCAGGAAGTTGAAGTTGTGTAGTGTTGATATCAATTGCTCCGCCCCATTTGTATGATAGCCCAAGCCAGACAGCCAGTCCAGAGCAGAGTCCTAGGGCTGGCGCAGCAATAGCGGCTAACCTGGTCTGTCGAGACCACAGTATTGTAAGCATCATTGGAAAGATGCCCGGGCAAGCGATAATCGGTCGAAAGTATGTACTCCAATTATTCGTAGCTCCAGCATAATTCAGCATGATTGCAAAGCCGGCCATGAAGCATCCATGAAAGACTACACCGAGATGGCTAACTTTCATGATTTTTCTGTCGCTCGCTTGAGGGTTGATGTAGGTTCTGAAGAAATCCAACGAGATGATGCTACTGACTGCGATCATCGAGGATGATACAGTACTCGTGATTGCCATGAAGACAAGCACAAGGAGGCCACTTGTTGCGCCTTTGCCAAGTAATGACTCGAGAACGTATGGCATGACCATACCAGAGTTGACTTGCTTTAGAGTAAGAGTGTCAGGGTAGGCGATCCACACAGGAGTCTTTTCAATCGCTCTTGCTGAGAGACCGATGACTGTGCCCGTGCACCAGGGGATGGCGATTATGGCGATTGAGGCGAGATCGTAACCCGGGACGGTAGCATGGACCTCCGAAGCGAACGACTTTTGCCAGAAGGCCGTGTCCATGAGCACGAGCGCTAGATTGCCCAGCTTAAGAACAAGGCCGAACAGGATTGCTGTCGATTATTAGCATGAACCTACATATAAACTTGGGAGTCTAACCAGGCTCTGACTTGAAAGTCAACAGTGAGCCCTTGTAATTGCCATCGATATGGTCATTCGCTGCGTTGATCTTGTCATAAAGTCCCGCGGGCCCACCAATGTGCTGGCTGCTCAGGACTGCTATCGCAAAGTATATGAGAAGGATGAGAGCAATGGTTGTATGTAAGAAGTCCGTCAAGAAAGTCGCCTTGAGTCCACCGACGGCTGTATAAAGGACTACGCCTGCCGGAATCAAGACACAAGCAGCAATGACATGCATTCCAGTCATTCCGGTGACGAGTTGAGAGCCAGCAAGTATCATCGAGCCGCATCCAAAGACATTGTTGATCAGATTCATAACGATGAATAAGCCATGCGCATAGCTTCCGTATCTTCTCCGCATGAACTCGAGCGAAGTGTGAGCGTATGGCACTCGTAGCTTTGCCACGATGCCGAGAACAGCCATCAGTGCGATTTGAAAGGACAGGCCGCTGGCCCACCAGACAGGTAATGCTACTCCCCTGCACATTCAGTATTAGTATGCCTTAGATACCACAAATGCTGAGTCCATACCATTTGTACGTATATGCTGCAGAGAAGACACTCTCGTTGATCCACATCCAGCTTGAGAAGACAGCAGAGCATGTTAGACCAGTGCCGACGGACCTGTTCGCGACCATGAACTATGCTCAAGGTTAGGATCATCTCTTCATCCTGTGCGCAGCTCTTCGACATACCATCTCCGATTGATCCGAATCTTCCGATAAGTATCTCTTCTGAATCTTCACAGCAGCCAAGATAATGAGACAGAACACGATCGACAGCCCGACAATGACTCCATAGCCAGTGCCCTGCGACAGCAGGTCAACTGCCATTCTGAGGGAGACCAAATTGTCGAGACAGTAGTCGGATAGCACCTTTTTATGGAGAGGGCTCGCCTTGTCTTGACTTGTCATGTCGCGACTTATCATCTATATGTGATCATTGCTGCGAGACCCACTTTGAATAACGTGCTTGCAACGTGGTAAGCATGTCCATCGGTAGTCGCTTGTACGTTGAGGTTAAGCAGACATCTGATTGCTGGGCAAGGCTTGAATGCCCCGTCTTGCTGCTTATCCAGTGTCCAGGTTAGCGGATTGCGCCATGCAGAAGGGATAGCACGCGAGAGCCTTCTCCCGTAGTATTACAGAAAACCATCTACGCGTGGCACCAAGTCTCGCATGTACTTGAGCTTGCATTTTCACCTTTCTGGGCGAAAAGATGGCAGTGTATCCGGAGAACCTAGCAGAAATTCGTGTTTCTCATTCATTGTTTTCTAGAATGCAAGATGACGCAGGGCGAAGGCGACACCGAATGTCGCAGTCCAATTCTGCAACCGATAAATGTATGGCTCGGACGTATAAGGCAAGACGTGACCGTTCCTTCTCAACTTGATCTTCATCTGGTCTCCGCATGCAAGCCGTCAAGATCGTTGTGACTTGTGACTACTTCGCATTCTGCCAGATGTGATTGCACAAACCCGATTGTATGAGCGATATTGTTTCCTCTCAGCATGGAAATCTAACGCCGTAGTCGCATATAGTATGCGATGGTTGCTGTGTGAGTGCGGACCGGATCTTGGACGGGCGGACTCTCGACGCCAAGCTCATGTCGTTTTTTGCGATCTGCTTGCACTCTATGGAACGCGATCGCATAGGATCAAATATATGAGCGATCATGTTTCTTTTCAGCATGAATTCTCAAGACCGTGATCGCATATGGTATGCGATGGTTGCTGAGTGAATGCGGACCGGGTTTTGGATGGGCGGGTCCTCATCGACAAGCTCGTTCTGTTTCGCGATCTGCTCGCACTGCGTGAAACGGGATTGCATATATTCAAATGTATGACCGATATTGCGTATTACAAGCAGAATGTTCGGAAGGTATCGTCGCATTCAGTATGCGAAATTTGTTGTGTGAGTGCGAGCCGGACTTTGCATGGGCGGGCTCTCAACGCCAAGCTCGTCGTGTTTTGCGACCTGCTCGCACTCCGTGGAACATGATCGCATATACTCAAATGTATGATCGATATTGCAGATTGCAAGCAGGAGCTCCGGAGTGTCTTGTCGCATATGGTATGCGGAAGTTGTCGTGCGAGTGCGATGCCTTGGGAAGCGATGCGCAACTTTACAACTTGCTCGGCCGGGTCTTTTCAACCTGTTCGCAGTCCGCCAGCATTGACCGCATAAACAGCAATGTATGAGCATTTTTGATTTTAGATGGAGTCAAAATAAGGATCCGTTATCGCACATGATATGCGATGGTTGGTACGTGAGTGCGGTAGTCCAAGCAGCGTCCAGCAGCTTCAACGCTCGCTTGGCTGGATCTTTGCGACCTATTCGCATTCCGCCAGTATTGATCGCATTAACAGCAATGTGTGAGCTTTTTTGATTTCATCCGAAGTCAGAGTTAATACCGACGATCGCATATGATGTGCGATGGTTGGTGCGTGAGTGCGAGAGGGTAGCATTCACCAACTCCATCGCCTGCTTGGCGCTTGGCTGGGAGAGTGGTACCCCTTCGCACTCGATGATCTTTGATTGCACGAACAATGAAGCATGAGCATTGTTGGTCCGTTTGACAGTATGAATTAAAATCCACCATCGCATATGTTTCGCGATGTTTGTTGTACATGTGCGAGCTTGAAACTCCCGGTGGCACTATAGCTCGCCGCGGCGAAGGCAGACGAATTGGTCGCATGATATCTAGAACTGTCGTGCAGATGTATACACGTAGTCGGTTTTGATGGTTGTTGTAGTCATCGTCGCAAATAGTACGCGACGTGATTCATGCAATTGCAAAGGAGAGCAGTTCGTACAACTGCCTGGGGCGGAGACTCATAGCCCATCCGCACTCCACGGAAAATGGTCGCACAGAGACCAATGTATGATTGAATATGATCAGTATGAGGAAGAGAGCCTAGGTCCATCATCGCAAATAGTGTGCGACGTTTGTTGTGGAAGTGCGAAGGGATCCTAGCAAGTACAGTCTTATAGACTGCTAGCCACGTCGCACTCAGCGGAAATCTGTCGCATAGGTACCCTTATAAGCGCAGTTCCCGTCCATTGGAAGCATAGAGATTAGGACCTGTCGTCGTAGATGGTAAGCGGACCTCCAAAAAACAGTGCGAAAGGAGGCCAGTCCGGACAGCTTGCTTTGTGAAATTCGAAACCCTCTTCGTACTCCACAGGCAAAGGTCGCATAGGCATCGTCATATGAGCCGTCCTGTTCTCCATAAGTATGCAAACCAGACTTCGTGGTCGCATACGAAGTGCGAAGCTCGTTGCGCGAATGTCGTAGCAGAATAGCCAACATGGCCTGTTCGTGGAGTGTATGACTTTTCGCGCTCAACGACAATACATCGCACATACAACTTGTTCTGCTGTATTTCGTTCGATCGGTACTCGTTGATATTCTCTTACCATCTTGCCAAGTGCGCGATCGATGCTAGACGGATAATGAGATCAAGCTCTGGGCTGATCTCTCTCGGATGTGCTCTAAAGCTAGAGTCTATAAGCCTCTCGCACTTGACGACCATACATCGCACGGTCGACCTAGTATGAGCATTCTTGGTCAATCAACACACGCAAATGCTATTTCGATCTCGCACAAAGTGTGCGATCCATAGCCGTTGAGTGCGACAAGGTGGCGCAAGTTTGATACCCAGACGCTGAAATGTTTGAGTCCCTCGCACTCCATGACCATGCATCGGATAAACCACTTACTACGAGCTTTTTAACTCATTTGGTACTCGCTAATGCTGATTCGACCTCGCACATAATCTGCGACAAAGACTGGGAGAATGCGACAACCTCATCACAAACAGCGCCAGCCATACCGGAAACTCCCAACTGTTTGCACTTCGTGTATGTGCGGTCTAATGAAGCGTCCACACGCTTCAAGGGGTATTGTACAAAGACGTGCTGCCTGTTGCTTGAATGCGAGAGTCCAAGCCGTCCTTTGGGTCGATAGGTTGTCTCGCGACGGCGGTGAACGTTGACCTGAAGGGACCATTCCAGCTGCACAACGAGAACGTGACGAAGAGCGATCGTTAGCAAGCTTTGACATTTGATCTTGATGTTGTATAGAGCGCAAGCTGCCAGAGTGAGCATTGTGGTGTGCAGCAGTCTCCGGGGGTGTAGCAGAAGCGTAGCGTCGAACGATCTCTGGACTATACTGACCGGCAACGTTCGCACTCTCCGACTATGCATCGCACAAACAGGATTATATGAAGCAAGATGTTCTTTAGGGAATAATGTAAGCATCCGGTCTGGCGTGTCGCACTTGGATTTCGGTTCGATGGTGACTTTGGCGTTGCGCTTTCTATGTAGCTGGTGTGGGCTTGCATCCAGCATCCAGGCCATGCTCGCATTCCACCACATTATGTCGCATAGACAAGTTTGTATGGATTTAGTCGTTCTTTGTGATATAGGTACGCAATTCAGCGTATCGCACATGAAGTGCGATTCGAATGTGTGTTTCGCGATATCTTGTTCGTTAAGCTGATTTCGGCCTGCATCCAGTATCCAGCACCCAGGTCAAGCTCGCATTCCACCACGCTGTATCGCATAGACAGGGCTGTATGGAGAGAAATGTTCTTTGTGATATAGGCACCCGATTTGGCGTGTCGCATATGAAGTGCGAACTGAAATTGGTCTTTGCGGTTGATCTGGCGCTTGCTTTTCCCACCTCACCCGACGAGACCTTATTGGGATGGACACACTTCAAAATCTCTTTTCCTCTAGAAAGTACACTCGATGCCATTCACGTTTTATAGGAAAGAATTAGGAGATGATACAAGGAATGGGTGCGGGAAACGTAGACTGTGCAATGGCAATGTCTCCTCTCGTCTCCTGAGCCTTATCTCAGCGATGACCACACCCCTGGACGTCCAATGCTGACTTAGCCCACTGTGGTCTGCAATTTCTGAGACTAGCTCTGACCTGACCCGTGAAACCCGCATCCTCTTTCAACTCTCCTTGTGGCACTGTTCGCACCGCAAAGCGTGCCGCGGCCTCTGTGTGCAGCGACCGAGACCACGCGACAGAAGGAGAGACACTCGCGGACTGCAGAATCCAATTGACACGACCTTCCATTGTTGTTGGCCAAGCATTGGCACCACTACGGAATCCATCAAAGCGAGCGAGGCGCAGCTTGCACGTGCTTGAGGCATTTATTTACTAGTGCTACATTGCTGCGATCAAAATCGCGAAGACATCGCTGTGAGGATCAAACATACTTTTCGTCATCTCCAGAAAGGAAGGACGAGCACTGCATCCACTACCTACACTGGACAAGCACCGGAGAAGCTACTGCTTAACGCGTAAACCATGTGGCGGCCGTCACTGAACTTTGTGACCATCCATTGTTAAGTTACCATTCCACATCAGTCTATTATTGGTCTTAACATGATGCACAGATCTCTACATTATCTCCTGTGCGATCCTTGCGTTCATCGTCATCTATCCTTATGGCAACTTGCAGGCCGTGGACGCGTTCTTCTTTGGATGCAGCGCCAATACTGAGTCTGGCCTGAACACGTCTGTACAACCTTCGCCTCGTGGCATGGTGTCAAAGACTTCCACCTACTGATCTTTCTGTAGAGTTGATGTGAAGGCGCTCAAGACATACCAACAACTTGTTATTTACTTCTTTCCGATCATCACGAATCTTGGATTCATCAACATGATTGTAGTCGTAGCCCGACTAAGATGGTTCAAGGCACGAATGAAGGCTGCTGTAGCGGAGGCCGAGAGTTCTGCACTTTCGCAGGCTCCAACAGCTGTCCCAACTGCTTCTAGGAATGATGGTGATGCGTCAAGCCCGCGAGACCAGCCGGCGCTCCCAGTGGTCACTGGTATCGGACATAGCCCTTCGAACACGGGTGGAGCAGACTCGACTCAGTTGAAGGCCGCTGCGAATGCCTCTCGTGAGCAAGCGAGCAATACCACAAGCACTATCACTTGGGCTGCAGATACGCGAACCCCAGGAACAGGCCGAGCTTTTCGTGTTCCCAGTCCTCGCGAGCAGCAAAAAGGTAGGCTGTTTACATGCACAAAGAGCTCCAGCGAATACTGACGGTGTGCTTAAGGCATTGAGCTTGAAGAGGTTGATTTTGAAAGGGCTGGTAAGACTACGTCCTGCTTTCCCCGGTCTTAACCAGTTGCTAATCAGTCATGCAATGGCGTAGAAGAAGGTCTTCCAGACACCGAAAGCAAGAGTCGAGGTCATTCCTCAAAGCAACGACGGCTTCGACGAATCGCATCCATCAGGTCTAACATATCTGTCGACCGCATTGCTTCGAACCTGTTTGTGGTTGGCGAGACTCCCTCAAATCGGCATTCACTGTCACGGAACAGCACGAACATAGACTTGCCGCGCACGTATTCGCAGCAACGTTCTGATGCAACCAGAAACGTTGTCGGCGCGCACAATTGGGACGAGCTCGGTGGCATTGAATATCGCAGCTTGAAGCTCATGCTCAAGATTGCTACAGGTAAGCAACCTCGAGATCTAGATACTGCGAAGGATAATCTGATGTCGTGCAGCGTATTTCGTTGGCCTTCATGTCTTGGGTGTTGTGTGTCTGCTACCATGGATTCACCTCGCTCCAGCTAAGTACAGGGACTACCTGGCCTCACAGGGCCAAGACAAAACATGGTGGTATGTCTGAGGCCCGACCGATTTAGGCTTGCGCGAAATGCTGACCGCGATTGAAGGGCGTTCTACTCGGCTCAGACAATGGAGAGCAATCTGGGCTTTACCTTGACACCTGACTCCATGATTTCCTTCGCCGATGCGACATGGCCAATGCTTGTCATGACATTTATGGCTTACGCAGGCAACACGTGCTACCCGATTCTGCTCCGACTCGTAATTTGGACGCTTAAGAAGACAACGACAAAGCATCAAGAGATGCAAGAATCACTAAATTTCTTGCTCGATCATCCTCGACGCTGCTACACCTTGCTCTTCCCCAGCAAACCAACCTGGATCCTGCTATTCATACTTTTCGTCCTCAACGCCACTGATGTGGTCCTCATTATCATCTTGGACCTGAACAACCCAGCCGTAACTTACCTGGCTCCATGGCATCGCTTCATCGCGGCGCTCTTTCAGTCAGCCTCAGCACGGCACACGGGAACAGCGACATTCAATCTCGCGAATGTCAGCCCTGCAGTACAATTCAGCCTACTTGTGATGATGTACATTGCTGTGTATCCGATCGCCATAAGCATCCGCGCTAGCAGCTCCTACGAAGACACCCCAATGGGGAAGTACGAGCAAGAGCTAGAAGTAGATGAATACCGCCAACCAGGAAAGTCTTACTTGATGAACCACATTCGGAATCAACTGAGTTTCGATCTGTGGTATGTCTTCTTGGGAACATTCTGCATCTGCGTTGCAGAGGCAGGACGAATAGCAGATGTCGACGATCCAGCATTCTCTGTCTTCAGCATCATGTTTGAAGTCGTTTCAGGCTATGGCAATGTCGGTCTAAGTCTTGGCTACCCAACAAATCTGGCAAGTCTTTCTGGAGAGTTCACTGTATTTAGCAAGTTGGTGATCTGCGCCATGATGATTCGTGGACGACATCGAGGACTTCCATATGCTTTGGATCGGGCCGTCACTTTGCCAGGCGAGCATCTAGTTGATGAGGCTTGGGATGATGATGCATTCCAACGTGTGCAGGGACTACCTTTGCGAAAGTTCCACACGCAGTGATCAAAGCTTGGGGCGAGCCTAGCTCACCCGATCAGATTCTGTCCGATTGCAACGAGATTTTCAAGAGTGTCCCGAGCTTCGCATGTCAGTGGGAGCTCTTCGATTGCGGTATCTACACTTCTCTATTCCATCCTGCTTTCTCTAGGAGCTTGTGCAGATCCATGGTCGTGCTGAATTGTAAGACGTTTGGCATGACAGACAAGCGCGACGCGGTGCATTAGCAAGCGCTGGTAGTTCTCGGGACGCTGTATCGTTTCTGACACAGCGTCGAATGCATGGAGAATGTCGTAGTCTTTAGTATTGTCTCAGCAAAGAGACGGCCGCTAGTCCACTTTAGTACTATCCGTGTGAGACACGCATGTCAACAAATATCCGCGCGTCATATCTCTTCTCTTCCATCATAATTCATGATTCCCTTCTAGCCTGCAGTCGTCATTTTATGGGAAGATTCTTGTAACGGCAATGACATGAGCTTCAGCTATAGCAGAACTCCTGCTGCGTGTTGCGATGGCACCAATATTACTACCACGCAAACAAGGGTGGGGAGCGATCACCCTCCCAGGGCAGTCGCGTGAAAGGATCAACCATAATACGCCAGCTGAAAACTACGGCGCTGATAGAGATGAGGCTCAGGCACAATGTCGCGGTCAAGCTCTTCGGGTTCTCGCCTTCGCCTCGACACCTTGAGATTGTGCAGGAACTCCAATCTGGCAGGCGCTTGGCAACGCCTTCAGAAGCAGAGGACAGCATTCTCATTAACCCAATGAGAAATGAATGATGGTGTGAGACATCGACTATAGCAGCCGCATCATCCTATGTGCTCTCGCATAAATTGGACATTCACCTCTTATCAGGCCCATTCCCCACTCTTCACTCACGGCAAGCCTTCTGGACCACGGACCCCACTTCCGTTCAAGTGCTGCGATGTTTGCCACTGCGGAGGTAATCCAAGGCGCCCCATCGGCTCATCAATCGCTGCTGTGCAGCAGTATCTGTCCATGCTTGTGCAAGTACAGCTGTCGGCACACTTTAATGAATTGGAGGACGATTCCATGACAAGTCCCGTCACATAGCCTCTAATTTGCAGCGACAATGCCTCACGCAATGCCGTTTGCCGTACGGCGGCCAGCAATCCCAGAGGCATTCCGGAAGATACAGCCGATCATCGAGTCTGAGTTTACCGACAACACTCTACGCTTTTATATGAATGGCAAGAAGATCGAGCTTGAGAATCCGGACCCAGAATGGACCTTGCTCGATTACATCCGGTCTTTACCAAATGCCAAAGGCACCAAGCTCGGCTGCGGCGAGGGTGGATGTGGTGCTTGTACAGTGGTTTTGCAGCAACTTGATCGAGCGGGAACCATCAAGCACTTGGCCGTCAATGCATGTCTGTTTCCGCTGGTCGGTGTTGTGGGCAAGCATCTTATCACAGTTGAGGGCTTGGGTAGTGTTGAGAAGCCACATCCGATTCAAGAACGGCTTGCTAAACTTCACGGATCACAGTGTGGATTCTGCACTCCGGGCATCGTTATGAGTGTTTACGCCATGATTCGTAATGCATACGATCCAGCGACTAAAGCTTTCAGGCTGTCAGAGCGAATGATCGAGAGCGAGGGCCACTTAGATGGTTGGTGAAAATGTCTCCTCGGATTCTAGTAGTTCGAATACTGACTGGTGTAATTACAGGCAATCTATGTCGATGTACAGGATACAAGCCCATACTAGCAGCAGTCAAGACATTCATCACCTCGGACTTGGGTTGTGAACTGATACCGGATGATCGCAGCAGCGGAGAGGCCTCCCTAGCCGAACTCGCTGAAGATGAAGAAAGAAAGCGAGTGCAGACCATCTGTAAAGACGCCAAGGTGTCCTGTGGAAGGCTAGGAGGATGCTGTCGCGACAAGAAAGAAGCCTCAGCAGAATCTAGTGACGATTCAACATCAGATCCGGAATGCTCTAGTGAAGGCAGTCCCAATCGACCGCCTTCTAGTGCAACGGAGACAGAGATCGACGGATCCGACTATGACTTTGAGACCGAGATCAGTCCCCAGAAAAAGCAGGAGAAGCGATCTCAGATGTTTGATGGATTAGACCTTGAATTTAGCGCCTACCGATCGGACGCAGAACTCATATTTCCGCCTTCACTACGAAAATTCTCTTGCGAGCCGCTATGCTTTGGAAGCTCAGAAAAGATGTGGCTGCGACCTACAAGTCTTGATCAGCTTCTACGAATCAAGAATCTCGACCCTTCTGCTCAAATGGTATGTGGTTCAAGCGAAGTGCAAGTCGACGTGCGATTCCGAAAGTCGAAGTTCGCAATCATGGTCTACATCGGTGACATTCCGGAACTACTGGAGACCAAGTTACCCCAGAGTGATGCTGAGTGGGCTTCAATGAGCGGACTGCAAACAGGCGGCGGAACGCCATTGACAGAATTGGAAGACCTCTGTGCCAAAGCATCGGCAAAGCTTGGGCGACGAGGACTTGTGTTGGAGGCTACCAGGAAACAGTTGCGGTACTTCGCTGGTCGTCAGATACGAAACGCAGCTTGTTTATCTGGTAATCTCGCCACAGCATCCCCAATCTCAGACATGAATCCTGTGCTCCTTGCATCCGGAGCCAAGATTGTAACACGCAGCTTGGCCGACGGTATCGTGGTGTTGCCAATGGAGACGTTCTTCCAAGGATATCGAAAGACTGCTCTTTCACGGGATGCAGTCATTGTCAAGATCAGCCTGCCGATTCCACCAGCAGATTCAACGGAAGTCTTCAAAGCATACAAGCAGGCGAAACGCAAGGATGACGACATTGCTATCGTGACAAGTGCATTCAAAGTTAGGCTCGATCATAATGGTCGCGTGGAGCATGTTGCATGCGCCTTTGGTGGAATGGCTCCCATCACTCGCTTGGCTCCCAAGACGCAGGCCTTACTGGAAGGCAGAGAATGGAAAGATCCAAGCACTCTCCACAACGCTTTACTTTCGCTTCGCGAAGAGCTTGGGCTGCCATATGGTGTTCCCGGTGGGATGGCCACGTACCGAACCACTCTGTCTCTGTCTTTCTTTACCCGCTTCTGGCATGAAGTCATCCGAGAGCTGGATCTTGGCGAATACGATCAAGATCTTACTGATGAGATACATCGAGGCATATCGCATGGAGCGCGAGACAATCTCAACCCAACGGCGCTGCGTGTCGTAGGTCAGCAAGTTCCTCACCTGTCCGGCTTGAAGCATGGGACTGGAGAAGCGGAGTACCTGGACGATATATCTAAGCACGATCGAGAGCTTCACGGCGCCTACGTCTTCTCTACAAAAGCTCACGCGAACATTGTTAGTGTTGACTACTCCGCCGCAATTGGTCCCGGACTGGCGATAGGCTACGTTGATCACCGTGATGTGCCAGCAGGAGCGAATGTCTGGGGCTCCGTGGTCAAGGATGAGGAACTCTTTGCCACGGACGTTGTCAAGTCTCATGGACAGACAATAGGACTTGTCTATGCAGAGACTGCTATTCAAGCTCGCAAGGCGGCGGATCTGGTCAAAGTCACCTATGAAGACCTCCCTGCTATTCTCACAATTGACGAGGCTATCGAGGCTGAAAGCTATTTTCCATTTCCTCGTGAGCTCCGGAAAGGGGCTGCTGCTAAGGGTGATAAAGCCATGGAAGCTATCTTTCAGACCTGCGATCATGTGTTTGAAGGGACGATTCGGATGGGTGGCCAAGAGCATTTCTATCTCGAGACTCAAGCAGCCATGGTCATTCCCTCTGTAGAAGATGGCAAAGTCGAAGTATGGTCCAGCACGCAAAACACGATGGAGAACCAGGAGTTCGTCGCGAAAGTGCTTGGTGTTTCGAGCAATCGTGTCGACTCTAGAGTGAAGCGTTTAGGTGGCGGCTTCGGAGGCAAAGAATCTCGCTGCGTGCCTTTGGCATGCGCGTTGGCTCTAGCTGCGAAAAAGGAGAAGCGACCTGTGCGGATGATGCTGACTCGTGAAGAAGATATGATCACGAGCGGACAGCGACACCCGTTCAAGGCCACCTGGAAGGTTGGTGTCATGAAAGACGGCAAGCTTGTGGCACTTGACATCGATGTCTACAATAATGCTGGCTACTCTACGGAGATGAGTACTGCTGTAATGGGCCGAGCCTTGACACATCTCGACAACTGCTACGAGATTCCACATTGTCACATCAGGGGCCATGTCTGCAAGACCAATACTCACAGCAATACAGCATTCCGTGGCTTTGGCGCTCCACAAGGAATGTTCATGGCGGAAGCTTATATGACGAACATTGCCGAGCGATTGAAGATACCTGTAGAGGAGCTTCGAGCCAAGAATCTCTACCGGCAAGAACATCGGACGCCTTTCCTGCAGGAGCTGGGGATAGACTGGCATATTCCGCTACTACTGGAACAGTCCTACGATAGGTTTGACTACTTCGCCCGGAAGCAGAGCATTGAGACTTTCAATCAGCAACATAAATGGCGGAAACGTGGTATTGCTTTGCTGCCATGCAAATTTGGCATTTCATTCGCGACAGCCATAAACCTGAACCAGGCCACGGCTGCGGTCAAGATATATGCGGATGGCAGCATTCTTCTTCATCACGGCGGCACTGAAATGGGTCAAGGACTTTACACCAAGATGTGCCAGATTGCTGCGGAGGAACTTGACGTACCGCTCGACTCCGTCTACACATCTGACACCAGCAGTTATTATACCGCCAACGTATCTCCTACGGCAGCTTCGTCTGGAAGCGATCTGAACGGCATGGCTATCAAGGACGCGTGCGATCAACTAAACGAGCGCCTGAAGCCTTATCGGGCCAAGCACGGCAATGATATGGCAGCCATCGCACATGCCGCATACCTGGATCGTGTCAATCTGAATGCTACTGGATTTTGGAAGATGCCTCGCGTGGGCTATACATGGAACCACGACCCAGAGACGGCCAAAGACATGTACTACTACTGGACGCAAGGCGTGGCCTGTTCGGAGGTCGAGCTCGATGCTCTTACTGGCGACCACACCGTACTTCGCACAGACATCCACATGGATATCGGACGATCCATCAACCCGGCTATCGACTATGGACAAATAGAGGGTGCATTCGTTCAGGGCCAAGGACTGTTCACAATCGAAGAATCGCTGTGGACTCGCAGCGGGCAGCTTTTTACCCGTGGACCTGGAACGTACAAGATTCCAGGCTTTGCCGATATCCCCCAGGAGTTCAATGTCAGCTACTTGCAAGGCGTTGAGTGGGGACATCTGAAGTCGATTCAGAGCAGTAAAGGTGTCGGTGAGCCACCTTTGTTCCTCGGAGCGACAGTTCTGTTTGCCTTGCGAGAGGCATTGAAGAGTGCTAGAGCGGACCGTGGAGTGCACGAGCCACTGTTCCTCGACAGTCCTGCCACAGCCGAGCGACTGAGACTTGCAGTGGGTGACGATATTCTGGCAATGGGTAGAGTTGAGCCCAAGGTCGGCGAGAAGAGCTTCCTCGTATCTGTAGCTTGAATGCAGCCATGAGTATCCACTGTCTCACATGAAGCGTACAACTTGTCGTCGGCTTGCTCGGCAGCTCCCCACTTCTGCAACAGCAGAGGCACTTGATTACAACATTTCCCCATTCCTCCATATCTCTCCCTGCCAAGCGGATCCAATCGACCCACCTTGTTCTGGAGGAACCTCATCTAGTGGAGCTCTCGATATTTACTGGGCGCGATTATCAACCGTCGCTAGGTGTTGAATATCAGGCCCCTTGTAAAAGCAACCAACTCAGTTGCTCACGATCTGGCCTCACCCATAATCAAGAAGAAGACATTGTAGACCATGCCTTCAGGATCAATAGCAGAAGCACCCCCAATCCTCGACTTCTCCGTAATCTATGGGAACGATGCAGCGGCCAAGTCTGAACTGGTCGAAACTGTCAAGAAGTGTTGTCTTCGAAACGGATTCTTCCAGATCGTTGGCCATAAGGTTCCACGACAGTTGCAGCAAGATGTGCTAGACAGTGTGAAGTCCTTCTTCAGTCTTCCTCAGGAGCTCAAGGAGAAAGTCCACAAAGGTTTGTGTCGTCCGACGATCTCTCTACTACATTCATCCCATGCTCATATCAGATTCAGACAACACGACCTGGAACCGCGGCTTTGAATCCATCGGCTCGCAAATCCTCGAAGCAGGCACCAACCCAGACCTAAAAGAAGGCTTCTACATTGGCGAAGAGATCTCGAAATCTCATCCATACTTCACCGGCAAAAAACTCAACAGCGGTCCAAATCAATGGCCAACTTCTTCCTCCACCTTCAACGCCGAGAAATTCCGTCACGTATCAATGGAATACTACACCCACATGCACACCCTCGCCCGCGAAGTCCTAAGCGTAATCGCTCTAACCTTAGACTTACCAGAAGACTACTTCCAAACCTTCACAACAGGTGCAGTAGCGACACTTCGATACCTACATTACCCACCCCAACCACCCACCTCAGACGAAAAACTCACAAGAGGAATCGGAGCACATACAGATTTCGGCTCAATAACTTTACTAATGCAAGATGAAGTCGATGGTTTACAAGTCTACGAAAAGTCAACCGACGAATGGCTAGACGTTCGTCCTTCCCTTCCCCTATCTCTTCTCCCTCTACCCATTTACTAACCTTCTTTCTCTCTAGGTCACACCCACCCCAGGCGCCTACGTCGTAAACCTAGGAAACATGTTCATGCGCTGGTCCAATGATCTCTACATCAGTAACTTACACCGCGTGATTAACAAATCTGGGAGAGAAAGATATTCCGTCCCGTTTTTCTTTTCAGGACATCCGGATTATGTGATAGATTGTTTACCGAATTGTCGGAAAGAAGGAGAGAAGAAGAAATATGAGCCGATAACGGTCATGGACTGTGTGGGTGGGAGTTACAGGGAGAGTTATGGGAAGGCGAAAGTGTTCAAGGAACAGCAGGCGAGTGAAAAGAAGGATGTCGGCGTTGAGATGACGAGTCCAAAAGAAATTGCTGTGTAGGTAGATCTTGTCAAACCTCAAACGCGCGTTGGGTATTACTCATTATATACTACTGGGGTGTCTCTAAGCGTATGTATGTACATCGGTACACCACAATATAAAAGTGGCACTCGCTGCAAAGAGGCTCCATGCGTTGATGCAAAGTTATCATGCCAGGTCATCTTCTATCAGTGAAAAGGTCTCCCAGTCCTTCCCTTTCCCAGACCGGACACCCTTCTCTTTCACACACAAACAATAAACACGAAAGCTGGTGGGATCTCAGAATTGTTGTTGTCGTCCTTGTAATCATGGTCGTTTCTTTCCATGACTGGAAGGCCCTCCGGGTGGCGGTGATGTTGGGCCGCCGCCGGAGAAGAATTTTGCCATATTCGCCAGCGAGTATGGTCCGTTCGAGAGGTGTATGATGAACAGCCAGAAACACAGCGCATTCACGAGGTAATGCATCCGGTAGGCGTAGGTGACGCCGTACACGGCAGCATATAGTGCGAATGCAAACATTAATGTGTTGGTGAGGAATCGGATGCTGGGTCGAACGTCAGTCTAATCATTATTATGTCTTCTCTTCAAGTGTGAATACATACCGGCTCGTGACACGTGGTATCATACTGTTTGTGCTCATTACCTCGACCAGCAAGATGTACCCGAGCACAGATAGCAAGTTGTGGTGCGTGGAGAACGGTGTCCACCAGTGGACTGTCAGGTTGTGTATCCAAACCACTAGGACAGGCATGTTGATAGGCAAAATCCAAAGCATGAGGATCAGCATCGAATGCGTGTAGTTGTAAAAGTTGTAGCTGGCCGCAGATTGAGTCTCCTGTGCACCTCTGAGCGAACCAACGCAGGTAAAGACTTGTCTTGTGCAAAGCACCAGGTATGCGAATTGGTACGGAATGACGGTCACCACGAGCAGCAGTAACATGCCAGTCGTGAATAACCTCTGATTTATAGCGCCGCCGTAGGATGTAGTGCTGGAGAGAATGTTAGATATGGGTGAAGGTGACATGTGATGCTTGACTTACCCATCTGGAAGACGCTGAGTCCACGGCCTGGTATATGCAGTGATGAGCGCAAATACATGCGTCAACATAAGGACGACATAGTTCATGACGATGCAAATGCCGACGCTGATGATGGCGAACAACGGCACCAGGAACCAGAAAAAGGGATCCGATGTGCCAAGCATGAGGTCGTTGACAGTGAAGTCGATAGCCTGCTCAGAGGTGCCAGTAGAGGTACTGAGCAGATGTCTTGTCCAGACGCTGTGACTCGACTTTGAGACTGCGATGGCGAAGAACGTCAATGCGACCCAAATTGCGGGAATAGATGACCTGATGCATTGGTCCATGCTTTGCGTAAAGCTCATGAAAACGCCAGTGGTATCGTAGACCTTGAACTGTTTGCGAAGGACCAGTGCCACGACAAGAAGTGGGAAGGCGGCGAAAACAGTGCGGTATCTCATAACGAGCTTACCCGCACTGCCAAGCATATCGACCTGTAATGAGACCTCGACAGTGGAGTTGCATGTTGGGTCAGTCCAGAGTTGCAGCGATAGACCATCCGTCGGACCTCCTGCAAGCGGTGGTGGCATGAAAGGAGACAGCCCGTGAACGTTGATGTTACCACCCTTCGTGTTCACGAAATACTTCGACTCGTAGGGTTCTGCGATGTACTGGCGCACCAGCGGCGCGAAGCTCTCTTCGTATTTTCTGCATTGTTTGCGCTTCACCTGCAGGGAGTACGCAAACATGGTAGAGTGGATCTCCGGAATCTTTATCTCGGTCATCATGGGTCGATCGGCAGGAAGCTTGACTTTCATGCCGCTGATTAGTATTTGGTGATGGCCTTTGCTGACCTGGATGGCCGACTCCGCAGCATTGCTGAATTCGGCCACGACCCATCCTAGTGTCAAGTCCTTCGCCTTCTCCACGACGGCCACGAATTGGTAGTCGGCGATGGATGGCAACTCGTACTGCAGGTATGAGAAAGGTTTGGCCTTGTCAAAGGCATTTGCAGATGTGTTCGTCGAAGCCGGCAAAAGCGAGACGTCGGTCACTGCATTCTTGCATGCAAGTCTCGTAGATCCAGCATTGCTGTTTGAGGCGTCCAGATTGATGGCGTATGACAACACGGAAAATGCCGAGGGAGGTGGAAAAACACTGCAGAGCAACACTGAGAGCGTGCCGTCATCTTCCTCCGAATCCAGGGTTTGATCGGTGAGCAGCGTGAACTTGCTGCCCTCTGTGAATGGCTGTGCAGGTATGGGCATCACATGAGCTTTGGTGGCACCGGTGTCGCCAAGTGAGCGCAGCACAAGACGCTGTCCGTGCGACATGATTCCTGTGGAACTGTGCTCGAGAGTCAAATAAGTTGTGGGCTCCTGCTCCAGAAGACCCTTCTCCACAACAGGCTCCATGCCTGTCAATAGCCTTTTCCGCAACGCCTGTATTCTCTCGGGCTGGCTTCTTGTTTGAGACGGACGACGAACATCGATCACATCGTAGATAGCCTTCACTAAGGCCTTCCGGAATTGGTCGCACCACATGATGGCCAAGTGGTCCATTCCGGTCCAGACATTAGGTATGCTAGACGTGAACACAGTGAAACCATGCGTGTCGGGCACAAGCGATGTAAGGCTGGTGTACTCAGACGGGATCATGGTGTCCAACCCGCCTCCAGCAACCGAGACCAGCGTCACATCATCCAACGGATTTTTTACTGCTGCAGGGCCTGAAAATGATTCTCTCCAGTAGGTGTTGATGTCATTATATGTCGAGACCATCGCCGCATCGAATGAGATCGGAGGTCTCGCGTGAGGCGCCGACAATGTAAGTATGGTGTTGATAGTGTGCTCTTGGTAGTTTGGCATTCTCAACATCGTCCTCGCGACCACACCACCCATCGAATGTCCAAGTATGATGACAGATTTTGGGTCCGGTAATCCTGGGTCTCGCGCCGAGCGATGCGGGTTGTGATAGAGCGCTAGGATATACGCCACTGCCTCGTTCAGATACTCTGCTTGATCTAAGAGAGTCTGGCCATGAAAAGCTATGAGCTCTTCGTTGAAGTCGACTGTGAAGAAGTCCAATGGCCGCTTCCCGTCCCGGACACTGGCCAAATCTTCTCGCAGTGAATCGTGAAAGTAAGTTGCTGCTTCGGCAGCGATGGGCCGCACTTGCTTATAACTTCCAGCATTGCCAGGTATGAAAAGCACGGGTATGCCTCTGACTTTGCTATCATTATCTATGCCTCCCTCGCGATATAGGTAGAGGGAGTATTTGCTTGCGAAACGAGTGTGTTCTGTGTCGAAATCGGGGAAAGGGTCGAATCGTGGTCGCATGTACGACATGGCGCATCCTTTCGGGTCTTGCTGTCGGTTCAGGAAGGAGTGGATGACAGTCAGCAGGATGACTATCGCGCTTATGCTCGTCGCGAGGGTGAGCATTGAACATCGCCAGGGACTTCTCAGTCGCGCCAGCCTGTGCAATTGATCGGCCATGGGGTCTGGCCGGCTGGTAACCAATGTGGAATCTGATTGCGGGTCTGCTTCCAGGGCAGGACTCGATATCGGCGTGGTACGCGACCATGCCGCCTTCTGTTCTGATCTCGACACCGGCGTCACCTTCAAGTCACCACCAGCCTGCTGCTGCTCACGCTTCTGCTGGCGCGCAGATTGCCTTGTCGCGCGGCCATGTTCCCGCGTGGTCATCTCTCGCTCTCGGTCGCAGGTCTTTTCGCCCTTGTCGCTGGTAGCACTGCTTGGTGCGGACTTGGAGCTGTCCTCATCTTCTCCCGAGCCGGAAGGACGTCTCCTCATTGAGCGCTATCACCACGTCCACGGCGGTTTGCGCGAGCATCCAGCACCAGATCCAGTAGCGACGGCGGAGAGGAGGTGAGCGGGCGAGAGGGGTGGGGAGAGGGTGGTGTGAGTCGTGAGGTCGTCGTCGTCGCTGTCGCCGTTCCGCTCCGCCTTCTGCAAGTCCTGACGGAAGGGCTGCAAAGAAGAGCGGCTGCGATTGCAAGATGGCGGCAGCGAGGATCCCCACAATTTTTCGGAGCAATTGATTAACGGCAACGCCTCGCCTCGCCTTCAGGAACAATCCTCCCTGAACGACATTGGACGGCGAATGTAGTGTGAGGTATGCTGCTGCTGCTGCCAAACTATGATAACATGTTCACTGCACGCCTGCATCGTGCTTGCCAAATCTCCAGAGTCAAAAGGCTGCACCATCAACTGTACTGTGCACACGCGAGAAAAAGCTTATGCTGCCAGACAAGGAGGTCGCGGCCTGCACGTTGACCAATGCCACCCCTGTCCTCCGCCTTCTGCATGAAGCCGAACATTCAACCAAAGTCGGCCCTCTCCCACACTTTCACCAGCGACATGCGACACCTCCAACCAGCTGAGGAAAACTTCGACACGGCAATGGCAAATGGTTATCTATGCCAAGCTAGCAACGCGTCAGCTCCAGGAACAAGTGACAGAGGTACAAGCTGGGGGAGCTCTTGAAACATAGCGCCAGTCTCAAGAATGGTTAGCAAAAGAAAACAATGCAGCTTGCCATCGCCCGCCACACACTACACACTCGTGACATGCAGCACGATGCAACACTATCTGACTTCGGCCCGAGCATGCCGCAGCAACAGTGTGCCACTTGCTGACGAATAGCACCGTCGACAACTTCAAGAAGAGTTCGCGAGTTGCGATTGCAAGACTGAATGACATCCCTGTATGCCACCGGGACGCTCAATATCACAAGGCAATAGCGCGTGTGTGAAAGCGTGCAAGCAGCACGCCACCGAGCGCGTGTGAGGCGCCTAGGAAATATTCCAGCCACCTCAATTACCTTTCTGGACTCCTCGGACCTGATCCCGTGCGCCTTCTATTGGTGTCGTTTAGTAGCATATGCATCTTGGCAGGATTCGTTGAGCAATGACGTTCATCACATACTACGATAGCATCGGGTAGCCGACGCAGCATCTTTCGAGGTGAGTGCACCCTACTACTGCTGGACAGAAGACGGCGTGGAGTCGATACTGCAGCATATGCATCCTACCCCGAACCTGGCCGAGTGAAGCCGCAATGCAGGATATATCAGAGGCACCCCCAAGCAGGAGCCACAGCCAGCACTGCGCCAGATCTGGCAGTATTTGCGCTATCTGGACCAACCGAAGCTGGCGAAAGCGAACTTCGTCTTCTATACTAGGAACACGCTCACACCGGCAGCTTCCTATCTAAACTTGCTAGTGTGCAAGTTGATCCATACTGACAGCAACAGCTCTTTTGTTTTGAATGCCTCACGCAATGCGCCAAGATGGATGGCATTTGCATATTGGTGCTCAACCCGCCTTCGTCGACTACGCCGACATTTTCCATTCGAAGTTCCTCCCCCTCCGGAAGTCTCGCAACACTCAGGATTGCCTTGAACCTTATCTGTTGATCGAAGACAGGTAGCCCGATGCGAACCATGGTCGTCCTTATGGATGCCGTTCAAAATATGCGTTGCAGAGCTGCGAGAACACGACAGTCTTGGCACCGGCCGGGCCCGTGCACAGACCCTCACTTCTTCTTGATCAGATGCAAAACAGTCCACTCCATCGATTGTAGCGATAATCCCCACAGACCAAATTTGTCTTGGGTAAGAAAGCAGAACATTCTCTCCCAAGGATGTCACGATGACACGCGCAAAATGCTTTAATCGCGCGTCCGGAACGCGTCCAGGAAATTGCATCGACCGTTAGAGCTAAAGTACCCTTAGGCTAAAGAATGGTGCAAAGGTAGGAGGCTACTTCAATGTACCAAGAGAACTACACAAATACATCTGCTTTTGAAACGATCATAATCCCTACACTCTCATCTTCTGTCCAAATAGCATCACGATGGCGGATCTTCTGGGAGGTGCATTGAGCGCAGTAGGACTGGGAGGTGGCGATGGAGAACAGCCGACGGCAACGACACCGGTAGAGCCTAATGCTCCCACAACTCCACCTCAGCCTACAGTCGAGACCACGAATGCTCCGAAACAAGACCCGACACTCCGACCGACGGCGACAGAGAGCGCTTTGACACAGATCGCAACTCCGACTAGTCAAACAAGGCCTACTACCATTACTGTCACCGGGGAAGCAACTGCAACATCGACCTCGACTTCAATGCCTGACCAGGGCAATAGTAGCAACACAGGAGCCATAGCGGCAGGCGTCATTGCTTGCATTGCAGCAGTAGGCATCATCATTGCAATCATTGTTTGGAGATGGAGGCGAAAGCATGAACCTGAGAAGTTCCAGCAATTGGACGAAACCTCTAGCAACTTCCATGCGAATGTCAGCACACGCAAGGAAACAATGCCATACTCACCAGACTCGGTTTATCCTGTTGAGAAATTGGAGCTGCAGCCTGTCGTGCACGAGATGCCGGATACTCCTGTGCGGGCGGAAATGGATGGAGGGCAGAGGTATCATGCATACAAACCGGCTTTGGCGAGGAACGGAGGTTGAACAGGATCGTGAATAAGAATATATCGATTTGTGACTGCTGCAGGACCCGCTCTGCCATCCATGAAGCACTATGAAAGCGTCGGATGATGCGACGCAGTCGACAGATGAGCCGCACTAGGGACCAAACTCATGCCTCTTCATCGGACAATACACCCTCGCCGGATCATCGAACAGCAGCCTCCGTTTCCTGATCTCAGAATCTGGGTCGAGCTCAGCGTCATGGACGTCCCCATAGCGCACCGGCTTTTCTCAGCGATCTCCTCTCCAGTCATGTTTGAAGGAACGTCGCGAAGCAGCGGTGCATCGAAGGCTTTGGCTATCTCAAGTGGACAAAAGCTCACCGACCGACCGAGGCTCCAGGATCCCCAGTACATTCTGGCAACGAGCGCAATGCAGATCATTTGCAAGATTGCAGCGCCCCAGAAGAACCACCAGTTTATGATGTGCTTGGGGATCACATCCACGCGCTTGGCGCCCAAGGTTAAAGGGAGAGTTAGACCTGGGTCCATCCAGCTGAGAAGTGTATCATCATCGAAAGACTTCCGGGCATGGATTGAGGTTCGGAACACGATTTCGTTCATTGCTGCTCGTAGCTTGTCGAATGGCTGTTGGTAAAGCGGCAAATGCTCCTGACTGCTATCAAGGTCTTCGCCGTTGATGACCAAAGACTCCGAGAACTGTGTGGGCTGGCGATACGTGATCACGGTCTCGCCGTTTTGTGTCATGATCGCCAGGGCGGAGACTTGATCGTACAGGACCTGAAGTGTTCTGGCGATTCCGGCTAGGGTGCTGTTGATTTCTTGCTCCACGTCAGTTCGCCCGACAAAGTTGCTGGTGTTGTTGGCCCAGGCGACGAATGCAGGTTTGGCATAATCCACGTCAATCGAGCCGTTTCGATTCAGAAAAGCTGAGTAGTCTGCAACAGCGGGACGGAAGTCGCATGTCATCACAGTCAGGTTTCCGGACGTCTTTCGTGAGATACCTTCGTCGGTCGTCCCATAGTAGACCGTCAGACCCTCCCATGAATTGCCGGCTGTCGGCCATGTGCGGAGCGCCAACGATGGGCACACTTTCATCCCTGTATTGTTGAACACTATGCCCCCAATCCGGACGAAGCAGATTGGAGGCCATGTTTCCGTTGACATAACATCGGTCAAATTGATTCTCCCTGTCAAGACTTCTCGACATTCTGTCTGCATCATTGCCGGCGCTCGTAATGTCGTCTGACATAGACCTGGGCATTCGACGTTGGTTGCGTTAATAGGACTTCCGGTCACGAAATCTCGGTACACAGGACCATAGGCGGTCCTGCCTGCTAACAGCACATTCGGCATTTCCCAGTGCTGGCCTTCTCCAGGACTGACGATCTCTCCTCCTGTAAAGTTCGTAGGCACTTCCGGTGTTGTCAAAGGACCTGAAAGAGTGACGAGCTGGTCAGCAGGCTGTTGGACCACATTGATAGCGCGCTGGAGCAGAATTCCATCGACGAGAATCACATTCGTGGCAAGGGTGGTAATGGCGAGAATCCCGGTCTTTCTGCCAGCCCGCAAGATCGACCAGAGTTCTGCACCGGCGCCGTGAGACCAGTCTCTATGAAGCCGCTCGATCGTCGAGCCATGTAGAGCGCGGAGCCACCACGTTATGATAGCTCCTTGGAGTGCGGCGAATGCGAGTGCTTTATTACCAATTGCCGTGAAAGCCACCAGCCAGACTGTGGGAGAGATTTTCCAATTTCCTGCCGGTGCACCATCCGCAATGTGCAGAATCACTGCTGCAGCTGGAATGGTCAAGAATACGAACACCAAACATGATAAGCCTAGAAGTGGACTCCATCGCAGAGCAGTCGCGTTCCAGATTGTCGTGCGTACTGGAGCCGCTTGATTGCGTGGAACTTTGCGCTCTCCTGCGGATAATGCAAGACTCTCTGCCTCACTGCTCCCATTATCCTGCTGCAGACTGGCATCAGCTTGACACTGTGCAGGACATTGATGTCTTACTTACCTCCACCGTTGAAATATGATAAGTCCCCGTCTTGTGCGTGCTGGACACATCAGGTTCATTCAATATAGTGTCGTGTTGCTCGCTATATTCGATCATCGCTGGCCCATGTAGTAAATTGGAGAAGTCATGTCGACAACACCGGCATGATGTGAGCTTCTTATAAGGCTGCGCAGCCCGATGCCCACGAGCGATCGCACTAGGGCTCGCGCTCAATGAGGCCGGCCATGTTCTACAGCGGCCATCGCCTTTCAGCAAGAATAGCCGTAGCTACATGCTTTCACTCATCGTCGATAAAGCATGTCGAAAGGCTGAGAGCCTTACAGTCAGCTCGTGAGCGACTGGTTTGCTCAAGATAAGGAAGTTGCCATATTGTGGAACAGCAGTGTCAAGCGGATTGGATATGTCGTAGGGCAGGCGGTTCCACGAGAGTATTGCCTAGCACTGAGCATGGCTGCCTTTTCGCGTGGGGGCCAGGACAGCGTGCTTGGCAGACATCTTGGCGGCGCCGTATGCCAGGTAAATAAGACATGCTATCTTTAGGTCCTCTGAGGAGCATCAAGCTGATCCATTTCGCACTTCTGGTGTTGTCTCTTGGTCGTTGGGGGCATCGTCCGATTTCTTGTCGGCCTTCTGCTGGTCTGGCCGGCCTTCAGCAGCTTCAGGCAGAAACCGCAGAGGTATGTTCAAAGCTGCGGCAAGAGCAATCAGGATGAACCAGCACAGATGCCCGTCTGCCCATTTGATCTTCACGCCAAAAGCATAGACGCTGGTGAAGAGAGCCGGGGCGACAGCCCTGACGCCAGAGTTCACAGTGAGTGCCAATGCATTCAGAGTAGCAAGGATGCTATGCGAGGGCGCAATATCATTGAGACAAAGCTGCACACATGTGAATCCCATCGCAACTCCAGATCCCAAGACAACGCCAGTGATAGACACGACCCAGAAAGCCGTATTCCAATCATTTCTAAGAAATTCATTTAGAACTGGATACAATGCCATGAAAAAAGGCCAGACAGCTGCGGCTCCTCTCAGAACGGTTCCAGTACCGAATCGTCTCTGTAGCCCGGGGAAGGCCAGTAGCATCCATAGGCCCTGCGCTGCACCAGCTAGTGCAATGAAGTAGGAGATGAGGTACGGAGGGAAGCCGAAGCCGCCCTTCTCCACCGACGTGAATTGGAAGACAGGTGCAACGGCAGTGTATGCAAGTCCAAGTAGCAAGGTATGACCGAAGATGTAGAGGACAATGGGAACGCCAGGAGAATTCAGGATTTCCCAAGTAGACATCGGCGGCTCAGATTCTCCAGAAGCAGGGTCCTTGCGTTTGAGAGTCTCGTTGAGGAATAGTAGACTCGTCAAAGTGCTAGTCAAGCACACAGCACCGGCGCAGAACGTGGACAAGGCGTATGGATAGTCAATGAAGAACTGGACATCGCCGAATGTGTTTGGAAATTGCTGCGCAGGATTGGCAAGACCACCACCGATGAGAGGTCCAATGAACAGCCCAATATTTCTAGCGAACATGTACCAAGAGAAGGCACGGCCTTGCGTAGCCTTGGTGGTGTTTTCGCTTATCATAGTCCGCATAGTGACAACAGATCCAGCAAATGTTCCCGCAAGACATCGCATGAGAATCATTTGCCAAAGAGTCCTGCTCAGGCCAAAGAGAGCTGTTGCTACACTGACACCAGCAAGTGACCAGACCAAGATCGGCTTGCGTCCAAGACGATCTGCGAGTCGTCCGTAGAAGATCATGAGCACCATTTGCACCAAGGAGAAAAGTGACTCTATCATGCCGCTCCAGAAGCCCACATTCTCCTCATCAAGACCGCCATTCTTCTCGATCATTTCATTGATAAAAGGAAAGATTCCAAAGTAAGCCACAGGCTCGGCTATAGAAGCATAGCATATTAGGAATATCTGGACATATGGCATGCGGTCCTCTGTGCTGTCGTTGTCTGGAGATCCTTTGCTTGAAATAACGCCATTCGTGGTCTCATTGCTGCCAGCTACCGATTCAGGAGCTCCAAGCAGAGGTGTGGTCTCGCCAGCTGCTTCTACAGTGTTTGTAGTCTTCGTTGGGTCCGCTGTTGATGCCATGGTGCACTTTGCATATGAGCTGTGGCCGCAATGCTTGTAGATGTGCCAATGCTTGGCTTGACTACGGAAGCGGCAGAATAAGTCGGGAAACAAGTCAAGCGCAATGCCGAACTGGTGTCATTATGATTGAGAGAAGCGGTGTAAGAAGGAGAGAGACGAGTCTAGGATCGCTGACAGCACGTAGCGACTTCCGATTACGAGTAGTCGAAGGATCCCGGTTCGCAAAGACGAAAGACCTTCCGCTTCGAGCTCCCCGAACCCGGCGGCCCGCACTTCCCCTGCTAGCCCAAACCCTGCAGCCGGGAGCCGAGATCGACTTTGACTTGGACGAGAAATTCCATCGACACTCTGCCAGATAAGAGACATTGCCAAAATGTCGCAAGAAGAAAATCTCGATCGCAACGCGAAGAAGGCACTACGAGATGCCGAGCGACAAAAGAAGGGCAAGAAGAGGAAGCATGCTGAGACAGAAGAGCCTGAGGCCGTCCCGGCGCAAGATGCAGAAATCGAGGAAGAACCAGCTGCAGCAGTAAAGAAAGAGAAATCTAAGAAGCGCAAGTCAATCAGCGAAGAGCACGATCAGGCTGAGGCCACTGAGGAAGCGACAACAGATCAGCCAAAGAAGAAGAAACGGAGAAAAGCCAAGTCAGAGGAGGACAAGTCCAGCAAGAATCGCTTCATCGTCTTCGTAGGCAATCTACCCTACAAGACCACTGACTCGTCTCTCGACAAACACTTTGCGAAACTCAAGCCATACACTCTTCGCCACCGCACTGATCCGAAAACTAAGAAAAGTAAAGGCTTCGCATTCCTGGAATTCGAGAACTACGATCGCATGAAGACATGTCTGAAGCTCTACCACCATTCATTATTCGACCCGGAAGCGATTGAGAGAGGCGAAGCACCTATAGAGCCTGGCGCAGAGACAACCGAGCCTCTACCTGCGCAAGATGATGCGTTCAGAGGCAGACATCAGAAGAAAAAGAAGGAGACTGCGCGCAGAATTAATGTTGAGTTGACGGCAGGTGGAGGTGGCAAGACGGATGAGAGGAAGGAGAAGATCAAGGCTAAGAATGCGAAGTTGGATGAGGAAAGGAAGAGGAGGGCAGAAGAAGAGAGGAAGGCCAAGGAGAAGCAGGCGAAGAAGGATGCTAAGGCGGGTGTGAAGAAGTAAGAGAAAAATGGCAAGGGGAAGAAGAAGACAATTGTGAAGGAGTTGCAGGAAAAGGCTGCGCACAATGAGGCCGAAGCTGGAGCGGAGGATAGTCATGGAATGCATCCGAGTCGCATGAGGATGCTGAATCGGTGAAGGCAAATAAATGCTGGTCAGGGGTTGTAGTTGAAGAGCATCGACCATGGCCAGGAGAAAGAGGTAACCCTCGCATTGAACCCTATCTACCCTGAAGCGGCCTCCTTGCAAAGTGATACCTTGTCCATCCATCGATCTCATCTGTATATTCCTCCCTAACGAGTTCATACTTCCCGAGCTTGGGTAATACCACAGCCCATATCAGCCAGTACACACCACCTCCAGCGATAATGCCCCAGCCGACCACGCAATGCAGGTAGTATGGCAAGGTCTCATAAATGCTATTCCCGTCCGTTGGCGGCACGAATGGTGCGACAACCAGATAGATATTCGACAGAAAGAAGAATATCGCCACTGGCAATGTAGCTTTGAAGGGTGGTGACCAGTTCCAAGCAGCCTTGTTCAGATACAAGTGAATGAGGCCCAGAGCCACGAAGGAGTTGACGATCGCAAGCGGGTACGAGATGACGTTCAGGATGAAGTTGTAAGCATCGCCTGGAGGAGGTGCGAGCATAATGATGACCGAGACTAGCCAATGTTCGAAAAGTCCTGCGAGAGGTGCGTTGAATGGGCGATTGCTCGCCCAGAATCTTGAGAATGGTAGGATTCCTTCACGCCCAAGCTCTTGGACCAAACGGCCTTGAGAGAATATGACACTTAGGACGTTTCCAAAGGCCGAGAGCGCGACGAATACAGACATCGCTCGCTCAGCTCTGGTACCGAAGACATTGCGGAAGAATGATGCCGCGAGAATACGACCTGAAGACAGGATCTCATCCTTCGGGACTGCGGCGAAGTAGGCCACATTGGCTAGCATGTAGAGCACTGCGACACTACAGAGCGCCAGAGGCGCAGCAATCTTCAGCGTCTTCACTGGGTTTTTGGTTTCGCTCAGGGCGTAATTCGCATTCGAGTATCCAATGTATGACCAGATGACGTTGTACAGGGCGGTGACGACTCCATAGGCACTTCCAGTAGTGCCTTCAAATGCATTGTCGAAGTTGTGAGGTTTCTCGATCTTGAGGGCTCCACCAAGCGCGGCCCATCCAGATACGACAATGATCAGAATGATAATGATCTTGATGATCCCAAGAAGATTCTGAAGGCGCAGACCCCATTTTAGTGCCAGACCATGGATCAAGAATGCTGCGGTGATACAAGCAAGACCGACTCCGCGCTGGTTCCATCGACCGACCTCAACATTGGCTGCATTGAGGATATATTCGCCAAAGACGACCGAGTTGGATCCAGCCCAGCCAAGTAAGATCACGTATCCAGTATAAAATCCGGTTGCGAGAAATTTGGGCCTGCGAAAGACGTATTCGAGGTAGTTCTTTTCGCCACCATTCTTCGGAATAGCAGTTCCAAATTCCAGGTATACGGCCATTCCTGCCGCCGCGATGAGCATACCAGCCACCCACATGAAAAGTGCCAATCCAACAGATCCCGTCAACGATAAGATGCCACTTGGTGTAGCGAAAATGCCAGTGCCAATCATTCGGTTGAAGATGAGAAAGCTGGCTGACACAACGCCGATTTGACGTTTGCTCTGTTGTGCAACGCCATTGATTTCAGTATCTGTCGAAGAGTTAGGCTTTTCTCTTACTTGGTCCTCAGGGAAGCACCTACTACTATCATCGTATTCATGTAGACCTTTCCATCCGTCTGAGCCATCAACACTGGCTGCTCCAGTTGACGGCTCTTTCGTTTGCCAGCCAAGCATGGTTCCGTAGCTTGACAACTCTTAATGAAGAACTCGAGAAGAAATAGCTGAGGCGTACACTACCTGTTAGATCTGCTAGCAGACATCAGTCCTTTTGTTTGAGAGCTTTCTTTCGCATTAGACATCCTCGCCATCCGTGCCCAGACTGACGACAGGCCTGCCATGAAGTTATTACGAGAAACTTTCCTTGGCCTTGTGCCTTGTAGCGACGAAGTGCGTGGTTTTATTCTTGTGTCGTGACAAAGATTAGCCGCACGTGGGAATCGCATGGTAGAATGCTTCGTTGTGATGTGCTATTGGATGTTGAGACTGGATGGGGCAAGCACGCCATATGAGCTTTTCACGCCATTTTGGAGGTTCGGACCGAGGCGTGAGACTATGAGCACCTGTTCGCATATGCTCAGTGGGACTGATGATGGGACGATGGCCGATATTGTCGCTGGTCCTGGTTCTTGGGCCTGACTGCAAAGATGCTGCGACCGCTCGAGCCATTCTCATCGCGTATGGGCATATCTCTTCGCAGCATACGTGTCTCACAGCCTGTGAGCATCAGGAGACATCAACTCGTTGGCAGTGGTCGCTCGTTGCTCCTGATGTCCCAGCGCTGCATCATCCCTATGCCGACGCATGCCGCGATGGTCTCAGCCTTGTTGGTCTTCGCAGGGTAGCGATCGTGTGGTTCAAATGGTAGCGAAGGAAGCTTTGGCATGGCCTGGAATGGTGGCGGCCTCCATCACGCAACGACATCAGCAAATTGCGTGTATCATTCGACTCATGTCAAGATACTAATAGCGACCATTCTTCAATAGAACGCATCTTGTGGAGGTAACGATGTTTGGACGGGAAGTGCTGCGAGGCAGAGTGAGACGCGCCTGAAAAGAGTTCATTCTCGGCCTGCCAAGAAACAGGCCCCCACCTCGGTCCATTCGTGGCTTTCATTCTTGTTCTCTCCAACAAGGTCTTCATAACTCATACCTCGTGAATGCAGAATACAGATCTATCAGCAGCATGCGTCGTCTCTACGAACAATGGGCCGCGGATAGAGCTTGACCTTTCGCAACCCGAAATGATTTTCAGGAGCGCGAGGGAGTTAAGTATCATGGCGTCAATGGCTTACAGATGCGGCCTCTGGCCATAGTAAAGGCACAATAGTCGGAGCCTCATTGGTGCCTCTACCACGTTGGCTTCTATAGCTGATGCCTACAGCCTTTGCGGCCAGCATGAAACGGCAGGAAGTCTGAACTCTGAACACCTCAGCCGCCACTGCAACAAGGCATAAGAATGGGAGCGAGCCTTGGTTAACAACATGAAGCATAGCTTTGCAACATCCTGCCATGTCACAACATGCCGGCAATACGCAACAGGACCCCCTTTCCGAGGGTGTGTCAGTCTCACAGCCATTGTTAGATGCGCCCACCTCAACTTCTCCCTCAACAAGCAGTCCAAATCGTGGCAATCCTTCTCTGACGAGCGGACCAAGCAGCAATGCGGGATCAAGCAGCATTTCGGACCCTGCTAGGAAAATCTCCATGCCTCGGACGGGACGCTTTGGAACATGGCCGTGGCTTAAGCTATGGTCTTGGGAAATTCTGTCTACCATATTCAGCTTACTCTGCATATTTGCCGTAGTCGGAATCCTAGCCGCGATGGATGGCAAATCTCTAGACGAGTGGAAGCTGCCAATCTCGCCCAACTCTTTGGTTTCCGTATTCATCACACTGTCTAAGTCGGCTTTATTGCTGATGGTGGCTGAAGGCATCAGTCAGCTGAAATGGACATATTTTGCTGAACGGAGACGACGCCTGTACGATTTACAGATTTTTGACGATGCGAGTAGAGGTCCTTGGGGAGCTGGCATCCTTCTTCTTAGCATTCGGCATAAGGCACTCATAGCCTCAGTAGGAGCGTTGATCACTGTCATCTCGATGGCGATGGACCCTTTCGCGCAGCAGATCATCGAATATAACACGGTATCGCGCAATAGAACGGGCGTGGTGGCACACCTTCGCAGTGCCCGTCACTACAGCAATGGCTACGATAGTATCGATGCGAATTCAGGCCGGCAGCTGCCAGGTGAGCATTCCTCCTGCGTGGGTATCGTGGTAATGGGCATGGACAGGGTATTCTGATCATTTTGGCTGATTGTACCCAGACTACTCTGGACAGATTGCAACGGCTATCCTGGGCGGCCTTTCGGGCTCAATTCTGCCGACGTCCTTCTCTTGCGACACCGGCAATTGCACTTGGCCAACTGTAGACAATCTCGCGATATGCAATCAGTGTATAAATATCAGCGAAACTGCCAATGCCGTCTGCGATGCACTCGATTCCGGTGAAGTGATCGATTTCCAGTCAGGCTTGAGTGCAACGCTTCCACCTACGACTCTCTATGGTTGGAAGCAAAGTTGTACCGTGAGTTCCCCACAGACGAAGGGTCTTTCTCTCAACATATGGAGGAACCTCCGCGGGTACAAAGACGTCTGGGAAAATGGCACATCATCACTGAGCTCGCTGTACTCGGTGCGAGAAAGCAGGATGAATATCACTGCTCAAAGCAACTGCAGCGATTGCTTCCAACAAGGGAACGTCGCACGGATTCTTGCTGTCTTCCCAGATCCACTAGGTCTTACAGACGTACTGGCCTCGCACCCGAGATCATGGCCTACTAAGGTATACGAGTGCTCCCTTGATCTTTGCACCAAGCAATACAGGACTTCGGTAATGAATGGGAATCTATCCGAGACTTTGCTGAAGACCGATCGTCTCGAATTCCCAAGCTGCCTAGGATACATTCCATGGAACAGCCCTCTTGCTGATTCAGTCTGTCCCGGCTTCGTAAGGGGCCAAGTCCCTCCAAACATGAACTCCACAACTTTAGATTCCATGGCAGAGGACCCGACCTCATATGCAGTCAGCAGAGGAAGTGTTGATTTGGTCAAGGAGCAGTTCATAAACACGACAGTGCAGACAGCCACCTCCATCTCGGAAGCGCTCGACGAAGCTGAAGGCAGCAATATCATACCAGTACTTCTGTTTTACGCAAACGGCAAGAACTTCTCGAAGACTATGGACAACATTGCAGCATCAATGTCGCATCAAGTGCGCCACAACATGAATGCCACATGGGTCGCTGGCTGGACGCAAGAGCCTACAACCCGGGTTCGAGTCATATGGTTGTGGTCAACATTGCCCATAGCATTGGTCTTCATGAGCATCGCCTTTCTTTGCACTGCCATGATCGTCTCTGCTCAGCCTGCTCGACACGTCTGGAAATCGTCCATCCTGGGAGTTGCGTTTCATAGAATCGAAGGAAGCACGCCGGATGAGCTTGATCAACGAGAGCTGCCGGAATGGAGAAGATGGCTAAAAAAATCGATGTTGTTCTTGCGAACGACACGCATGGGAGGATATCGCTGTGTCGTTCACGCACTATTGCAAGTTCACGACCTTGACTAACGAACCTTTGCCAATTCTCAACGACGGTAGCTTCGCTGGCAAGACACATGTATATCCATCTGTGCTACATGATGTAACCCCGTGCAGTGGGAAATGAATACCCTATGGAAGCCGTTAATCAGTACTTCAATCAGGTCTTGGCATTGCCGGTCCGATTCAAGTGCGTATTTTCCGAAGCTTTTCACTCTTACTTCCACACCTCATCCGGACAGCGTACAGCGTACAGGTCCCGATCTCTATGGACGCTATCGTTCTCCTACTGCGCTTAAGACAACACTTAGTAACGTACAGGCCACATCGGTACTTCGCCGCACGACCGTCGTCCTAAAGGACTTGCTACGCATCCCATCTCACACCAGGCATTTAGCTTGATCCATGAGACGAAGCGGATCTGTGTCGCAGAAAAGGGCTACTGGTCAAGTCATGTCATGCATTGAATTCATCCAACAACTAGCTTTTGCTCTGCACTAGCCTTAACTCGCTCAAAAATCATGCTGTTTCAATGCCCATCTACAGAAATCCAGCACATTTACAGCTGGTTCGCAGCATTGAAATCTTCGAGAGCCACGGCGACACGCTTGGTCATGGTCTTCTCACCCTCGCGCACCCACACTCTTGGGTCGTAGTACCTGTTGAGAAGCATGGTTAGTCATATAGATAGGAAGCATAAGGTGGGAGTAGAACATACTTCTTGTTTGGCTTGTCCTCGCCGTCTGGGTTGCCGACTTGCGAGCTGACGTAGTCCTTCTTGTTGATCATGTAGTCACGGATACCCTCAGTGTAGGCGTATTGCAAATCGGTGTCGAGGTTGACCTTAACGACACCGTAGCTGATAGCGTCGAGGTAGTCCTGCTTGCTGGATCCTGAGCCACCGTGGAAGACGAGGAACACTGGCTTCTCGTCCTTGGTACCCTCCTTTTCTTGCACGTACTTCTGGTGCTTCTGGAGGAGCTCTGGTCGCAGCTTGACGTTGCCTGGCTTGTACACACCGTGCACATTTCCGAAACCAGCAGCGATCGAGAAGTATGGCGAGATTGGCGCAAGAGTCTTGTAGATCTCGTAGATGTCCTCTGGCTGAGTGTACAAGGAGTTGTTGTCGACGTCCTCGTTGTTGACACCATCCTCTTCACCACCAGTGATACCGATCTCCATCTCGAGCCATTGCTTCATTGGTGCGGCGCGCTTCAAGTAGGCAGCAGTGGTCTTGATGTTCTCGTCGACGGCCTCTTCAGACAGATCGATCATGTGGGAGGAGAAAAGTGGCTCGCCATGCCTGAAGAATAGTAATGTTAGCAAAAGTCCGTGTCACTCAGAAAAGAGACGCCAAGACTGTGCTACGATGTGTGACGCGCAGAGCACATTACTCGTCCTGCCGCGGAGCTGGAGGAAATCGAGAAAGGGCTTCTACCCTTCAATTTTCTTTACTTACTGCTTGAACCAGGCCTCATCAGCGTCGAGCATGCCGTCGAGCCAAGGAAGGAGCTTCTTTGCGCAGTGGTCGGTGTGGAGGACTACTGGAACACCGTATGACGGTGCAACAGCGCGGATGTAGTGAGCTCCAGCGATTGCGCCGGCAATGGAAGCGCTTTGGTCCTTGTTGTCAATGCCCTTTCCGCAGAAGTAGGCGGCACCACCCTGGGACATTTGGAGGATAATTGGTGCCTTGGCGACCTTTGCGGCCTCGAGGGCGGCGACCACGGTGGAGGAGGAGGTGACATTGATAGCTGGAATGGCGAAGTTCTTCTCCTGTGCGTACTTGAAGAGAGCCTTCACGTCGTCGCCGTAGATGACACCAGACTTGACCTTGAGAACGGATTGGGCCATGATTGCGGTTGTTTGCTTCAAAAATTTGGTCCGAGAATTGAGTTGTCAAAAAGCACCTGAATGGTTTGAACAGTGTTCTTGGTTGGGATTGTGAAAGGAAGAAACCAGCTACATGAAGTAGAGTCGAGCACAGTTTTCGTCGCTCGCTCTTTCATCATACCCCCACCAAGGTCTGAGCCCCGCTGCGCTGCGCTATGAAACACTCCGTCGGTGTTTAACCGTCACTACCTCTCCGAACAATTGGCCGTCCAGATATGCGACAGCAAATTCATTTTGTGAGTAAAGCAAGCAGAAAATGTTCGTGTTGATAGCAGACTGATTCGCAGCTGCAGTTCTGAAAATTCGGATAGGCAAACTAGCTCGCTCACTCCGATTCACATTGATGTCCACTAGCTGGCAGACCTCACTACCAGGAAGTAGGTGCACAAATATCAACGCTAGGGTTGGCTCTGAACTTTTTGCCGTGGAAACACTCCAAGACACCTAGGCTCTGCGACATTGCACGAGCTGCTCCGACTTTGACCGACACGAGTTACCGAGTCCCGACTACAATTGGCAAGCCGGTTGATGTCTTCTCAGATCCGTGATTGCAGAATCTGTTCAAAATGGGCATGAGCAAACAAGAAGCATGTACGTCGACATTACTTTTGCAGAGTCGCGGGATGACTGCGGCGCATAGGATTGTTGAGATTGCTGGCATTCGGTCCGGGATGTCGTCGAAGCGATGACAGCCGGTCGACGTAAGAGTCCACAAGGGGGCGATTAGAACGTCCGTATACCTGCTACGGAGCAAGACTGTCTTGCCAAGAACATTTCTCGTAAGAAGTAGAACCGTTCTGCGGTAGAGAGTCGCGATGAAGCCAAGTTTTGCTTCTTGGAGGGCGTCAGGAAGGTGAGGCTCAAGCACTTCCGCGCTAAAAGCCTCGCTTCACATTCCGAAATAGACTAGCCTGAAACTTTGATTGAAGATTGAAGATTCTCATAGCGCAGACGCAACAAATAGTCGAGCAATACCATCGCCATCCATCATGTTGTGCGCAAGTATGTTCTCATGTCCATGCGAAGTTGACTAGATACTAATAACTCATGCAGTCTCCGGCGAAGCGCCAGATCATCCTGTCGCGAGCCGAAAGTCGGGTCAGTCACCTTGCGATTCACGACCGCGATGGAGCAGTAGCTTACAGTAGGTATAGGCAATGTCTTTGAGAGACGACTGATCGAAGCTTACATCTCTGAGCATGGTTCCGATCCTGTCAATGGAGAAGAGCTTTCGTCGGATGACTTGATCGACCTCAAGCAAGCGCGCGTCGTAAAACCCAGACCGCCGACCCTCACCTCAATTCCAGCCCTCCTCTCGACCTTCCAAAACGAATGGGATGCGCTTATCCTGGAGTCGTATCAGCTTAAGCAGCAATTGGCCGAGACAAGACAGGAGCTGAGCACTGCCCTTTACTACAACGATTCCGCTCAAAGAGTCATTGCGCGTCTGCAGAAGGAGCGAGATGAGGCTCGAGATGCGCTCTCGAGAGTGTCTGTCACTGGGGCTGCGAATGGCGTCAATGGCACGAATGGGGATGCCATGCAGGTCGACGGCCAGTCTCTCTCAGAAGCCGCCCTTGCGACCATCGATGAGACACAAGCACGCCTTTCTTCCACGCGACGAAAGCGGCCTGTACCAGAGGACTGGGCGACCGCCGACGAGATACAATCTTACGACATCAAGTCTACCGTGGACTCACAATTTACAGGCGCCAAGTTTCTAGCTTCAGATGACTCTGGGGACTTCTTCCTCACAGGAGACTCAGATGGCACGATGGGCGTCTACGATCTGTCTTCAGGCACATTCACGACTCGGACAAGTCTCAGCGCTGGCGCTATCCTTGGTGGTGCTTGGGCTCACGATAAGCAAGCTGTATCTACGTCTTCTGGCGTGGTTGTGGTTGCTCAGGAGGGTGCAATTCAGGGCAAGTTCCAGCAGCACGCGGGCGCAGCTACGGCAGTAGCTGGACACCCCAGTGGCAAGCTTTTGGTCTCCGTTGGTTATGACAAAAGCTACATTATATACGATCTTGACTCCATGAAAGCTCTGACACAGGTATATGGCGATATTGGTAAGTAATGATGGGCCACGATGTTGTTGGGGTCTTGCTGACTCTTTAGAACTTACTGCCGTTGCGTTTCATCCTGATGGTCACCTCCTAGCAGCTGGAGGAGCAGATGGTTCCGTTCGGCTCTACGATGTCAAGACTTCACAGCTGGCGCACACCTTCCCGGCCCCTTCTGCTGCAACACCTGTCATCGCCCTGACGTTCTCAGAAAATGGCACATGGATCGCTTCGGCAAATCAAGGCCAGAACGTACTTACGGTTTGGGACTTGAGGAAACTCAACGCGCTCAAGACCATCGACATTGGCTCAGCAGTCACTGGCATTTCCTGGGACTACACAGGTCAATACCTCGCAGCAGGCGGACCGGGTGGCGTCGTGGTGTCACAATACTCGAAGAGCAGCAAGTCTTGGAGTGAGCCGCTGCGCAGAGCTTTGAATGTTGCAGACGTCAAATGGGGTGCCAAGGCAAAAAGTCTGGTAGCGCTGACCGGCGAGGGTGCTGTCAGCGTCATCGGCTCATAGTCCACAAATGCTTCATGCGATGAGAAGGCGGCGTTAAAGGCGTCAAATGGGCTGCAGGAAAGCAGGCTCATGCATGAGAATTGAACATGTATGCGTGGGGACAGAAAAGGAATTTTGTAGCATAGTCTCACGAATACCACGGCGATAACTCGCCCTTGAAGCCGAGAGCTTGCCACACCTTGTACCTCGTTTCATCTCGTATATCCGCGTCTGGGCATCATCAACATCGGCACTTTGTAGAAAGAGACAGACGCATCTTAATAAATTGATCTGCGGCAAGGAGCAGGATACCTTGGAGAGAAGACGGTGTCAGGGTGGGAGTCTCATTTTGCTTTACGAGGCCTTTGTTGTGGAGTCGGCAGCGGTGGTCAGGCTTGCTTTGCTTTGCTGCTTGACGCCACTTCCTCCTCCTTCCCTTGCCAACGCACGCTCGCTCGCACGCTCCCTTGGACAATCGACTCCTGCTTGGACATCGCAGCAGCGCACCACTCGCATGAGCTGCTCGGCAGCGTGAAAGCAATCTTGACCACAACGCCAAGTGTAGAACGCCTTTCTTTCTTTTTGAAACAGCATCTCTCGCTATGGATGGAGGCTCTGGATCCGATGGTTGGCCGCACCTCTACCGACGAGAGAGTGCAAAGGTAAGATAGCACCTCGCTTTGCGCCACGCCCACTTCCCTGCTTGATTGTCTAATTGCCATGCTGACAATGCGAGTGCAGAGGGAATTCACAATGGCGGACCCTAGCACCAGAAATGCTTCACCAGACACGCTGTTCGTATCTGATCACGACGACCATTACACGCATCCCGAGCACGCACCGCAACGAAGACGACTTTCACCGCCCAGACTCGCCCTGCCACCGAGAAGGCACTATCCAGGCGATGGCTACGATTTTCGAAGACCAGTAATGTCGTCAGCGAGCACGAGCCAGAATACACAAGAGCCTGATAATCAGTATGACACGCTTGTGATCGACCTCACCGATGAGGCAGAACCCGAACCGGCACCACGAGCATCACATTCACAACCTGCACAGGGAGAGGGTAGTGCAGGCCCGTTCTCGGCACGGGCAACGAGGGGTCCAAGATTTGGGCGGAACATAATTGACGTGGAAAGTGAAGGTGAAGGAGAGGGTCACAGCACACGGTCATCCGCACGGGCGCCTCCGAGAAATAACTACGACTCTCTCTTTCCTCGTTTCAGCAACCAACGTCCGCAACCTCACCCGCAATATTCTGTTCTTCGGCGACCTCACAGACCCACACCACCTTCCATCAACATGGACGATGTCGAGGACGTAGAGTTTCTTGAATCGCGGCCTGCATCTCAAGCACGAAATCGGCCAATATCACGAGCTCCACGCAGCGTAACTCCGTATCCGAACGGCCAGAATGAGCCTATCGATCTCACCGGCGACGACGATGACGAAGTGATGCATGTGGAATCGCGAGTCCGACCTGGATTGAACCTCGACCGACCTGCTGCGGTGGCAGGAACTAGGACACGAAGCATTATGGACGGCTTTCCAGACGCACTTGCTGGTCTTTTCGGCAGTGCAGGCGGCACAACAGCTCGGCTGTGGAATCGTTGGAACGAAGTGACAGGTGGCCAACCAGGTCCTGCTGGAAACCACGAACACAGAAACGCAACTCCAAGAGCTCACATTCATTTTGGGCCCGCGCGAGTGGGGATGCAGATGGAACTAAATCTGGGCGGAATGATGGACTACGATACTCCTGCGTTCGATATGGGCTATCAGGGCGCTAATCGGCCTCCTGAGCCGAAGTACGAGCCACCAAAAGCTGCAGAGAAAGGCTTCACGAGAAGTCCGGGAGAAGACGAGATTGTTGTCTGCCCAAATTGCGGCGACGAACTAGCGATGGGCGACAGCGAGCAGAAGCAGCAGGTTTGGGTTATCAAGAAGTGCGGCCATGTGAGTGCTTAGCCTTGGTCATGAGTTTTTGAGACCTGTACTGACTCAAACCTAGGCATATTGCGGAACCTGCGCAGAGAACAGAACCAAAATTGCTGCAAGTCGCACCAAAGGCAAGGGCAAAGGCAAGGCTTTGGACGTCGGGACCTTCAAGGTATGTGTCGTCGATGGCTGTAACGCATCGGCGAGCAAGAACTCCATGGTTCACGTCTATCTCGGCAGTTAGTCGCCTCCCGGATAAGGCACATGATTCCAGCGGAAGCTCCTTTTGCCGTTTGTTGTAACGAAATACGACACTTCGCGGTTGCATTTTAGCGAGGCGTTTTTGGAGATCAGCCGTAGCTCGGGCTGTGTATGTACGAGCATTTGGAACAACGGTACAGTTGCGAAATTCCTCAAACAGGCATTTCGGTCTCATCCGACTACAACGTCCAGAATCGTTGATATTTGACACATAATAATGAGCTCTGCACTGCGGCGGCGTTGCCATCACGCCCATTTCCTGCTGGCGAGGCGAGCTGTGAAGCTCCAATTCTGCGTGCCTATCATTTCTCTACTTGTACTTGTTCCCAAGAAACCCACAATATTTTGCACAGCATGCACATATGGTACCTCCAGATCTACCATTCACACCACCCTGCTCCTCCTCCTCACCTAGCCTTCTTCTTATCCTCCCCTGCAACCCTCAAAACCTTTCGTCTCTGCTTCATCATATGCGTATACAAGATCCAAGCTCCAGGAACATATACAAACAGTATGCCTCTCAGAACCCACTGATACGCCAAATTATAACTCTTCGCAGGCTCAATCGCTTTCCAAACTAACCAACATTCCGAACTTATGCCCATAGGGTAAAGCACAAAGAAAGTGTTGTATCGTAACCAGATCAAGAAGCTCGGTACGCGTCCGTAGAGGAGGTTGAGAGCGAAGTAGGAGTACCGGATTACTTCGGTTATACTCCAAGCGACCAGCATGCTCGAGTAGGCTGGTGATAAAGAGGTCGTGGCGGGGAAGGGGTAGGCGATGAACCAGACCAACAGGAAGCGAGAGGAGACTTGCATTAGGGTTGTGAATAAGGGAGCGCGGACGAGACCTGAGGAGAAGGAGGTGATACTTAGCCTTTGGAGTCGATGTCTTGAATGTAGCTTTTTCTTTTCTTACCGATCGCTGCATGTACGACTTCTAACCCTGCTAGTGTTTGTGTCCAGCGTGTGAAATTTGCTGTCCCGGCGAATACGCTTTGATAGCCATGAAGGGAGGCTATGAGGAGGACACGTCCTAGGACTACGGTCCAGAGGAGGGCGGAGATGGAGTTGTAGAGGATGAGGTAGGCTGTTTTGGGGTTGGAAGGGTTAGGACGTTTTTGTTCTGAGGCCTTGGGAGGCTTTTGAGAGTCGTCTGGTCGGTCCATGGTTGGCAGTGATTTTTTGGTGGTTGATGGAGCTCGAAAGTGTTGAAGTTCTGTGAGAACCCGGAGCTTTGGATGAGCTAGCCCGGACCCTGAACGGATGCTGCCGAGAAAGGTGGGCCGTTCAGCGGGCTCCAAACTGGCAAAGCTCCAGAGATAGGAATCGCGCACATACACACAGATAGATTGACTACGTCTTGATGGCATGTCACATCAAATTTTGACTACCCCGCAGTGCCGAAAGCCCGGGCCGCGCCGCAAAAGTTAAACTCGATACGACTTTTCTTTAGGGTTATGTTGTGTTAGGGTAATCTTGGCGACAGTGAGGTTACCGATTGCCTCGCATTGCCTCGCTCTATTGTTTAAACAATTAAGGACTATAAGAAAATAATGTTCTATTGTTATAAGCCTATGTCGTTACCAAAATTCAAGGTTATTATGACATTTATACTTTTGACTATTTGTATAAAAGGTAAAAAGGTTTATAAATCGAAAAACATGCATAAATGTATACTACTACTACATAACTTCTACATTATACGTAGTATATAGAATTTCGGATGTTCAGATTCTCATAAAACGAAAATCTCGCGATACCAGATCCTTAGGAATCGAGAATTTCGCGATAAACCATTTGCATATCTCAGAAATCTGTCGTTGTGTGTTTGTGAAAGCCCATGTCCAATCGGAGATTCTCGGCGATGCTGCTCGGATACTCCCGCTTACGTGATACGACGACAACATCGCCAAAATTGGCCATCTGTGGCTTCTAATTAGCCCTCAAACCGAGTGATAAAGGCTTACGAGTGTTGAGTATGCATCGCATTACAATGCGTAGTCGGAACAAGCATATAACCTATACTATATCGCGTTCAACAATGCGTAGGTAGAGAAATTCTATCTCTGGAGCTTTGCCACTCTGGAGCTCCGTCGCCGTTCCTGCATCGCCGCCAGCAAGGTCACATTTCACAAGGCGCAGTTCTAGAACGGTACTGTCCTTAGACGAACGTGTACCAGGCTCGACTTTCGGCCATGCAAACACTGAGGAAACTGCTTCGACTAGCCATGTCTCTTGCACTCCACAATATCCGAAGTACAACATCTTCTGCCTGTACTCAGCATGGGCTTGGTGACCAGACCTACTGAACACCACCTGGAGGTTGAGCCTTATAGCTATTCATCCCTGCCAGACCCGAAAGCCCAGATACGACTTCTCAAGATAACCGCTGCATCGGAAATATCATGGGAAGACTATGAGCGCGACGGGAAAATTCAGCACAGCCACATTGAATGTTCGCTTTCGATCCACGATTTGGCATCGTGTCCCGAATATGTCGCCATTTCCTACACATGGGGGCCAGAAGAGCTTGCCGCCGTTGTCATTGATGGAAGAAGCTTGAGTGTTCGTCGAAATTGTTCCGAAGTTCTCCATCTTGCGAATCATCATTTCAGAGACTCTTTGATATGGATAGATGCGATCTGCATAGATCAGAACAACAATGAGGAAAAAAGTAGCCAAGTCCGACTTATGAGCAATATCTATGCATCCGCAAGAGAAGTTGCTGCCTGTTTAGGTCCTCCTGGGGCAGATGCCGACTTCATACTGGGGACAACAGCAGGCTTGCCACGAAAAGAGACCCGCTCACTGCAAGATTCAGAGAGCACATTACTCAAAACTTTCGGAGACCGTACTTACTGGAGTCGACTGTGGGTCGTGCAAGAGTGCCTCTCAGCCGAATATCTGCGATTCATATGTGGCCGTCATATGGTGTACTCTACAGACCTTGAATGGCTCTGTTACAAAATCGATATCGCGAATGTCGTTTCCTTAAATATGCTTACTATGCTGGAAACCTGCCTATGGCAAGACGATTCAGAAGGAGATTGGGGTCTGTCGGATATGTTGTGCAGATTCAGCGACCGCCATTGCTCCGATCCGAGGGATCGTATCTACGGACTCATGTCTGTAGTCGATGGCGCTGAAGTCGCCGAGATCGAGGTCGACTATAATATTTCTCTTCCACTGCTTGCAAGGTCCGTAATGCTAGCTTTGCCGGACTGGGATCCCAGTATGACTTCTTGGAGGGTCAGAAAACATTCATCCCAAGCCATTCGGGTAATGCTGTCTGCCATGCATCTTTTGCCTCAATCTGCAGTGCCAGAGAAGGTGGCCTTTGATCTTTGCAGGACTGCTGAAGATGTCACGAGACTGAGGAAGAAGTATGAACCTGATCCTCGGCCTTGGTGGGATATCCCCTCCGTCAACGATTTGGCAACCTCTAGGTTGGAAGAGCTCTCAGCTTAATCATGTCTATCTTTCAGGCTGCAATGAAGACCAAGATAAAGCTGGATGGCAAGCGGTGGAGACTGCTGACAAATTTCCTGGGGTCTGATGGTCACATCCACATTCACTACCACTTCCTCCCCATCAAACCAACCCAAAACAATTAGCATAATAAGTCACAGTCCCCGCCCAATCCGCAAATATCTTCGTCGCTCCCACCTTTTGCGCGATAACGTCAATCACCGTGAATTCATCTCCGTCATTATTGATCAAATTCGCCACCGACGAATAATAATATCCTCCTTCATCAACCTCCAGCGGCCCAGACCGTTCAAAACTCCAAGTAATGATCTCCAAGCCTGCGTCTTTCGCAGCGATCGCATAAGAACTAGGCACAATTTCCCCAGTCTCATTGTTCGCAGTAATCAATTGCCAAATGCTAGGAGCGATGATCTTCACTCCCTTTTCTGCCAACTCAGGTAGAGAAGCGACCGCGACATCGTAGCCATCAGTCGTGAGATCGGCTCGTTCGTCGAGATAGACGGCTTGGAGTCCGTACGCAGGGGCGTTGGCGATCCAGTAGAATATGTCATCAGGAAGAAAAGACTGCAACCAGACTCTATCCGCATCAATTCCCGCCTCGTTATAAGTATCCACAATCTGCTGCGCGAAATCCTCTTGCGTATAATTCGTCTCTCCAAACGGCATCGGGATCTCAGGCGTCTTAGCTTCAGCCGTAAAATTCAAACCATAACTATCAACAAGCGCGATCTGTTCCTTGAGAGACAACGGTTCCGCGCAAGAATAAGCATACATATTCGTTCTCCAATCTGGGGTAGAACCTATGCGGCCCATGTATTGGGATGTGTTGACGGCGTTGAAAGTCGTGGCTTCCATTTCTGCGCATAGAGATTTAAATTCTGAGAGCGTGATGTCGGAAGTGCAGCATTTTGCTGAGGCTTCGGTGCCGGTTTCTGGATCGTAGGGGACGAAAGGTTCGGAACATTTTTCTGCGAGTTCGGGGTGGGCGAGGATGTCAGTTGTGTAGTGGAGGTCGCAGTTTGAGTGCCGGCAGACGAGTTCGAGGTCGGAGGTGAAGGATACGTCGCATTCGACTATGCCTAAACCAAGGATCAGAATTGATGCCTTGCTTTTCTGTGGATTGATTGATACGTACCTGCACCCATCCGTATGGCGGCTTTATAGCCTTCTTTTGAGTGCTCTGGGAACATCAATGGTGCACCACGATGGGAGATCGAAAAGCTGCTCGTCTTGAGAGGATCCTCAGAGCATGATTCTAGCTTCTCCTTCAAAGGACCTTCGTCCATGTTATCGACCAGATAATATCTAGAAAGAAACACAGTCAACAAGTCGACACACTTAGCGGCAAGCTTGTTTTACAGATAAGACTCACGGTCTTGGTCCAACTTGTACGTTCAATGACTTCTTGCCTCCATGGCCGGAGTGATCTGGCTTCCCCTCTCCTCGTCCTGGCTTTCCATGCCATGCTTGCTCTTGATAGTTATCTCGTGTGCCCCAATGACTTCCCCACTGATCGCGAGGCTTTGGAGCTGCAGCTGCTAGGCCTATGCTAAGGCATACCGCAGCAAGCTGGGCACGCATCTTTCGATTGAAGATACTTTCTACCACACGTATTCCGAGCTCTTTCGATGCTCAATATAGAAATATGCTCTCAACGAGAAAGACCGACCAAGGTTTGACAGATCAATCGCTGTGGCAGCAAACAGGAGGAAAAGAGCAAGGTCCAAAAGATTCTTGCACGAGCTGCTATAAGCTCAAAAGTCGCACAGACTTGCAATGGTGCTTCTTCTCAGCCCTGGAAGACATCATCACCGCAGCCGTTCCTGCAGCTCAACTAGCATCCCGGTCGCAGCTCTTGATCAAGTAACGCGAGATTCGAACGGAAATCTTTGCGCGTCTCTGGGATTGGATAGAATGCACTTCGACGGCTATCATGCACAGATGGAGTCCGAAGAGGCTGGTCAAAAGTGCTTCCACAGTGGGGTCCGTTGCATCTGCGATCGGTCGGATCCCATGTTTCTGGCATTGGTCCCTCTGGGCAACGTCGGCCAAGGTCTGGGCATCCATGCGCAGCCGAACATCCTGGGTTACACGTGCTGAAGCTTGAGGTGTAGAACACGCGAGCAAGCGAGAGAGTTGTTCGGCTGCAGCTTGGATGGTCTCATGGCATGAGCCACGATTTCATGGCATTGCTGATGGGGAGAAGAAGGAAATGATTGCGCTTGAGAGGCGAAGTTGTTGTGAGGTGCGGTAGTTGTTTGAGACCGGCGTACTTTCGAGCACGCTACAACCCTGCAGTCTAAATCCTAATCCTCTCGAAGCTGTACTTTCCGAGACTTTGACTCTTCTGCTTTGCTGTAAGAGCTCTGCCTTTTCGTGCTTCCACTGTCTTGCTAACAGTCGGCGGATCTATTCTTCCACCGAGAGGCATCAGAGTGGACTCAGAAGCATTCTCAGGCTGCTCTTCTGGCTCATCACGTTTCCTCTTGTGAGACTGCAGTTGTTGTTGTTGCTGCACGCTGGCAGCAGTTCTCTCGATCTCTTTCAAAGTGGTCTCAAGATTCTCTGCAGCAAACATGCCTTCCATAACAGCGCTCGTCTCATTGATGAGGCTGTAAAGGAGATCATCCGTGACGAAGCGATCACCGCTGAGGCCCACTGTCCATCCACTCAGGCCGATAGCATCTACTGCACAGCTGATCAATTGAGCAATAGTACGAATGCCTTGGTTGTCGAGAAACACCTCCTGTGCGCTTGGATCAATGCCTAAAGAAGCGTCTTCGATACCGTCATACGTGAACGTCCAGCCGCCGTTAGCGAGCTCGACCCGCATGATCTGGATCAAGAAGATGATCTCGTTTTGAGACATTTGGGCGCGAAGTGAACTCGAAACGTCTTTTTGGTCAAATTGCTGTAGGCGGACCAAGCATTTCCGAAAGGCAGTGCTTCGTGTGATCCCAGCTTCCATGAGATTATTGGCTCGTTCGATCTCACGCATAGCTGCTGCTTCTTCAGCTTCGAACTGCACTTCGGACTTTTCTGCGCCGTCGCCATCAACCATGTCGATATCCCCATTCGTGAGAAGCTGCTGCGGCTGGGTCTCTTCTATCTCCTCGAAGGAATCGATCAATACCTTGATCGCCTGGACCACTTCAGGAAGCTCCCAAAAGGCAGGTAAAGAGAACAGGTTACACAGAAGATCAAAACTGGCGTCGGCCTCCCCAACCGCGCAAGCTATGTCACCAGGTAGCACGTGAGGCTGAGAATGAAAATCAGCCGCAGTTCGAGGCAAGGCATGTTCGATCTCGGGAGCCGTAAGATAGCCTGCCAGAGCGAGCCATGCCAGAATATTCCGTGATGCCAGAACGAGCTCGAGATGCTTCTCTCCTATCGCGAGATGGCTTGTGGCTGTGCGCCACGCGAAGATCTTGCTCACAATATAGACAGCCTTCTTGTGATCGATGTGCTGTGGATCGTAATGCTTGGGCAATAGTTTCCAGGGTGCCAGTGGCGCAGGGAAATGACCGTTCGCATGTCCGTTGGTCAACTTCTCCTCCTCTTCGCCTTTCTTATGCAGGTGAAGATCCTTGGCAACCAACTTTTCGAGGCCGTCAATGTCTTCGTGCTCGAGAAAATGATCGACCTTGCTCACCCAGGACTCCCATTTTCGTCGACGCTTCTCGTTGGTCTCGCTGCTGTCAACCTTTTCTGAAATGTACTTTCCCTTGCCTAGGACATCGAGCAGCAGTGGGCCGGCATTTCTAGGACGTCTTATGTCTTCCAGTCCGTGGCCGACGTGTAGTGCAAGCAGATCGTGTCCTCGCAGCGCGGTCACGATGCCTAGGTCTGTGAAGCCTGCGATGAAGCGTAAGGATGATTGCGTCTGCATGCCAGTTCCATTCTGAGGAAGCTCAAGTGATGATAGAATGGAGCCGTACTTGGTATCGTGGACAGCAAGACGGTCTTGTGAGGCTGTGAGGACTGACGCGTTGGAAAGGCGCGCAAAGCTATCGACGGGGCGTTGGCCTTTCCTTCCGCTCTGGAACACAATCTTCGGGAGAGTACCCGAAAGGTCAAAGACAGTGAGGCGACCTTTGCTATGTTGGTGTAGAGTCCCGGCAGAGGCATTCAGGTCGAAGCGAGACTCGGCTGTAACAAACTTTCCAGGTAGATCGAGTCTCACGGCCTCTTGGATCGGTGACCTCTGCGACTGCAATGCACTTGACCCAACATTGGTCAAGGTGTAAATGCGCACTTGCCTTCGGTCGGGCAGTCGCACGACTTGGCAGAGAATGGCAGGTGCAGACTCGTTGGCGCCTTCCGTATTGGAGGGATCCAGAAGTGCTTGTATATCTTCCCGCCCACGTAGAAGTCCTCGGCGAACGCTTTCCAAGTCGGTGACCAGAGAATGCTCCACCTCCATCTCATCCTCGCTTTTATGTTCCCATCGTGTCCCAGAAAGGTCGCCTGATATGCATTCCACGGCTCCACTCTTGTAAGATACTAGAAGAGGAGATGCACTATCTCTTCCTTCTGAGCTCGGTATGACATCTAAGCTCTGTACATCGCCGCGACCGAGCTTTCGTTCTCGCTTTATCGGCGCTCGAGGCTGGTCGTCATTGCCGTGCGACTTGCTAGTATCCTCCGCATAGCTGACGATTTTCGCCTTCTGGTCTTTGATACTGCTGCGCTCGGCCCAGTATGTGCGTCTCTGCGACGGCAAGGGCTTTGCTCGCTTGCAGTGAATTGAACATGGAGCAGCGGCCAGGAAGGATTGTGGTGGTAGGGCATATGAGCTGGTTGTATTTTGGTTTTGCACCTGCTATATCGTCAGCCCCCCAATGATTTTCATACCGCATTGCATCGACCGTACGTTGTATATGTTCACGCTCTCGCCGTCCACTCCAACCACAATTTCATGCCGTTTTCTCTTCCGCGATCCGTTCAAACTGTGCGCTACTCCGGTATGGGTCTTGCCATTTTCAGCGTCGAATGGCTTCGGCAGCGTGGCTATCACATATGGCTCCTCGATCGATCTAGACATTATGGCATGCGCTGCCGCTGCCGTTGTATGTACGAAATAATCCACAGCTTCAACGGCAGAAGCTTGCCCTTGCCCTTGCCATCTTCATCTGAATTTCTTCCCGAACTTTGGTTCACCGGGCCGACGATCCTCCGTCCGCGCGCGTTCGTCGCGTCATCTTTCACAGACGCGCCGTGCTCCATCTCGAGTATTGCTTAGAGAATCAGTATATACAGCCACGAGGATCAACAGTACGCCATCTGCGACAGCAATGTTAGGACACATTGAATGGCAGCAGTCTCTGTTCTCCCTGCCATGAGTGCAGAAAGCGAGAAGAGCGTGCATCCGTTCTTCAAGCGAACCAACGGTCTGCTCCCACGATGCCACCGCAGCGAACTCCCGATACTGATATGACCAGGCATCCATAATGAAAGACCGCATATTAGAGACGAGATTCCAGCCAGCGAGAGTTCCGAACCATTGATTAGTGAGGGGCCAGAAATACCAGACGCCGAGCCGAAACGAGCACCAAGCAAGCGCAAAGTGAAGAGTGAGCAGGGCGAAGGCAAGAAGAAGATACAAAGGACATTGAGTCACATTGCGAATCCAAAGGGACCGATCGAGGAAAGTGATGTGCTAGACCTTGCCACTTCGGAGCAAAATGAAGATACCACGCCAAGGAAGCGAAGGAGAACGAGCGAGCACGAATCGATCGAAGTAGGAGCACAAGATTCAGGAGATGCCATTGTACAGGTGGAGCAGTCAAGTCCTGTGAGGCAGCTTGAAGACAGATCTTCGCCGCAGGTCATTATCCCAAGGTCGTCGCCACTGCCAAATGCGACAGATGCCATTGTCGAGCCTTCGGATCATGTCGAGACCAATATCCCGTCCGACCCGATTCTACCGAGCACTCCTCCGAAGAAATTGTTACGATTGAATGCCAATGGAAAGTTTAGCTCGCCACCCTCAAAGAAGCCAAAGGACCAGCCGGAGCCAGAACTCGAACCGCCGAGGCGTCGCGGCCGACCAAGGAGATCTGCGGCTGCAAACGTGAAGCGTGAGCTGTTTGCGAAGTTTCATTATGGTTCAGACGATTCATCTAGGACTACTTTGGGCGAGCGAATTTCGCGAATTCTGGCCGGTGAAGAGACAGCGCCAGTCATTATTGAGGCTGACGAGCCTACGTCGCGGAAGAGAGCAAGTCGAAGGCAGGCAACCGGCAAAACCACACCAAAGAAAGCGAGTCCCAAAAAGCCACCGCATCCTTTCTTCAACCGAGAGAAGCCAAAGCCGCAACCCGCTCTCAAGCTCGAGTCTCCTCGCAAGACTTCTGCCGTAACGCCTGGCAAGCTTAGGATGCAGGCCATGTCAGAACGGCCGAATGATGCACGAGATATCCAACCATTCGGGTCTGCACTGCTCAAAGATCGTCTCATGGTCAAGCATCCCGGCGCAAGAGATGCTCCTTTCCCAGATCGAGAGCAAACCCATGTGCGAGGATTAAGTTCCGATCACATTGCACCGCCCATGGACGAGTCAACGTTCGACATGCTCTTCTCTCGACGCAAGCGGAAGCAAGTAAGACTGCCTTTACTGCCTCAAGAATCAATATTGTCTCAATTCGCCTTGCGACTCGAGCCGGAATCAGACCGCGTGCAGAGACCAGATGGCTTCTGCGAGCCTAGCAGCCGCCTCAAAATGCCAGTGCGTCTGGTCATGTCTGGACAAGAGATTGCAGACAGAATATCAAGCGAGCTCTCGGTGCCGCTGCAGGATGAAGGCATCGATGAGCTGGCGTCCACTCCTTCCCAAGGTCAAAGTCATCCAGCTCTCGGGAGAATGTATGCAAGAATACCAACAATCCTCACTGCCTTTGATGAATCCAAAGGCGAGGCGTATACATGGACGCAGAAGCATGCCCCTTCCAGCTCTGCAGATGTCTTACAGCCAGAGAGTGAAATGGTGATATTGAAGGACTGGCTCAATTCGCTAGCTGTGCAGTCAGTAGAAGGAGCTGGACTCCAGATCAAGGCGCCCGTCCTCAAACAAGAAAAGCAACCTAAGCGGAAGAGGAAGAAGAAGCCAGATGACCTAGATGACTTCTTGGTGGACAGCGATGAAGATGCGCATGAGATGAGTGAGGTCACAGATCCTGCACATGACAGTTCGATAGGTGCACGCAAGTCTTTGAAGAGTATTGTCCAGGTTGCTGGAGATGGCGCAAAATTGAGCAATGCCGTGCTGCTCAGCGGCCCCCATGGCTGCGGTAAAACAGCGGCAGCATATGCAGTCGCTAAGGAACTGGGCTTCAAGGTGTTTGAAATAAGTTCAAGCGAGCGAAGAAGTGGTAAAGATGTACTTGACAGGATAGGTGACATGACTGAGAATCACCTTGTAAGGCATCACGGTTCAGAAGCAGGAGAGCTTTCAGGTCCGGAGGAGCCTAGTCACATCGATGAAGCCTTTCAAAAAGACCTCCAAAGTGGCAGGCAGGGCAAGATGAGCGCCTTCTTCAAGGCGACCAACAAGCCAGCGGCCAAGCCGAAACAGCCCGAACCTAAAAAGCTCGTGAAGGAGAAAGCGCAGAAGGCTGTCATCGAAGCTTTGAAGAAGCCATCAAAGGATCAGCAGCAGTCGTTGATCCTGCTCGAGGAAGTCGACATTCTCTTCAAAGATGACAAGGAATTCTGGACGATGATCCTTAAGCTAATCAGCACTTCGAAGCGACCATTCATCATGACTTGCAACGACGAAGATCTGGTGCCGCTACAGGCCATGTCTCTCCACGCTATACTGAGATTCAGACAGCCTTCTTTGGACCTCGCGACCGATTACATGCTACTCACTGCAGCCGCGGAAGGCCACTTGCTGAAGCGGAATGCAGTAGCGAGCCTCTATCAACATCATGACCAAGATCTGCGCGCAAGTATCATGGAGCTCGATTACTGGTGTCAGATGGGAGTAGGGGATCCTCGAGAAGGGCTGGGTTGGATTTTCCAGAGATGGCCGCCTGGCTCTGATTTGGACGCACATGGTAGAAAGCTGCGTGTGGTGAGCGACAGCACTTACGCTCAGGGTATGGGCCTCACGCCAGCGCACGACCCGACTGTCGAGGAAGCTGCGTGGTGGGCTTGGATTGAATTTGGTATTGAGCCGGCCGCAGCCCTTGGATGGACCGCAGATAGCACGGACGTGGAAGCAATCGCTCCATCGGATGGCACAGAGGCACCTCGTGACGACACTCAAGAGCGGAAAGCGCTAATGTCGCATATGAGGCTGGCGGAAGCATTGAGTGCGGCAGATGCTTGCACCGGTGTTGCGCTGCAGGTAGACGGGCCATTCGATGCAACGTATCCCGACATGCCAGATAAAGCCCGAGGACATTACATCGAAGGCATGGCACTGCTGCAGACCGATGAGCTTGTCGACCACTCTGAGATGAGTAGGCATTTGAGGGTTTGTTTGACAACATCTGCCTACAAGTGCTACGGTGAGTCTCGAAAGCGTCTGGAGCCTAACAATCTCCTGGGCAGCATTCCCAAGAGCATAACTACAGCCACTCATGAGCTCACACGACACTCCTTTGCCTGCTTCGATGCCATATCCTCGCCGGCCGAGATCTCGCTCATGAACCCGGGTCTCCAACAGTCAGCATTCGATGGACCACTCAACACCATAACACAAGATCTAGCACCATACGTTCGCTCAATTGTGCAGTACGACCAAGCTTTAGAGGAGCAGCGCGAGCGACTCAATCTACTCACTGGAGATGGTCGACAGGCCAAACGTGCACGAACGACTCGCGCAGCCAGAAGCGCGCTGGAGGGAAGTCAACGATCTACGACGAGACGAGAAAGATGGTTTACCAAAGATCTAGATGTGCAAGCTGTCTTGAATACAGCCGGAAGAGACTGGCCAAAGCTTGAGAATTTAGCACCGACATCGCTTGGAGAGGGTTCAGCTACGGAAGGCGCAGATGCGCCTGCTTCAAGTGCTGAGTAGTCTTCGTTATTACAATATCCTTGACGCCTTCGCTGAAAGTCAATATCCTAACACGTCGCTCCTTACGTCTGCCGTCATACAATGCTCTGGTTTTCCATCGGTGACCCCAGCATGCTTGGACTAGCGGAGTTGAAATGCAGTTGTGAAGAAGCATTGTTTCCTCTTCTGCTTCTCACTCTCTGCCGTCGTATCATTTTCTGGTTCTCTGGCTTTTCATCGGTGCCCCTAGCAGCCCTGGAACAACAGAGTTGAGACGCAGTTGTGAGAAAGGATGTTCTCTCTTCTGCTCCTCTCCCTCGACGGTCGTTCGTTTTCTGGTTCTCTAGCTTTGCATTGGTGATCCTGGCATGCTTGAGTCAGCGGAGGCAAAACGCAGCTGTGAGTAAGCATGTTCCCTCTCCGGATCCTCTCTCTCGACGCTAGGATTAATTTCTGATTCTCTGGCTTTTCATCGATGGCCCTAGCAGCCCTGGAAGAGCAGAGTTAAAACCTAGTTGTGGATGGGCATGTTTCCTTTCCCGCTTCTCGCTCTGGATGATAGTAACACTTTCTGGTTCTCTGGCTTTACATCTATGGCGCTGACATCCCTGAGACAGCAGAGTCAAACGCAATTGTGGACATTCAGGTCTCCTCTCCCGCTTCTTCATCTCGGCCATTATAGCATGCTCTGGTATTACATCGGTAATCCTGGGGTCCCACAGACAGCAGAGTCGAGCGCCATTGCGAGAAGCTACGTTTCCTCCCTAGCTCCTTCATTTCGGCCGTCAGAGCATTCTCTGGCTTTACATTGGTATCCCTAGCATCCCTCAGACAACTGAGTCAAACGCCATTGTGAAAAAACATGCTTCTCCTCTGGCGCATCACTCCTCAACCTCCTCTCCTTCCGCATCGACGTTGTCCTCTGGCTGAGCAAGCGCTCTGCGCGCCTCATGGGATAGCATCATGAGAGCATCGGCAGCGTGCTCCTCCGTGTACTCGCCCCTCTCGACAGCGCCTCGCTGCAAGTGCTGCGGCACAGGAGGCGAGCTGCTCTGAATTTGCTCATCCTCGGAGTTCTTCGCCGGCTCCTCCTTCGCCTTGCGCGCCATCTCGGCCATCTCCTCGTCGGAGTACTCAGGAAGGCTCTCCTTATCATCCTCCTCTGGCTCGGGCTCTGGGCTTGGCGACCTCTTGCGCTTCTTTCCTGCCTTCTTGGAGACAAATTCCTTCACCTTCAGCACGCCTCGCTGCTCCTGTCGTACCATTTCTGCAACCTCGTCATCTGAGTGCTCGGGCAGTCTCTCCTCCAGTGCAGCGAAGTCGTCGACGTCGGAATCCTCATCCTGCTGTGGCTGTGGCTTGGGAATGGAGGACCTCTTGCGCTTCTTGATAGGTGGCTTGGCAGCAGCGGCAGCTTGCTTCTGAGCCTTTCTCTTCCGGCCTGCCTCCATGTTCTTCGCCTTTTCAACACCATATTTGCGCTTCTCCTCCTCGAAGGCGGCGACGATGTCTTTGCGGAGGCACCCACGAGCAGCGGCGACTTTGTCCTTGGCGGTGTCGAGGCGGACTGATATGCGCTTGTTTGCGACCTCCTCGCCGTGCTTCTTCTGGTACATCGCGGCCATCTGGGCGATGGTATGACGGCTGGCCATGCGTAGGATCTCTTCATGATCGAACAGCTTGGCGGCTTGGTTACGACCTAAGGTGCCGAAAAGCATATTGTCCTCCAGACGGGTGGGCGCGATGGCAAAGAGGTCTCCAGCGAGGGTAGGGTCGGCACCACGATTCGGATCTAGAGGATTGAAGGCGATGGAGGCGGAGGGAATGGAGGAGGAGACCGCGGCAGCAGTACTCTCGTCTTCATCTGAAGACGTCTCTCGCTCCTCTTGAGCGGCGTCATTGGTGCTGCTGGTCAGGAGGGTGTGGGCATTCTCCCCATCTTCTGTCGGAGCGGTAGAGGTGAGGTCCTCCTCCTCCTCGCTCTTCTCACGGCGGCCGAGGTTTGGGAACACTCTGCGGCTTGGTGCGTCTTTAGCCATGCTGATTGCGAGTCGGGAAGCGTGATGGTGTATACTTGGCGGAAGTGTGCAATATAAAGGCGCGGGTTGTGGTGGAGAGGTGAACAGGTCAAAGAATGGATTGTTGACTCTTTAAAACAAAGTGGGTCGAAAGTGCGAGATGCACAGCACAGACGACTTGTGAAGGTAAGAGAAGGAACAAGATTCTTGGAGCTTGCTTTCACGTCCAACGGTTGTGGCGCAGCATGCAGGTTGTTCACTCACTTTCCGCATGTGATGCCAAGAACACGTGCTCACCGGTCTCGACCCTGCATTCACTTGCCTGTAGAGTCCAATGGGCCTCGAGGATTGTGATATGGTCTGCCGTCACTTTGGACCCTGTATGCCGGATTTCACTTGAGTGGGGCAAAGCGAAGGCAAAGTAGGCGCAAAGCAACGGAAATCTGAGCTTCGAGATGCTTGACGCGCCTCGCAAGAACTCTTGCTGGCTTCAATCCTGCAGACTTGGGACATTCACTTGCTTGCAGCTTCAAATGGTACTCAAGGAGAGTGAGAGGAGCGTTCATCAGTTCGGACCCTGTACATGTATGCCGGGTGAACACTCTAGTAGCGCAAAGTAACAGCAAAGCAAAAGAAACATGGAAATCAAGATGCTGAACACACAGCAAAGATGCTCACCGGTCTTGACCTTGTATACTTGTGACATTCACTTAGCTAAGGTGTCCAATACTCTTCGAAGATTGTGAGAAGGTCTCGCATCAGTTTGGACCCTGTATGCCGACCTTTCACTTGAGTGGAGCAAAGTGAAGGCAACGTAAGAGCAAATCAAGAGAAGTCCGAACTACGAGGTGATGGAGTCGGGCTGGAAGAATGTTTACTGGTCTTCACCCTACAGACTTTGGATATTCATCTGTCTACATCAATTGATTGTCAAATGGTCTTCGAGCAGAGTATGAGAGGGTCTCATCAGTTTGGACCCCGTATACTGGATCAAAACTCCAGTGAAGCATGCTCGTGTGTAGAATGCTTCTCCATCTGAATCTTGCTGACTTGGAGCATTCACTTCCCGGTGATACTCAATGAAGTTTGAAGAGTGTGAGAGGGTCTTCATCAGTTTAGATTCTATGAGGTTGGAACTTCGCTTGCGTAAGGCAAAGCAAAGGCAAAGCTACAGATACCTGAATGTCGAGATGCTGGCCGCACGTTAGAAAAGTGCTCATCGACCTTGACCCTGTGGACCTGATGAGGACACTTGCCTGGCATTGCCCAATGGTCATTGATGATTGTGAGAAAGACCTTCATTAGCTTCGACCCTATGAAGCTGGATGCTAACGATAGTGAAGCAAAGCAGGTAGAAGCTGAATCTTGGGATGCTGAAGGGGCATTGTAACAAGGCTTACCGTTCTAGCCTCTGCTGGCTTGATGCATTCACTTAACTGCAGTCTTTCAATGGCTGTCGAAGAGCATGAGCAGGTCTATCGTCGCTTGAACCGTGTGAGGATGAATATATACCTGAGTAGAGCAAAGCAAAGGATAGCTGAGTTACGAGACGTTTGAGACGGGCTGTGGGAAGGCTCACCACTCTAGAGCTTGCTTAACCAGGACATTAGATACTTATCCAAGGTCTCTAATGTTCCTCGAGAAGCGTAAGAGAACCCTTAATAATTCGAGCTCTGCGACATTGTACGCCCTTTTTCGTAGGTGAAGCAGATGAAGACTTTTTTTTAAAGGCACATCGTGGGCCCGTAGATGGATCTAAAGCCTGCTCACATGGAGCTTTCACCAATTTGTAGCACCTAGGTATTCATTTAATCTTCCAGACGAACGAAAGTGTTTTGCACCCATCTAGGTCTTGAGAGGCTGGACGCTCACTTGAATGGGGCAAAATATGCAAGCGACTTCTCAAGAACGCTCAGTTGTTTCGGTTGGGCAGTCACATGGAAGCTAGGATCAGTAACAACTCGTCCCTGATCCTCACTCTCGCAAGCTCCAACGACTCAGACTACAACCTCACATCAATGTGCGTGTTGAGTCTGACAGGGGTCTCTGCGGCCTCATCACTCCGTCCTTCTAGTCAGCGAATGAGTCCAGGCTTTGTCTCTACCGTTTGAAGGAAGCTTCGAATTGAGAAGCAAACCAAGTAAAGTAAGTACTGAAGTGCTCAATAATAACCTTGCGTACAGGCCTGTTAATGATAAGTCCAAAATGGCAATTATAGTCTTGCTCGCCGATCAAGACTAAGTGATGTTGCCTAGGGTACGATTCGTTGATCTATGGGAGCCTCGGAAGTATGATTGTCATCTCGCCGTGTGTACGCAAGGGCTTGGCGCAGCCTCAGCCGTCAAAGAAACATGAAACGCTTATTGGCTACCGAACAGAATATTCGCACGGTACTAGGTATCCTCCCTACAACTTCTTGGAAGATTTGACAGCTAGCGTTCTCCCCGGGAGTGGTAGACTGCAGGTCCGAATGACTCAAAAGAGCCAGGTCTTGGAGAATCTTGCAAGGCGACAGGAACTTCCACAGCATCCTTCAGGGAAGGAGTGTTATCCATGCGCAGCCTTACCAAGTCCCATCTGGCGCGACACCAAGCATGCGGCGCCCAGAATCTACACCGAAGCCGCACATCGCAAGCAAAGGCTTCTCCGACATGTACCGCGACGATAGCAATTCAGCTGCAGCCCTCAAAGTTTTCCAGATACCCGAACTCTGTGAGATGATCCTCTTGTACCTTAAGCCCAGAGACCGACTGCATGCGAAAATAGCGCACGAATTCATTAGCCAAACCATCATGGGGAACTCGCGGCTGCGAAAATCGCTTTTCCTCGAAGCAGACCATACACCCAGAGAAAGGAATATCCGCCTTGATCACAACTCTTTCCGCTTGAACTTGTTCTTGCGCAGCGCACTTGCTCAAAGGGGCTGGACTTTTGAACTGGATACCCACAGTCAGAATTACGTTCGGCTCAAAATGTCTGCCATATCGGACGGTGAATGGAAACAACAATGCAACAATGTAAGGTATCCAATAGCGCACATCAAGGACATGCTTGAATCGCAACCACCGAAGACGGTCTTGCTTGATTTCGACACTAAGCCATATCTATTCGTGCACCACGAGACTACTGATGTTCCGGGCGGACATTGCACTATTGGATGGATATTCTCGCGTGTTGAAGAGATAGAGGAAGTCAAGGTTCTGAGCGACGAATAGAAAATGGTTCTGCATTGGAATTCATTCAACTTGCTTCTCGCCAGTTCCAGTCCAATCCAGACAGCGTTCGTGTGTGCTCACATCATCGTGTCTTCAGACGAGATAGTCAAGGGTCTCTTGCTATTTTCAGGGCCTCGCCTTCAAAATTAAGGAGTTTAGCACAAGTCGATAGGATTCTCAGACGATCCTGGCTGAGCTTGTGCGAAGGTTGCGCGGTGACCTGAGACTGCAGTATTGCGACTTGAAGCATTGCGCACCTTGGGGCGCTTGAGCGCGCGGGCGAACTCGATCGGATATTTTCCGTGCTTCTCACGGTACGACTCTGCAGCCTTGACTGCCTTTGATGACCAGCCCTCCGGAATATGCATGTCTTCAGCGATAGGCCGAACAACCTCTCGTCCGGTGCCTGAGGAAGTGCTTGGGCCAGTCGTGTGTCCAGCCTGCGTTAAGTGATGCGGTGGTGCGGCTAGATTTCCGGTATGTTGCGGTGTACCTTGCAGACGGGTGGATTGAGCTGAAGGCGGCGGCTTCGACGATCTACGCGACGCTGCTTGGGCAGGCGTATTTGATGCTTCGGCTTCTTCGTTATCATCGTTGAAGAGCGCAGAGCTGATGCGTCGAGCCTTGTCCGGTCTCCGAGATGTAGTGAGCGCTTGAGTAGGACGTCGGGTGGCCGCCGATGACCGAGAAGGATCGTGGCTCTGCCTTACCTTGTGAATGACGAAGTGCGACGGCACGGAAGGCCTGGGCAGCTCTGGTCGAGCGGCAGGCGTGTGGCGGTATGGTGCCGCAACGACGGTAGCAGGTCGATCGAGCAGAGTACGTGACCGAGGATGGCCAATCGCGGAGGGTCGACCAGCCGAACGGCATCCGAGAGAAGAAGGCATTCCTGAGCGAGAAAATGGATCCGGAAAACTAGCTATGCCAGGAAGAATTGGGGATATAGATGGGTGTGCAAGCGCACGATTGAGCTGAGCTAGTGTTCACCTGACTTGCTGCATCGATTCCCCGGTAGCCGAGATAGTGATCGCACACCGGGGTCAGCGCTTGAACGCCCTGATCTTTAGAAGAGCGTGGAGCGTCTTGAGAAACGGCTGCCACTGGAGCCTGGTTCTCGTTGATGGTCTGCTCATTGACATCCTCATGTTCGCGCCCGTCCGGCGATGACGAGGAGGGTTGCAGCGGGCGGGCGGCCAGCCGGGCCAGGACATGAGGTCAATGCCAAGCCCACGCCATCGACGCGCGACTTTGGCGGCCACCTACAACTACAATACATTCCTGACCATCATTACCTCTGCATCCACTCTCAGCACGCCGCTCCTTCTCCTTGGTTATCCGCTCTTGCTCTCGCCGCTCGAGCTCCAATTGAAAAGACATGCCTCTTTCTCGACCCTTCGCTCTGGTCTGACTCGCTGGTCAGAACCACGAAAACCTGATGGAAATCATACTGCACTCCTTGCGCTCCTTGAGCTTCTTCTTGAAATGCATGGAGCAATCGACGTGTCTCATCTACAGAATGCCGTCGAATTGTCTAGTCGTTGTCGCCGATTCGCATATGCCCCACCAGAGGTTGTGCAAGAGCTGAGCAGATGCGAGGACAGTAAAGGCGGTCGCAACCAGTACCATAGGATCCCCGATTCGCCACTTTACGTGCATGGCATCGTTACAGGGCAGGGAAAATGCGCAAGCTCTTATCATGGCAGTTGGGTACAAGTGAAAGATTAGCCCATTTATCTGCCGGGACGAAATGACGACCAGGACTGCCAGCACAACAGCCCAGCCCAGCCTATGGCATGTAAGACGAGATTCAGAGGGACCTGAGCCCATGCGTACCAAGTTCCTGGCGACGGCGTGAACCCTGTGAAGTCTGGCTTCTCGAGTCGCAGCACTAAGCGCATCGCTAGCATCAACACCACGGGAAACTGTACCCAAATACCTCCCAAGGCCATATCTTGCGCAAGGCTCAGCATATGCCGACACTGCGCAGTGAATTGCAGCACGAGCGCAGCTGGGGCTACTACAATGTTGTGCATGAGCAAAACTCCACAAACAATGCCTGTGCCCAGATCATTCGTGAATTGCCTTCGATGCACGACGCAAAGTGTTGGGAAAAGGACTGCTGCGGCGTGGACGAAGGCCAATGTGGGCAGCACCCATGTCCCTTGCGTGCTCATACTTAAAGAGATTTCATGTAGGCTGCTTCTGCGATAACTCAGCGATTGAAGCTAGCCTCCTGTCAGCAGTACCTGCAGCCATATAGCGCAAACCCACAGGATTGAGACCTGCAAGATCCCCAGAGAAGCACCGAATGCACGTCTACCTTGAAGGCGACCAGGCGTAATCGATTGTATCAATGGCTCTCTCTTCGTCGTCTCGATCTGGACAGCATCAAGCAAGGATGTCGACAGTTGGGCTGTACTGAAAATAGCGTGGAAACGCAGATAACTTTGGGAGATATGGCCTGTTCGAATCAAAGGCACTTGGGCAACGTATGCAGCAACGATGCCGAGAAGAATTACGCTGCACGAATGTCAGTACAGTATGTTTCGCTAGACGAGGGGGCGCTTGACTTACATGTCCAGACAGATGTCAAGTCTGTTGTTGCGAAGTCTCGCAGCGCGAGAAGGCATGTAAGTAAAGTCTTCGATCAACATCGCAATATCGCTGCAACGAGATACAATGATAGTTCGCCGCATTTGTATACTGAAATTAGGCATCAGCTTCAACACAAGTTTGACAGGTGGCTTTGCTACGCCGCACCCGCGCTGTGCCTCTCAGACGTCCACTTCCTTGCAGACAAGACATTTGGCGAATCGGCTAGTGATATACGATCGTCGCCAAATTTGGAAGATGCGCTGCTTCATCCTCAGAAGGCCACCACTACTCTGGCCATGTCCATCATCAGTCAGACGTAAGCAGTACGGAATCCTGATCTCATGCAAAAGTCGCCGCAACGGCCAGATGACATCATGCGCGCCTACCTCCATAAGCTGAGTAGCGAGCTCTTTGCCCTTCAGAAGTCAGTGGGTATTCTAGCTCTGCCATTACGAGCAATGCACTTAGCCGTAGATACCTGTCCGCATTCACAGGCACTGTCTCTAAAGACCTAGAATCTCAAAGAGCACGTCAGTCGGCATTGGGAAAACCACTGAGCTGTTTCATCATTCTACACGACGTGTTCATTCGCAGAAAGGTCAATGTGAGCGACTTCAAGCTTATGGTCTACTGTATCAGTACAGCTGTATGATCTAATCTACATGTAAGTGGAGATATACAAATACATCACATCCTATCTGTATGGCTTCATCACTCAATCTCAACAGCCTCCAGAATTTCCTCCTCAACCTTTTCGACATTTGCTTTCATGTCCATACCCATAGTGTCTTTCCTGAAAGCTTCGGAAGTCAAGTAGCTCTTGATAATTTCTCCAGGCTGCGAGTTGATAGGATAGCGGACCATGGCGATGACTTGCGCGGGATTTGTTTTAGAGTGAAAGACTCCGGTTGTGTCTACGTTGTGATGTTGTTTCAGGCTGCGTGCTGCGTTCTTGAAGAATGGTAGGAATGTCTGGGCTGCTGTGGCAGACTTGAAGGTGTATGTTCGGAGAGCTGGAATGTAGGACATGGTGCTGAGCGTTGGTGGGTCGAGTTGTGGGTCGAATCTTATAAGATGGCTGTGTGGCTGACTTTGTGCTGCTCTGAATGCTGTTGCTGTCGTTGTGTTTGCTAATGCTGTTCGAAGGCATGGATTGGTTTAAAAGATATATACTGTCCGACTCGGACTCATAGCACTCTCAGCTTCAGCCCTCCACAAGTTCAGTCGTTCTTCGTGCTTGCAAATCATGGCCTTGGATAGTAATCCGATGCTTGTTACGATACCTTGTGATCGATGTCGGTATTTCAGCCTCAAGGTTGCTCCGATATGTTCCTGGTGCTGAAGGATCTTCTTCCGGGCAAATTCGGAATTTTGAGTGGGTACAGCGGCCGACACTTATTCCTCACGCTATCACCATAAGAGCTTGATGAGAATGCGAAGCGCGTGCTCTCAGTCTCAGTCTCCGAAGCTGAAAGGGCGCATATTCGACTAGGTTTTTTCCCATTTTGTTCGCATGACTTTACCACAGGCTCGTGGTTGGGTTGCTTCGTCCAGCGATCCGACAATATGGCCAGTCAGCGATTGACCATAACCGTGCGCAGAAGGCGATCAAATCAAGACACATTTGACGTGTCTGTCCGTTCGGCTTCTGCGGCTGGTCACCGGAGGGGTGACGACCCTCTTGAAAGAGTGTGAAAGTAGCAAGCTCACTGATCCTTGCACCACGCCTGCTTTCACTTTCATCCCTTGAATGGAAACTTTTCTCGCAGTCTTTGACCAATGTAGTAGAACAAGACCGGTGCGGGCATCAATAACACTGCCAAGATGCCGAATATACTCAGACCCAGCCCATAGCCAAGCTTGTCGAACATTGGACCCACAAAAAGTGGCACAACGCCACCGACTATGCTTCTCAAGAAGGCGCCGGCAGCGACAGCGGAAGCTGCGTTGCTGGTGTATGCATCGATGTAGTAGGTCTGCACAGGGTTGAAAATGCTGACTTGGGCTACTCCAAACAAGACCATTGCGATAAGAGGTATTGGCCAAGACATATCTTTCTCTATTGTCCAACCGAACCAGAACAACGATACCGGGAGGGAAACAGACCCGAGTGTTGCCAACGGCAGACGGTATTCAGGTCGGCCTTCTTCGTCATCGTTCAAGCGTGTGATGTAGTTGTATAATCTGTCCACGAACAACACCACGAAAAACCCAGTAACGATGAAGCCAACTGCAGGCGCCAAGTACGCCAATCCGACTTGCGTCTTTGTAAATTCGTATGGCGGTTCTTGCCAGATTGTGCTGTACTTGGCATAAAGACTGTACATGGTGCTGAACACCAAGGCCTGATAGATTGACATGATCAGCACGATAGGCTGTGTGAACAAAATCTTGACAGCTCGTGTGCTGTTCTTTCCGACCTTGGACACGAACGAATCTTGAGACGCTCCTTCTACGAAGAATTTCGTCTTAGGGTGCTTCTTTTCGAGTTGCTTCTGCCTTTGCTGCAATATGGTCACAGCTCTAGTCTCGTACAGAAAGAAGTAGCAGAGGATCGTTGTGAATGCCGCCAGCAGCATATTCAGCCATGATAGCCAGCGCCAGTCCACTCGATCAACCATTAACCCAGAAATGAATGGGCCGATCGTGGGAGCCAGAAGTGGAAAGATCATGTAGAAGCCCAAAGCTTTCGCCCTCTCGTGCAAGCCAAGCATGTCTGAGATCGAGCCTCCTCCATTGCCGACGCCGACAGATCCAAAGAAGCCCGAGAGCGTTCGAAGAACGATGAAAGTCTCGACATTGGGCGAGAGAGCGACGGGAATCTGCAGTAGCGTGAAGATACAGAGATTGATGAGATATACTATCCGCCTCCCAAAGGTCTCACTCATTGGAGCATGAAATAAGGGACCTATGCCGAGCATGCAGACGTATCCGGTTTGGTGCAAGAGAAGAATCATGCTTGAGGTACCGAACTCAGAAGCGATGATATCCGAAGCAGGAGCGTAGATCGACGAAGCCATGGGAAGGAAAAAGGCAATGGCCGAGACCTGTCCTACGACTGCATATTTCCAGAAGGTTGTCCATTGCTGAGGATCTTCTGGGTCCTTTTCGCTGAATTCGACCTTTTGTTCTTCATCCTCCTGGCGGTGGGAGTGGTTCTGTTGAAGAAGCGGCTGCCTCTCGTCCTGCCTTGATGGCGACATAGTGCTGGTGATGTTGATGCATCTCTGCAAAAGGCACAACTCGAAATGTTTGTGAGAGTCTCTCAGAAATCATGACGACACAAGCCGTCCAAGCTTTGCCGAGAAATCGAGATCGCTGAACTTTGTTCTCATGTGTTCATCAACAGACTTCAGCCGCATGACGGTCGACGGAGCTCCAGAGTAGCAAAGCTCCGGAAATACAATTTTTCTACCTACTCATTACTGTATTGCGATATAGTATGCATAAGGCGTTCCGTTTTTGTCGCGCGTCGCTATCGATAAGTACCTAAGACACTTATTACTCTATCTTATATATATAATTCTTTAGAAGTTATAGGTAGCTATAGATAGCTATGTCGCTATCGTATTACGTAAGCGGGAGTACCTAAGAGAAATTACTAAGGATCTCCGATTAGATATAGGCTTTTATAAATATATAATAGTAGATTTTAAAGATATATAAATAATTTATTATAAAATTTTTAATTTCTAAGGATTTCTAATTTAGGGTTATAAGATTCTTAGTTTTTAAAAATCTAAATATATAAAATTCTATATACTACGAATTATATAGAGTTTATAGTATAATAGTATATATTTATATATAGTTTTTAATTTATAAAGCTTTTTAACTTTTATATAAATAGTTTAAAGTATAAATACTATTATAGCTTAATATTCTATAATTAAAGTAAGGTACTAATAATAAAATATTAATTTTTAAAGCTACTTAATTAAATAATTATTATAGCGAAGTAATATAAGGCAATTAGTAACCTTACTATCGCCAAGATTACCCTAACGTAATATAACCCTAAGAAAAAGTCGTGTCAACTTAGACTTTCTCGGCGCGGCCCGGGCTTTCGGCTTTACCGGGAACTCAAAATTTGACGCGAAAGCCCATCAACATGCCATCAATACGTTGTGTGTTTGTACAGTCTGGAGCCCGGTGACGGTCCACTGTCCGAGCCGCAATCACAAATTTTCTCCTCACTCGTCAGACATGTCATCTAGCTTCAATGGTATGCATCGGCTCCTCATTTCGCTGGTCATGTTGCCTGCCAAGATGGGAGTATCCCAAATAGCAGCGGTAGGCGAAGGCTAAAAGGTAGACAACCGCGTCTCGCGACGTGATGAGGGAGACGTCATGATGGTCCAAAACTCCGCAAAGGGCATTTGAGTCGCGTTTCTGCTGTTCGCGACGATGGCCGTCTTAATACAGGTGTCGCGGCCGACCTCCATCCTGGCTCTACGATCCCAACGATGCGGTCAAACAGCATCTTGTTGTGGCTACTGCCTGCCGTGGCAGTGGCCCAACAGCCATACTATCCTCCAGCATTTCCTCCAACCCCAGTGCTACCGTCCAGCTACACCTACGCGCCGACAGTCACGCCGAACGTAATGGATCCGTCAGCTCCTGATGCGCAGAAACTCTGTCCCGGATATAGAGCTTCCAACGTCGTAGAGAGCTCCTCTGGTGTGACAGCAGACCTCACGTTAGCCGGAAGCGCCTGCTCTGTGTATGGGAACGATATTGAACAGCTGTCGCTGGTTGTTGAGTACCAGAGTAAGGAGCGTCTGGCTGTCCGAATCTTTCCGAAGCACCTGTCAGCGCAGAACCAATCTCTGTATCTTCTCTCTGATGATCTGACGCCCCTGCCAAAGAGCGAGACTGGAGGCAGCAAGGACGGCAGCGATTTGGCGTTCCGATGGACGAATGAACCCGGTTTCCAATTTGAGGTTGTGCGCAAGAGCTCTAATGATGTCCTCTTCAGCACTTACGGTAGCAAGATTGTGTTCGAAGATCAGTTTTTGGAGTTATCAACATTCATGATACCCAACTATAATGTCTATGGTCTAGCAGCATATATGCACTCTTTCCGACTGGGTAGCAATTATACTCAGACATTCTGGAACGTATACAACCTTAACAACGATCAAGTGATTGACTCAAATGGTCACGATACCCATCCAATGTACCTGGAGACCAGATATGCAAATGGTACCTCTGCATCACATGGCGTCTACCAACGAAACGCGCATGGTCAGGACTGGCTTCTTCGCGATCAGAAAATTACTTATCGAGCCATCGGAGGTAGTTTTGACTTGTACTTCCTTAGCGGATCGACGCCAAAGCAAGTCATCAGCCAGTATCACAAAGGTATCGTCGGCACTCCAGTCCTGCAACCATACTGGGCGCTGGGCTTTCACCAGGTGCGATGGGGCTATCAGAACTGGACAGAATTGCAGAGCGTTCTCGACGGCTATGCTGCACAGGGCATTCAAGTCGAATCGATCATGAACGATCTAGACTATCTTGAGATGAACCGAGACTTTACACTCAATAAAGGTCATTACGATCTGGACCCTGGACGAGAGTTCCTTTCGGCGCTACATGCGAGGGGACAAAAGTGGCTCCCAATTCTCAATCCCAATATATATGCTCCCAATCCAGCGAATGCCAGTGACTCGTATCCCCCCTACGATCGAGGAAAAGCATTGGACGTCTACATGAAGAATGCCGACAATCAAACTTACTATGGAGTTTCATGGCCGGGCTTCAGTGCCTACGTTGATTTTCTCGCCCCAAATGCTCAGCAATTCTGGATCGATGAGTTCAAGCGATACTACGACCAAGTCGAGTATGATGGCTTCTGGCTCGATCTTGCAGACGCAGTCAGCTTTTGCACTGGCAGTTGTGGAAATGGTAAACTAGGAATGAATCCAATCCACGTCCCATTCCCTCTTCCAGGAGATCCAGATACTGGTCTGGCTGTGGACTACAGATACCCCGAAGGATTCCAGATAAGCAATGCAACGGAAGCAGCATCGGCTAGCGCTGCTGCGGCCTCTCAGTCGGCCGCGTATCCAACGCCGACGACTACCATGGAAGGCATGGTTGGTCGTGTGACTCCAACCCCTGGTGTCAGGAACCAGACTTATCCGCCATACAACATCAACAACTTCCTTGACTCTCACAATCTAGGAAAGGTTGCTCTTGCTGCTGATGCACTTCACGCAGATGGTAGCTCAGAATATGAACTCCATAACTTGTATGGTCACACCTCCGGAAAGGTCACCTACAACGCTCTGGCTACTTTGTATGATGGAAAGCGTCCGTGGTTCATCTTGCGCAGTACCTTTGCGGGTTCCGGCACCTTTGCAGGACATTGGGGAGGAGACACGAACGCTAAGTGGGGCAACATGTATCTGGGAATTGCTGAGGCGCTGCAGTTCAGTATCGCCGGTGTGCCTTATTTCGGAGTGGAAACTTGTGGTTTCAATGGTAACTCTGACTTCGAGCTCTGCACAAGATGGATGCAGCTTTCCGCCTGGTATCCATTCTACCGAAATCACAACAACCGCAATACTATCAGCCAGGAGGCATATCGTTGGGCTAGTACGGCCGAGTCTACACGAAGGATTATGAACATCCGATATTCGCTTCTGCCATACACCTACACGCTCTTCCACAAGGCGAACACTGCTGGCGAGACAGTCTTGCGTGCTCTACAATGGGAGTTCCCAGACGATGCGTCCTTAGCTGCAGTCGAGACCCAGTTCATGTCTGGACCAGCCATCCTCATCACTCCAGTTCTCGTGCCACAAGCTACGACTGTCAAAGGCGTCTTTCCGGGCATTGCTCAAGGCACAGTCTGGTACGATTGGTACACCCTTCAGAATATCAATGCCGCAGCTGGCGAGAACAAGACACTGGACGCTCCACTTCTTCATCAGCCAATTGCCATTCGTGGCGGCTACATCGTCCCGACACAAAGGCCCGGCAACATAACGAGCACTTCTAGACAGAATCCGTGGAGTTTGATCGTTGCTTTGGACGCTACTGGCAAGGCGGAAGGTGAGCTCTATCTGGACGATGGTATCAGCCTCAAGCCAGCAGCGACCAAGAATGTAGAATTCATCTTCGAGAACAATACCTTGACTTCGAAGCCGAGTGGCGGATATCAAGACGTGAATCCTCTTTCTAACGTCACAATTGCTGGATTGAAGAGCCAGCCGAAGAGTATCATTGTCAGCTCTGGCGGCAAGCAATTGAGCTCGCAAAGTATCGAAATGCACTACGAGAGCGAGGTGCTTTATATCACAGGACTGGAAACAGCAACCAAGGGCGGGGCTTACAACGCGGAGCTGGTCATCAGCCTTTCTGGCAATACGCCAAATGGAGGCGCTCCAGGTTATGGAGGAACTGGTAACAGACCCGGTCAATGGACTGGAGGCTGGAACGTCGGCGGTTGGTATGGTGGATGGCACAGTGGCAGTGGCAATGATCATGGGTGGTGATCGAGTGCACAGTCCGCGACGAATCGCATGTAATTATGGCATTCCAAGAACAGGCTGCGTATGTAATTCTGTCATCATCGCCCGGCATCTCTTGGCTGCCGGATCGACACAGGGATGCACGTATCGGCAAGGGTGTGTGACAGGCATGTGATAGGTTGCTAAGACTGAGCCAGGGTATGTACCAACAGCGATATTGTACCGAGAGCTGACTTCATTCCTGAACTTCTCCTCTCCAAATTCAGACACGTTCTACTCATGTTCATTGCAGCGTTTCTTGCGCGCGAGTTGGCGCCATGGGCCAATCCGTTTCCAGCGTCATCCGAGCTGTCAATGGCGAGCCTTGCCACGAGAAGAGACGAGAGGCAGAGGATGTGCTGAATACTTTGATTGTCGTTGCTGAGGATAAGGCACGGATTCATCAAAGCAAGGTCGCCAAGTTTCCGATAGATGGTGAAATCTTACCTGTTGAGAAAATTGTTGGGAAACTGCATATGGTGCATTGCGGTGTCAAGAAGGATTCTACGTCCGTAAAGCAAGTGATGAGGGAGTGTCTGCGGAACCGGGTCCGAGAAGACACAGTGAGTCAGCCTTGAAGAGGCGCTATGCTCCGTCGCTGACAATATGTAGATCGATGGCTTGACCGCAGTGACGCTACAATCTGTCGAACGACTCACGAATGTCATTAATGGAAAGAAAAGTAGCGAACTTATCAGCTATGCTGTGGTTTTGGGCAAGCAAGGTGGCATTGGTAGGTCCTCATAAGAAAGCTGAAGTCTGCGAAGTCATTGAAACTGACTCGCCTAGGTCGACTCGACTGCTACTTTTTCTACTACCGGTTTGGATCCACTACCATTACTAGCGTTGCAGAAGATTGCTTAATCACCTCTCTGGTCTTCTCATCAGTTGACTCCTCAAGACTTCATGCCAAGGATCTCCGCCGGCTAGTCGAGCCAGCCTATTCTGCGTCGCTTCCAAACGAGCCGTACGAGACCACGAGACAGCGAACGAAGTCGATCGAGAAGCAATTGCTCAATGCTCTGAGCAACGCTCCACGGCACAGATCTGCACCCAAAGTTCTTGCTCCTACTGCCGACGTTTTGAAATCAGCTACAATCAGCATGCCGTCGAAACCGCCTGTCATCAGGGCTCTGTCGGGCGGAAGAGCGTAGCATTTGCAATTTCAGGCATCTGGACTGGAATATTGGGTGATAGAAACAGACGACAGCATCGTGAATCAGGGATTATCGATGGACTGAATGCAGAGGTCGACAAAAGTAGAAGCAGGAGAGTTGTCTCGTGCGCAATACCGTCTCCAATGACGTAGGATATTGGTCTCAGATATGCTTCAGGACCCTGCAGTGTGTTGACCAGGTACCATTGCTCGGCAATGAGGAGGTGCACGAGGAGGTCGCAGGGTATGCTGGCTGATAGCGAACACCAGTCGCGTCGCATACGCGCTTCCTACGCTATTTACGGCTTCTCTCACAGAACAACGCCATGGCTGTGATCACCCCTGAAGGCACGCCATCACCAGCGCAACGCGCAGACATTACTCCTGCGAACGATGCTCGATCCACGACGGAGTCAGAAGTGCTGCCGAAGCCGAATCGGTTGACGATCACATTTAGAGACATGCAGGGCAATGAGCAGGTGTTTAAATTGAAGAGCACAACGAAGATGGAGAAGGTTATGGTCAGAGTGATTGTATCTCGTGATAGCGACACGCAGCAATTAATGTGTAGTACAGGCGGCGTATTGTGCTCAAGCACAGCGGGAGAAGCGCTGTTTGAGGTTCCTGGCTCATGGTGTACGAGTCCTCGACGACATGACGCCGCAAGACGTGCGTTGAAGATTGTGAATAGTGCAATGATGGTCGCTGATTCCAAGCACAGTTGGAGCTTCTGGATGGAGATGAAATCGATGTGGGCGAGGAAATGATTGGAGGCGACGTTGAGTCGGGTGGAATGTGGTTGTAGATGGCAATCACCGACAGCGACTACACGTATATCGACGTTGACTTTTCCGACTCTGAGGTCTCGGACTCAGAGCCCTCGTAGTCACTGTCGCCTTCTGTAGCCATTCCAAGATACTTGTCGACCTGCTCGATCCACATCTCTTTTCTCGTTTGCGCCGAAGTCTTGAGCGTGCCTCCGTCCTCATCAATTGAAGACGTGACCACTTTCTGCACTTCCGCCCATAACTCGTTGACGCCGATGCGATCCTCCGGAAATTGCTCTAAGCATCTCTCCACTAGCTCACACATCTTCTCAGGATAGCATCGTCTTGCTTTGGCAGGCTTGAGTATGGCATTATTGCTGAATTGGTTTGGTCCAAACTTGAGCTGCGCAGATTGAGTCTCAAACAGCACTCCAGCCTCAAGTTCATCGTCTTCCTGGAGCATGGCGTATCTCAGAGTGCGGCCCACGGACCAGACGTCGCTCGCGTTGGTGATCGAAAATCTGTTTTTGTATGGTTCTGGATTCCAGCCTGTGCCCATTTCTGATCGGACTCTGAAATCCTTTCGGTCGTATGTATGACATTCCTGTATTCATCAGCATGAGCTAGGCTGGGGGTATTTCGACTACTCACAGGCGCAAACCACCCGGGGGTTCCGAGCATCGTGTGTTTAGCACCTTCGTGATCAAGCCAGGTTGAGCAACCAAAATCGCCGACTCTATATTTGAATGTTAGACGGTGAGGGACGTTGGGAGAGAAATTGACTCACTTGGCTGTAGGAACGCCTGGCCAATCTGACCCAGTGTGTGTGCTGCGGAAGACTAATCCAACAATCAGCTGAGATCCGCCTGTTCCATTGCACTCGACTTACTGTTTGGTGGCTTCAGGTCTCTATGCAAGACATCGTGGTGGTCCGCTGCTCTCTTATCTTTTGGCAGCGCACCCTGATGCATGAAGCAGAGTGCTGATGCCAAACACTCGAAGAGGGACCACAAGGCGCGCTCAGGAATGGGACTGCCATCTGTCAGCGGAGAATGTTTGTAAAGCCCAAAGTGACTTACACAAATACATCTTTTCCATGTTTCCTCCGCATGTCCCCGTTGTGTCTACGATAAAGCTCCACAAGCACTTTCAGACTATTCAGGTTACAGTATTCAGAGTAAAGACGAATGATCCGGTATTTGGGATATACGCCATATGCAATAGGCTTCACAATAGTGGTCGAATCCGAACTTCTGGTGACATGTTCAGCAATTGCATGCTCTCGAGGTATTCGCTTCGCCATGTCTCCTTCCCAAAAGAAGCAGTCGTTCCACTGAGTCTTGTTCTCCCCGAGAAGCACCTCTTTTACAGCCATTCGATCGATCATGTTACCCTTGTCATCGAAGCGCAGCCAGACGCTGGCGAAGCCTCCTCCACCTTCTCCCAGACAAGCTCGCCATTTCCATTGACCTGGAACGTCTTTCTTGACCCTCAGCTTCATGAACGCTGTATCTCGACCAAGAGCTGGCAGATGAGGGCCATATGGTTCCAGTCCGTAATATACGTCTCGTCTCATTTGCCGGTAGTTCTTGTCAAAGTCATCCAGCGCTTTTTGAAATGCTTCCAAGTGCTTCTGTCTGACTGCTCGATCCTTCTTGTATAGAAGCCGATCGAGTTCAGTGTTCCATACCTTATTTATCGAGATCAGCTTGAGGTCCAGCTCCATCTCATCGCAAACTTGCTCGCCGGTCATTTTTGCAGGATCTTCCATGCAGTACCACCGTGGTTCTCGTATACTGTTCAAATTGTCCATCAATTGGGTGTATAAGTTCGCAAATCTCGATGCGATTTCTGGCGAGGGTGCTGCTGCAGAAAACCTTTCATTGATGGTTTCCCATATCGCACGGCGTACGTCTTTGGCGTCGAACTCTGTTCCACGAATCTTATCTGCCACTTCAGTACCCCATTCTTGTTCTACGCTGCTTAAAGGTGGCCTGTATCGGCTCTGTGCCACACGTCGCGAAGCTTGCCTTTCTCCTTCCTCAACAGCAGCCAGCCTCCTCAAATAAGCACGCGAGTTCTCCGATGTCGTTCGTAATGGTATATCAAAGCTGCGATGATATTTGGCAAATGTTTTGAGGGCTCTTCGGTATTGTTCCAGCAGGCGTAAATTCCATGGGTCTTCGTACCCAGCGGCAACAAAGCTTTCTATCACTTGCGCCCAACGTTGGTCGAACTGAGCTTCGCGAGCTTCGACATCGGCTTCGATTAAGAGGCCTGGCGGAGGCTCCTGTAGACTGGCAGACTGTATCACTTGCATCGTGTCGGGACTTAGTGGCTCTATCTTGACTTTCACAGGCCCAGGTCGGACTACCTCCTCGTTCTCCTCAGAATCGCTTACCCACTCCATCTCGTCTTGCATCGAGCGATTGATGCGCTTCGGTGTATGCTGATCAGGATGATTTGTATCGTCTCTCTAGCTGTCGGTTATAAAAGACGTCTATTTTCACTCGACTCTGTCACTTGCGTCGGTAACGTCTTCTGTGTACATTCTGCCCGAGTTTCGAGTTCTTCTTTTGCTACATCAATTCTTTGTTGCCTCGAGTAGCCGAGTCAAAGGTTCAGACAAAAGAAACGAGGAATGCGTGCCGGATCTGTGCAGTCACAACAGACAATGAATCTGCACTTTCGGTTGGAAGAGTATTGTATCAAAAGTGGAACGGGGAAGCAGAAGCCATATACAAAGGGAGAAACACACCACATCGTATGAGCGCTGAACTGCCTCCACGGTCAGCGGTGATTCGGCACGCTGTCAGGGACATGATGGCCGAGTTGGAAAAGCTCATTTTCAGATGCCAATCGCACACTGCAGGATATGAAAGATACGTGCTCTACAATACCGTTCTGAAGTGGCTGGCCAAGCGTAGGCACCAATAAGCACTCGATGTGTGTAAGCTCTTGAAGCTATTCTGAAGTGCTACAGCGCATCGACACACATCGCTACGCGTCGAATTGCACTCCTGCGCCCTTCGCTTTTGGTTCCAAAGCCCTTGACATTGTTCTTGCTCTTGATCGCAAGTGCTGTATCCTGTCCTGCCGTCTTCGAAGGAATGAGGAAGTATTGTCTCGCAGTGCGAACGAGCAGGCACATTTTCCAATCTAGTCTCCGCTGAAAGTGCACATAATGCTCACATGCTCACATGCCATACATATATGGTCAAACGTGCTGTGGCAGGTGCTGTTGATATGGTCGATTGACGGGAGGCTGGATGTCCTCAGGCATGGTTCGGTTCGGTGTTGTCGATATGTCGTTGATACCTTGGCGGCCCATTCTAGACAATGCTGTCTTCGCCGGAGACCACGTTGCCGAAGCAAGGCATAATTTGTGTTTAGCTTGTGAGTGAAGGAATTGTGAAAGCATGGTGAAGGAGCAGAGCAATACGATGCACGGAGAGGTAGGATGACAAAGATCTTGGCATTCTGTCTGAAGTAACCCGGAACCCGACCATGACTCTCCCTGTCCGGCCAGGCCGACAACATGCAATCAAACGCTAATAATTGTCTAATCACATCGCGTGAGATAACGCTTTCTTGCGTCGCCGGCTCTCGCGCTTTTCCCGAGTCCTCTCATTGCGCGGCATGCTAAGTCATCATTGATCTCACCTGTCTGGAGTATGAGCACTGGCCGAGCTTTGACATCTCGACTTCCAGACAGGAGAAACACAAAAAATACCAATGGATCATCCGATCGGCGCGCTTGTGATGCCTGTTTCAAGCTCAAGGAAAAATGTGTATTCGCCCAAGGAAACGACGATTGCGACAGATGTCGCCGGCTGCAGAAAACATGCACATCAGACAGGCCCATCCGCGCGTCTGGGCGACCTCGCAAGGAGCGCAACCTGCGAGTGAGAATGGACCCATCGACTCTGCGATCTCTGTCGCAAGGCACTCCTCTCGAGCTAACACCCTTTGGTGTGCTTGCGAAAGATCTAAAACCAATTGAGGAATTCATGTTTCGCCACTTCCTAGACAGCACCAAGTTCAACCAGCTCATGGTAGCACCACGCGTAGGGCAGGTATGTATGCACCCATCCAATCTTCCCCTGTCCTTCTCTCGTAGCCACTGCATCTTAGCACGGGATGGGATAGTTTTTGAGCATGGCTTGGCGTATCAGATTTTCTTCATCGTCAACGTGGAGACTCACCTGCATGACTTGCTAACATCTGACTGTTGTTCGTAGGCCATGCACCGGGAGGCAACATTCAGCCTGCTTCACAATTATGACGATATTAATGATGGCTATTTCTCAATGTATGGCTCATTTGCACAGGCCATGGGCCTCGACATACCTGGATTTGAGCCGGAGGTAAACACTGCACGTGGGTCCAAAGCCCTGAAGAAATTCTGCGAAATGAAACTTCCAACAACTCGTCAGGAATTTCTTCCGTGGATGTGGCTTGGAACGGCATTGACCATACACACTCATTGTTTGCTCGGTACGGATGCTGCGCCCATTCGAAGGTACATGCTGAGCCATGTAAAGAAGATGGCAGAGCAAGGATTGGAAACGCGGACGCATCCAGTCATGTTGATCACTCTGTCTTTGGACGCAGTAGACTCACTGCTGAAGCGTGAGCTGCCGATCACAGGATATCCCCATGCGTCAACTGATGTATTGAAGGATGAGGTGCTTGGCCTGTGTGCTCAGCTTGTCGACTTCATCGGTGAGATCTGCAAAGTCAGTCATGCAATGGCAAGAGATGGGGAGTTGGCGGAGCACTTTGAAGCGCTTGACCAGATTGAAGCAAACATACAAAGCTGTAAACCTCAAGTGACCCCCGAAATGGCTGAGACGATGACCGCACTGGAGATGGCACATGTTTATGCCCAGGTGCGAGTGCACAGAGATGCTTATATGCTTATCATCCACCGGTTGAGATATGCTTTTGGGGTGAAAGACGAAACGGGGAAGATGATTGCCCAGAACATTATGACTGATCTTGACATGACGACCAGCATTAGTGGTACGCCGCCCAGTTGGGTCACCCTGCCATATCTCGTAGCCTGTATCGAGAGGATGGGCGCGGAGGAACGCCAAACAGCCCTCGACAACGTGGATTTATACATCGATGGAATCCATCCGGCTGCGCGAAGTAGTACCCGTGCTTGGCTCGAAGCCGTGTGGTCAAAGAGGGATATTGGACCCGGCTTTAAGTGGTTGGATGTGATGGATGAACTTCCCACTATCTGCCTCAATCATGTGGGCTCTGTACGCGATATCCCTGGACAAGGAAGACACGCCAGTGTGCATCATTTATCGACTGTCAGAGTGAGAAAAGTCCCAACGTTGGCCGATCCAGACGAGCCGGACGTATTCGCTGAAATGCCTGCAGGATGCGAACCCCAATAATAATTTGAAGTCTGAAGAGGCGATACGTCAGATGGACGAGGATTATCGGAAGGTTACTCGCTCGACTGAGACGAAATCTTCCACATCTTGGCCAGCTTTGATGCGCGTCTATGCTGGTTTAATGGGTTGCATCAAACCGGACGTTTTACGTGGTCCAAGCGTCAGCAACGGAAAGCCACCGGTCTGAAGGATTCAAATGCTCCGGTCAAAGGCCACATAAGAATTCATCGCGCTGCACAAAATGCGACCAGCCTTGTGTGCCCTTTAGCAAGCCTTTCAAGCTACGACACAATCTCGTCATCATGGAATACAATCAGGAATTGAAGGGGAAAGGGTATGTATGCCGTTATTCTTTTCGATCACGTGGGTCTTGGCATTCTGGCTGACATGCTGCAGTCACTTTCCGGTGCTCTGCTGGGGACACAGGCGTAAAGTCTCGAACACATCAGCGTCTCTGGCACTTTGAGACTAAGTATATTCACAGACTTGCCGAAGCAAAAAGGCCAGATCACCTATCGCATAGCGCCAAACCAGCACAGATCTCTCCTTCACTTCTGGACTGGATCTCTATGGAATGTGGTCAGGAGGACTGGGGACCAAGTTTTATACTTTGCACCGCCTTTGATCATGGCCTATCTTGCTATGGACTGGGCAAACAAGAGGTAGCAAGCTCTTCTCACAGTATGAACAACTATTGCTGACGCCTTCAAACAGGAACGAGTACCTGAACTCAAAAGCTGGCAGGGCGGAGCTGGGAGAAGACGGATAGGCTTTCACAGCGCATTTGCAAATTGCGTCTAAAGCGTCAGATTCCTGGTCATTCCTCCCATGGCTTGCGCGGAATCTTGTTTCAATTTCTCAGCCTGCAAGAGAATCTTTGTTCTGCGCGAAGACATGGTACGTTCCACGCGCCAATGAAGTATGCAGACTTTGTTAGAGGTCTTCATAGAGGGATAATGACCGCATTGTAAGGTTACAATTCCTCGCACATTCTTGGTGCTTCTGCTGATGACCAGAATCAGCCGCCCAATGGTATTTGTTCGCAAAGCGCAGCTGTCGAAAGACCACATATTACTACCACGCCTCTCATTCCCAGACCCCAACAGTCCGCACTGACAAACGTGACCAACATCAACATGTCTGTCGAGGCTGACCAGGCACCCGTTCCTGAGGTAAATATCAGGACTCGAATCGATTGGCAAAATGTGGACCGTGACCATTACAGTGGCAATCTGGTCGCCAAGATTTCTCTGGTCGCGTCTACGCAAGAAATGTTGACAGTTATCAAGAACGAGTGCAGAAGCTATCGGCAAAGACACTCCGACGAGCCATGGGACGAATTGGCTATGGAAGCAAGTATCGAACTCGGAGACTTTCGAGACACCTACGGAAATCTTAGAACGGACACAGGCAAGCTTCGCTTTGAGAACATGCGAGACTTGCTTCCGGATGTCAAGAGCAATACCTTCCTCGAGGTCGAAGTCAAAATAAAACCTCAGCGGCAAGTCAATCAAAATCTTCTGACCAACGAGTGGGAAGTGCCTGTCTACAAGCACCATAGAATCGCGACAGAAGGCCGAAGTTCGGCGCCCAGCAGCAGTCAGCACTCGCAGATGATGGACACACTTCTCATAGCATACCCGAGATCTGCTCTGTATCCTAATGAGTACAGTCTGCGTCTCGTATCCTATCGAGAAATCAATGGCTTCCTAATCGGGTCCTGCGAGAGCGACTGCAGTTTACATTACTCTGTCGGAGACCTCTTCGACCCTAAGACCAGACCGCCATGGCTCGATACAGATCACATCAAGGGACCTTATAGACTTCCCTTTACGCGAGGCAGTCCCAAAGAGTTTCATGATCAACTCATATATCACATGAACAAGACGCGAAACGATCTCGGAGAAGAAAATGACATCCCAGTACTGCCCAGCATGACATTTCAGCCCTTCTCGCCGCAAACGAGACTTGGCAATCTTCCGATCGAAAACATACACCTCGCAGTCCGCTTCGTCAGCAGATTTGAGGCGCCAGAGCTTGAGGGAATGCTGTTGCCTGCGAATGTGTTGGTCAATGTTCCTGGTACGCTCGACTCGGGAAAGTCAGTAAGAGAAATCCTGGTAGAGGCCCTTGTGGTTGAGACAAGAAAGACTAGGCTTGACATGCCGCCAATGGTCCTTTTTGATGATGTTCGAGTAGATTGGCGTTTGGACCTGTGGGTGATGCCGCAGAGCAGGCAATTGGAAAAGCTCTACCAGTTTCGTAGAGATGAGCGGCTCAAGAGATTTTTGAATCCTGATATGGTCAGGGAGGGAAACAGAAAGGTGTATGTAGAAGCTCATTTCGTTGAGGAGTGAGGCTATGTGAGGAGAACGAGGTTGGCAGTGTATGCTTCCTTGATAAGGTACCCAAAAATGAAGCATCGTCTGCAAAATGTCGACCACTGCTCGAGTTGTACGGCGGAGTTGTGCATCATGGCAATGGAGATGGTGTGCGCTGCGGAACAAGATTAGATGTCCTTGCCTGTGGGCAGTATGGAGGAGGTTTACGTCGCTCTAGTAACTGTGGCAGCATCTGAAGTCAATGCTTACCTTCCAGTAGGAAGCTTCGAGCGTCGACCGCGCATGCATTGCAAGCAGGTACAATTGGACGCTCCTGACTAGACAAGCAACTTCTCAAAGTTCTACGGACTACATAGCTATGCTTCTCAGAACTCAGGTCCTCACCAACTCACATCCTTGCTACAATTTTTCCCACATCGCTAAAGCATCATGTCTTCATCCATTAATACCCCAAACACCACTCCTGGAATTAAGATTGCGGTTGTGTTCATATGGAAGGACCATCCTGAACGCACTCAGTGGCTAACGAGCACTGTTCCAATCTATACGACCACGCACGCTCTTCTAAGGTACACCAAATCCTGCTGCACATAGTATCGCGAGGAATTGCCCGAGTATTCGTGGCAAGAGCAAGCAATGGATGTTGCCCTCAGACTTGCCGACATGCAGAAAGAGGATGAGAGAGACATCTATGTCAATTACAGACACTGTTTTGGACGCTTTCGCTTCGAGCTCGTCAGGGACATGCTGCAACAGCCACCAAACGGAGATCTCGTCGATTTGTGGATCGACATTTGGATTTCGCCCAAGGATGAGGCAATGCACGCGCAAAAGGCTGGAGCGTTCACGGCAGACAGTGAAAGTGCGGACAGCAAACATTACAGGATTGCGGTAGAAGAGGGACCGGCTCAGAATGAAAAATCGCAGCATAAGCCAATGGTCCGCTCGCTCATAGCAGTTTACCCATTCTCCGCCCGTTCCCTCGACGAGCTCGAATTCTACGAGATCTACCAACGTGATGGTATCAACGGCGCAATCGCTGGCTCTTACGATGACTGTAACGAGTACACCATTGACGAGATTCTCGATCGACACAGGAGACCCGAATGGCTGAAGCTCACCAATTTCGCACGACAATATCAATTCGCTTATCACAAGAGAGATAGGGGCGGCCTGCTCCTTCGGATAATGAACCATATTTTGTTAGCACCTCGATCGTTCATCGAGGAAGATGATGCTCCGGATATGCCCGGCATGACCTTTGAGCCATTCATACCAAAGCCTGGCATAGAGAGCCTCGACGTCAAGGATATCCATATCGCCGTTCGTTTCGTTAACAAGCTCTCATTACTCTGTCTGGATTTTCTGAAGCTACCAATGGACGTCCTGGCCATCATCCCAGCAGAAAATGATTCTGCGCAAGCAGTTTGTGATCTTCTTCTGAGCAAATTACGGGACAACGCGCTTTTGAGTCCGCTATTTCTGCAGTCCGTTGAAGAAATGTGGTTTTTGGAGCTATGGGTTCTGCCGCAGAACGCGGAGTGTCCCTGGGTGCTGGAAACGTTACACCGATTTCGAGATGAGCTGAAGCATGAGCAAGATCAGACCCATAAGAAGAAGAAAAGGGAGATCGCGAAACATGGTCTGAAGATGTTTCTGAATCCGGAAAAGGTCCGTCGAGGTGACAGGCGACTTTTCATTGAAGCTCATTTCGTTTGCCATAAGTTGTGAAGTGACCTAGATGGGATGATGACGAGATGTTGGTTTTGAGGGCATTTTGCTTCAGAGCAACTTTAGTGTCGGGGTGATGTCGTAGTGCGGTCTTCGGGCGATAGAATTGAGCTCCTTTCTAACTGCGAGGTGTGCACGCAAAGCTCGAGGGAGATGCTTTGAAATCGCAGTTCGTTTCACAGCGCAGAGCTCCTGGTGATGTTTCTCTTTGTGTCTGCATATTCGCAACTGTAGTCGCTCTTTCATAGCCAAGAAAGCCATGCTGATTCGCGACTTCTCGAAGACGACTTGCGATCAATGGTGATGCATGTCGAAGGTCCTCACTCCCATCGTGAGAACGTCTCCTCCGTAAGCTCATCAGTTACGACCTCTGCACCTGTGGCAGTACTCAAGCTATCTGCGAGAGAAACTGCCTTTGACTTTGTGCGCCACAGCCCTAATGCGTTTGGACTGACGTCCACGACCGAGTTCTCGAGGGTGACTTTACGCACTGAATTTGCGTTGACGAATTTGATCAATGAATCGGCAACAGGAGCACCTCCTGCGACTTCAATCTCTCGCAGTGAAGGCACAGATAGACAGAGGAGCTGCTGCAACACCGGCGAATACACCCAAGCGCGATAGTCCTCTTCGTCTAGGCCCATGTCCTCCAAGTGTGCATGTGGTAGGATCAGGCAGAGATGTGAAAGGCGTGGCGCTGCTGCAATGGCGGCTGCAATGCGATCTCTTGCGACAGAACTACTGACTGATGTGATTGGAGTCCAGAATGGCAGAGACAAACAGCGGACATGTCCAATGACGGACTTGAAGACTTCGTAGTCGTCGTCGTTGTTGCCCAGAGCTTCGGTGTTGATAGCCCAGGAACTCACTGTCATTGCTCCATCAACATCAACAACCGAGCTCAGAGTCTTGAGTGGATCGACGGTCAAGCCTGTGGGCTGAAGTCCGCTCTGTGCTAACGCACGCAGAATTTGCATGAACTGATCGATCGAGTCCCAGTTGGGAACTTCCTCTAGATCGGCAACAGTGAGTTCATCCTCTGACGGACATTCTGGCCATGTGTCTGCGTCTATGCGGATGTGGATGTTGACGGCTGAGAACCTCTGCAAATTTGTGAGGAGCTTCGTCAAGAGCTGACCGGGCTGGGCCGTGCTATCGCTACTTTCTGATGTTGCAATCTCGTCGGTGATAATGGTAAGGACGCGGGTCGCCGTGCTCAGTACTCTGGAATCAGAGGCTTTCTTGAGCCCGGTATCCAGATCACGTGTATTTCGCAAGTCGACAGTGAAGTTGGCGAGACGACGGCTGGTGTAAATTTTACTTGACTTGGAGTAACATTCCTTAGAAGCCTGTCGCAGAGCCTTGAGGTCTTTCGAGTCGTCCAAGTGTTCTGCGACACGTTCGAGTAACTCAGTAGGCAGCATTTCGAGAGGCGCTGTAGATGGGAATGACCATACTGGTGATCCGGATCCTAGGAGGTGCGCCATTTTTGCGACTTGACTTGATGCGGGCTGAGTTGAGTATGTGCAAAGCCGACGTGGAGACAAGGACGTAATGTCAGTACGTGAGTTCGCCAACACGGGCCAAGGTCATTTTGTTTGCATGTGAGCGCAACTGAGCATGTGCGCACAAGTGAGGTTTGAGGCTATCTTTAAGGCCTTAGCTCAGACTGCCACCAAGTGATGGCGAATCTGAGTACCCGAACCTAGATGCATGAGTACGGAGCCACAAGTTCGTTCTCAGATCTTTGGTAGCCAACGTTGATGGAATACGATTTGTTGCCAATATTTACCCTTATGACAGAATTAATGGCACTACTCTTGCTAAGGGCTACAAGGGACAGAGTCGTGCTCAATGGCACCATTGTCCCCCCCTTTTACGCAACCCTGGTGTACCCGTTTGAGAAGGGCCAACTTGTCGTGTGCACGCTCGGTGTTTAGTTGGCTCTCTGCATGCATCGCTGGGAGGATGCGATCCTGGCTGTACTGAAAGCCATTATCCGCTCGGGAAGGGTGCAAGCTAATAGCTTGCAAGTGACACACAACTTCGGCGAAGTATCTTACTGCCATGAACCATTGGTGACTGTGAGCGCTGAGGAGGATAATGAGGAAGTAACCATGAAGTAGAACGCGTTGCGGAGAGGATGGCCGTTTGCCAAGCCTTGCATTGGGCCACGACTTCTACTAGACATTCCTCCTTCTCACCCAACTACTTCCTTTGCACAACCATGTGCTCGAACACCATTCTTCAAGCATAGCGAGATCCCACAAGACCCGTACTGATACCTTGCTTGCGGACAACACGTCGCTAGACGGTCGGAAGCTCCGGTACGCAAAAGCCACAAGTGTGATAGGCTGGACACAACTTGAGATAGAATGCTTCACGACATTGCAAGTCAATGAGGGGTGGTGATGACTACCGGTCATCGAGGAGCTTGGTGGCCTACATTGTGCGGTGTCATGTAATCTGGAAAAATGTCCCAAGTAGGGACAAATTTAATGGCGTGTCAACACATCCAATGATGTCCATGGCCATGGTTCAAGACAAGAAAAGCCTTAGCAGACCTGCCAGGTCGGGCATGGCATTGACTTGATAGCGACCTAAAACCGCATGCCTTTCGCGATCCAGCCTCATCGCATTGGGTTGAAATCAGGCGCACAAGAGCTTGGGTTAGGCTGAAGCTATATGGAAGAATAGCTGGACGGAAAAGACAGAAGACGTAGGGCTGGAAATAACGCAGTAGCCCTGGTATTGCGTGCTCGCTGATAGCAGTCGCAACCATGCTGCGGTATTGGTTAAGAGGAACATGACTCTGAGGGAATATCGATGACGGCATGGCTGCCTAGGGCCAAAGCCATCAGGCCTACAGTGGTGGACACTATAGAGGGGCCAGGAGAAGTCCTCATCTGCATCACAATGAGCAGCTCGTGTACTGAGTCCGACTGATGGCTTCCTTCCTCATCAGTGATGTTAGAATTTTCGATGGCGAGAACGTGATCGAGAATGGCTCAGTCCTGGTCGAGGATGGCAGGAGTTCTACAGTATCATCAACAAGCGTTGACTTTCGCGGAAAATCCATATCAAAGCCCGGACATACTTTGATACCAGGCCTCATCGATGCGCATGTTCACATAGATTTCGGCAACGAAAGCGGTCTCGCGCAAGGTCTGCGATTCGGCGTTACAACGCAATGTGACCTGGGAAATGCACCCTTTCAAATCCAGAGACTGCGAGAGATTGTGAAGGAAGGCGACTGCTCGGACATCAAAGCGTGCGTGCAATCGGCAACGCCTGAAGGTGGTTGGCCGTCACCCTTATTGAAGGTATTGGCCTTCAATTTCACTATTGCATCTTCCTTGCTGAGCGTGCTTGACACAGAAACAAGGCATTGAGCTCCCGCCCGATGAGAATCCTCTCCAGACTCCAAAGCAGGGCCACGAGTTTGTGCGCACCCAGAAGAGTGCAGGTGCTGACTACATCAAGATTCTACATGAATCGGGTACAGCTTTTGGGATGGAGCTTCCCACACTGCCATCGGACGTGGAAAAGGCTATCATAGAAGAGGCCCATCGCTCAGACCTTATCGTGCTCGCTCATGCGTTCACTCTCGACGATGCACTGCATATGCTTTCTTTGGGAATTGACGGGACTGCGCATGCGGTTCTTGATAGGCCGCCGACTGACCAGCTGATCGAGGGGTATGTGACGAACAACGCTTTCTGCATCCCAACTCTAGCTGTAATTGGAAGCAATACTGCAGAAGGACAGAAGACTCAGAAGGAATTCGCCAACGATCCGCGAGTCCAGGAACTTGTCGCGAGTGATGGGCGACAAAGGCTGTGCCAGTGTATAGGGATGACGAACGCAAGCCAAGGAAGCCTTCGCAATGCGATCGAACTCGTCAAGAAGCTACGGCATTTTGGAATAGATGTGATATGGTAAGTCGGCTGCACTCTGTGAACCTGCTGAATTTTGGCTCACAGAAGAACCAGTGGCACAGACAGTACAGGTCTTGCTCCAGGTACTGCTTATGGTCTCTCCCTGCACCAAGAACTTGCGTTGTTCGTGAAGGAGTGTGGCTTTTCTCCTGTAGAAGCTCTGAGGTCTGCGACCAGCATTGCAGCCAAGCGGCTCAACTTCCGAGATCGTGGGTTGATTCGTGAGGGCATGCGTGCTGATCTTGTGTTGGTGGAAGGTGATCCGACAAAGAACATCAATTGCACGCTTCATCTGCGAGGAGTGTGGACTGATGGAACGCCATGCTCACACTACAAGGATAGTTTGGGGTGATTGTCGACGTGACCGTTCTCTGCAGGGGAGCCAAGCCGAATGCTGCATAGCAAGAGACTTGTGACAGGAACTTGTGCGAGGCCGAACAGCATGATTTTGCTCATTCTCTACGTGAGGTAAGTACATTGTCCGCGTTATCAGCAATCTCGACTGCAGCAGAAACCCTTGAAGATGACGTCCATGTCCGCCAAGCCTTGCTTCATCACAGCTCCTGAACGCCTTCCTTCCCTTCGCTTCCTAACCACCACCTTACACACGCTCAATTTTCCCATCAGCATCTCCACGAGAATCAATGCATCTCACAGGGCGCCACACAGTGGTCATTACCATGGAGTCCACCAGTCCTGAGCTTGCAGAATGTCGCACTGCATTTCCTCCGCTCCTGTTTTGGGAAGTGGGCTGACAGATTGTTACTTCTGTAAGTCAGCTACGAGGTTTGCGAGGATTATTGTGATTCGAGCATGTACGACACGAAGTCCGACCGCTGCCTATATGTAGCAGGGGACAGATTCTCCAGAGCTGCAAAAGCTGTCGCTGCACCCCTGTCACTGAAGAACTCTACAATCGCAAAGCAAGTATGGCTCTGCAAATTTTGCACCATTTGGTCTTATATATCGCTACGCTGCTACTACAGTTTGCCGCTGCTATTCCGGACACCGACCACAACATGACCTTGCCAAGACACCTGATAGCTCTTGAAGAGCATACCAGCATTGAGTCTCTTGGCGTTGGAGACTCCTTGCGCCAGGCCATCCTAAAATCCTTTGGAGATATCAAATCGCTTCGCAATCTTGGTGAGGGCCGGATCGCTGCTATGGATGAAGGCCATGTCACGCTCCAGGTGCTGTCGCAGATATCTGTGGGCGACACCACAATTGCCGGATGCGAGGCCGCCAACAATGAGCTTGCAGTAGCGGTTAGAGCTCATCCACATCGCTTTCGATCGTTTGCGGTGCTTCCCATGGCTCATCCAGCTGAAGCCGCGAAAGAACTGGAGCGAGCAGTACAGCAGCTTGGATTCGTGGGAGCATTGATCGACAACACGCTGAACAACGGCACTACATATGATGATGAGAGATTCTGGCCTGTGTTTGAAGCTGCAGAACGGCTTGACGTTCCGATATATCTTCATCCTTCGCCGCCGCCACCGGACAGATTCGAGGCAGAGTATCAAGGCAACTATGATAATTCCGTCGCCGTGCGTTTGGCAACTGCAGCTTGGGGTTGGCATGTCAACACTGGTCTCCATACCCTCAAGCTTTACGCAGCAGGTCTGTTCTCGCGACATCCAAAGCTGAAGATCATTCTTGGACACAATGGCGAGTTGCTGCCTTTCTTCATTGATCGCATCGAGAGGCAGCGACTAAATGCTGACCACAACTTCACGGAGGTCTGGAATACAAATATATGGGTCACTGTCAGTGGCATGTTTACAGTAAGGATGTTTGAGATGCTTATGAAGGTCACGAACGTAGACCGGATCATGTACAGTGTTGACTATCCCTTCATCAACAACAATGCTGGTCTCAATTTTTTGAAAGAGCTCGGCGAAAAGGGCATCTTATCTCAGAGGCAGATGGACGACTTTGAATATCAGACTGCTGCAAGACTACTGAAAATAGACCTGGCGGAGTAATGCGCATTCCTGTGTGGTAGGATCGTCTGCAGTCGAAAAGTTGCGTGTCATGCAGAAGTTTAATCATAATAATCTTGCAGCGGGATACGGCTGCCGCCCGTCCCACGTCCACTGACCTTGTAGCAAGCACGCGAGCAGTTTTGATATTCCCTAGGTCCAGCAGGCTTGAACATCACAAGGGCTGCAGGAAGCATTGGGATTAGAGCAATGTGGCCGAGCTATTGCGTGCTTCGGGAGAGCTCCACATCTGCAGGTACGCTGACAACTATCGCGACGACAAAAGGTCGAAACAAATCAACGTATCTCAAGGTTTTCGCGGTATACCAGGCAATACGAAAGATCTGACGTCCCTGCTCTCATCGTCGACATGAGCTCTAATGGCACCCATACGAACGGTGGGTACGTTAATGGCGCACACCCGAGGAAGCAAATACTACTGAATGCATTTGATATGTCGACGATAGGCCACTTATCGCCCGGGCAGGTATGGTATTGATAGAATATCTTAAAAGATTTCCAAATGCTTATAGTCGACAGTGGAAAGACCCGAATGATCGCAGTACCACAAAGCGGAGGTTGGACTACTGGATTGATCTCGCCAAACTCCTCGAGCAGGGTGATATTAATGCCTTATTTTTGGCAGATACCTATGGAGGCTACGACACATACAACAACAGTCTCGATGACTGCATACGAAGAGCTGCTCAATGGCCTATGACTGATCCAACGATACCAATATCGGCCATGGCCGCGGTCACGAAGAATCTAGCGTTTGGAATTACTGCATCAACATCTTTCGAGCCGCCTTTCTTACTGGCCAAGAGATTTAGTACGCTGGACCACATGACTCAAGGTAGAATAGCCTGGAACATCGTGACATCCTGGAAGAAAGCTGCTTTCAAAGCCATTGGTGTCGACTCCCCGATCGAACACGACCAGAGATATCTGCAAGCTGATGAGTATATGCGAGTACTATACAAGCTTTGGGAGGGCAGCTGGAGCGATAAAGCCATTATCGCTGACAAGGAGAACGATGCCTACATGGATCCGGACCTCATTCGCACAATCAAGCATCACGGCAAATTCTGTGACCTGGAAAGCAGACACATCACAGACCCAAGTCCACAACGGACCCCCTTTCTTTTTCAAGCCGGCACGTCAGCCGCTGGCTCTCAATTCGCCGCAACTCACGCAGAAGCAATCTTTGTCTCTGCCCACAGCCCAGCAGTACTGAAGCCCAAGATCGCCAACATCCGCAAGCTTGCCGCTGCACAGGGCCGCGATCCTCGAAGCGTCAAGTTCTTCGGGACCTTCACTCCAATCATTGGACGTACTGATGAAGAAGCCTGGGAGAAGTACGAAATTGCAAAGAAACATGCCAGCACAATTGGTGGCCTCGTCCTCTTTTCTGGCTGGACCGGGATCGATATTGCGAAACTTCCCCTTGATAAGCGTATCGATGAATCTGATTCTCAGGAGGCTCACAAAGTCACCTCCATGATGTCGGCCTTCACGACCACGTCTAAAGAAGTGCCAGAATGGACCCCGAGAGTCGTGGCTGAGAAAGCTGCAATTGGTGGTTTGGGACCTGTCGGCGTGGGAAGTCCTGCTACTGTTGCGGATGAGATGGAGAGGTGGATTCATGAAGCTGATCTGGATGGTTTCAATGTTGCTTATGTCACCACGCCGGGTACTTTTGAGGATGTGGTGGAGTTGTTGATTCCGGAGCTGAGGAGAAGAGGGCTTTATCCCGAGAAGGGAGCGAAGAGAGACGGACTCACGATTCGGGAGAAGGTCTATGGAGAGGGACAGAAAGGTGTTAGGAGTGATCACGTCGCTAGTTGGTACAAGTATGATGTTTATCAGGAGGAGGAACCCTGGACAGGTGAACACGACGTCCAGACCGTGAGTGGTATTGCGGCAGACGAAACAAGAACGAATCTACCAGAATGGGTCTTGGAAGGACTGAGATGAAGCGTAGAGAAGAACGTGGAGAGCAAATGGATAGCTGGAAGCTCTTAATTCTGATATGAGCACTCGCAGACCTCTACTACAAGTGCAAGAGCAACGTTGGTCTTTCCCTCCGTCCCCCATCTATGACCATGTAACGTTGATCTGACCTCAGGTCTCTCTGTCCATCCACCCCTCATCTTTTTGCCATGACAATGACCTCAAAACTTGTCACCTGGATCATGAGGAGACCGTGTAGCACTGCCTTTGCCGGCTCTTGTAGTCACTCCTCTAGACTCACCCGAGCGACGCAAGCTCGAACCTGGGGTCGTGTTTGTGGACTGTGCTGACGAGCCAGCGTTCGATGGGGGCGGAGCTAGAGATTGAGGTTGAATACCAAGGCCCACCCCATTCTGATGACCAGGCTGTGGTGTCTCCGGACTTTCGACCTCTTGCTCGAGAGGTGGAGACAATGAAAGCAATGGCGGACTGCGAGGACGAAATATCCAGTGCAGTATCAAATGTGTGGCACCGGGTGGAATCTGAGCCATCATCGACTGAACAAGAATGGAGTCTCTGGGCAGAGCCAAGTCAGTCTGGTTAATATCTGCACCAAAGGTCGCGGAATCCTGCGCAGGAGAGCGCATGTCATGACTGCGCACCACGGACGTGGTCGCGGAACTATCGTCTGCCTGTGTATTCTGAAGTTGTCGCTCTTGCTGTATGTTGTCGAGCTTTGAAATGATGTCGTTGAACTGTTTGTCCTGCTGCTTACTTTGAGACTTCTGCTCAATCTGGATATCCTTAAGTTTTTGGGTGAAATCATCGCAATGACTCTTCTTGTCGTCTTGCCTTGGCTTGCAATAGCGTAAAAGAAGCTTGAAAGCCGCCCAGATGAGAAGCGCAATGAAATTCGCGGCTATTTGGTCGAGGATGTTGGTCAGCCGCGTTGGTGAAGAACACTGATCCATCTTGAACTGCTAGAGTCGAGTGATGATTTGGGAGGACCATGGGAGCTGAGCTTACAGGATAAATATTTCGGAGGCTTTGTTGAGTTTGCTACAAGCAATGTGAGGAAGTGCGAACGTCAAAGAAAGGAAACTGGTAGAACTTGTTATCATTGATCAAAGTGCGTGTCGAAAGATACCTTTATGAATTCGCTAGTCCCGACTCCAAATCAAAGCAGCTTCCCGTTTTCTGTCGTCGATTCATGCTTTGCCCATCACCGCAAGGCCACGCTTGATCTCCGACTCAAGATCCTCGTCCCAGATCCACTTCCATCGCTCGGCAGCATTAGCGGCTATCTTCTTCGCATCGCCAGCAGTACCAGGATCTTGCATCTCCCAGATCATGCCTGCTTGACGTGAAGTCTCGACAAGGTTCAGCGTCCTTCCCTTTCTGGTCTCTTCATACGCTTCGAAAGCCTTCTGAATGTCTCGCGGCTCTTGTACGCGGCCCATGAGCTCTGAAAGCACATATGAGTCTTCGATGGCCATACCCGCTCCAGAACCTTGATGAGGTGTGGTCGCGTGTGCGGCATCTCCAATGATCGTGACGTTGCCTTTGACATAGGTGCGAGCTGGCAGATGATTGAACAGGGCCCAGATATCGGTGTGCTCCATCATGTTGATGATAGTCTGCACAGGCTCGCCGAAGTGCTTGAAATCTTCATGGATATCTTTTACCTCTGATGGAACAACCCACTTCTCTTGGTCCCATGTGTCGCAGCTGGAAAATGCAACAACGTTGAAGATTTTGCCTTTGCTGATCGGTAGACTGAGCATGTGGCTATTGTGACCAAGATAGAATTGACTGTTCACTGCACGTTCTTCGCCAATTGCCTCGATAGCTTTATCCATAGGAATCAACCCCCGATGGCAGTACTTACCAGAGAAGACTGCCTGAGCTGCTGGGTCATCCTTGCCGAGAATGTATTCTCCGATTTTGCTGTGGATGCTGTGTCATTGTTAGCGATGCAGCAGCCGTCGCAAAAGGTGATACTCGCCCATCGCTTCCAACCACACATGTGTGCGTAGCTTCAGTGCCATCCTTGAACCTGAGGTTGACCTTGCCGTCCGCCAACTGCTGGACGTCTACAACCCTTTTTCCGAACTTAGCCACGCCCTCCGGAACAAGCTTGATCAGCTCATCCAAGAAGTGAGCTCTATGCACGCCGCCGCTTCGTCCCTCATGTCTCAAGTGAGCGAAGTCTTTGCCAGCATCTTGTCCTTCGCCAAATCTGAAGGTGAAGTAGACATCTTTCATGCTGTCCCAATCGTTGTAGGTTGCCACATTCTCAAAGCCTTGTGCAATTCTGGGATCAATGCCGATCATGGCCCTCTGAGCTGATGAGCCAAGTGATACGCCAGCGCCAATCTCACCAAAGTGGTGGGCGGATTCGTAGACCGTGACTGGAATATTGTGCTTGATGAGGCCAATGGCTAGACAAAGTCCAGCAAAACCACCTCCAACTACTGCCACGTCCAGGTCTTGCTTAGAGCCGGTGGCTGCCATTGCTGTGTTCCTGTAACTGATCTCTGATGTTCTGTTGATGTCGCTCGGGACTTTGAGCGTTTCGAGAAGGAGATTTGCTATGTTGCTGCTTGGGGAAGTTGTTGTTGTGATGCTATCATCACCATAACCGCTGGCGTCTCGATCTTGATATACCTACTGAACAGTCCGAAGCTGAAGCGCAGTGCGTCATGCTTTCTGCCATGATGGCTCTTCGTAGCTGTCAAGGATTACCAGTCCTGGCCACGATCTTCAATCTTGTTCTAACCAAGGTGATGTCGATAGCAGTATTGCGATATGCTCCACGCAGAACAGCGCGAGTTCGCCATACCACATTTCCGAGAAATCGGCTCGGGAAGTAGAGGGCGAGATGACCGACCTCCCGAAGTCTCACAAGCTCGTCTTCTGCAGTCATTCTATTGGACTTCTCTCTCTGCTTCGCAGTATACGTGGGCTCCAGGATTTTCGGGACGGACGGACGAAATGCTCGTCCACGCCTCAGCTGCAGGTGAAGCACTCTTTCGTGCCTGAGCATTGACACGGTCCGGACCTTCTTGATGACTTAACATCGTGAAGCTCGCTATCCGACAGTCACACTGAACAGCGGTTCTATTCCGATGAGGTGTGGACAGACAAGTTTTGGCGGACGTGTTGCTGATCAGTGAAAGGAGACCACATCATCAAGGCGTCACCAAGCGCGAGCGACAAGCATTTTGCCAAGAAACCCCGGGAGCCTAAACGTAGTCTATGACAAACCTAAGTGTTTGACAGGGGGTTTCTAGCGTTTTCTGGCGTTTCTAAGTATCTAGCGTTTTCGAGTATCTAGCGTTTTCGAGTGTCTAGTACTCTCGAGTATCTAGCGTATCTAGTAATCTAGGTATTTAATCCTAACTCTAACCTCGCTATCGCTATTTCTTTTAAGAAATATATAATCTATACCTTACTATTACTATCCTTTTTAGAAGGTATATAAATATATTAGCCTATATAAACTTAGGCCTATATATTCTATAGATTTTAAACTCTAAATACTATAAGATCTCTATATATAGAATTTTTAAATCCCTATAATTTTAAATATTTAAATCTTTATATTCTAAGAATTTAAACTATTTAGATATATATATATATATTATACTCTATAGTCTTTAAATACTTTAATCTTCTAATTTTAAAGGCTAGTAAATATAATATTATATCTTTCTATAGTTATAAGACTCTATCCTCTTTAGATTATACTATATTTAAATTTAATAGTACTTAAATTATATACCGTTTAGTTTATATAGTAATTAGATTATATAGCGGGTAAGGTCGACAGCCTAATTATATCCTTAGATACGCCAGTTACTTAAAACTACTAGGTACTCAGAAACGCCAGACACTTAGAAATGCGAGGTTTGTCATAGACTACGATCAGGCCACGTCCAAACTCTGTTCCTTCCTTCGAACGCGACTTGCTGCTCTGCAATGTTTTCTTCACAACAACATTGAGCCGGCTTCTCAGCATCTCGAGATTGAATCACAGACCCAATCGCGCAGATCTTATGAGAAGGCCCTTCTCCGAGTCCGAGGCCACCGAGCTATGGAATGGTGGAGATACCTTTGGCTCTTCCCTCTCATCTGCGGAATCGCATGGTTCTGTACTATATCTCCACTACTTGTGGCATGGCTCGCAGATGGCAGACCGGTATATCCAGACCAAAGTAATCCCTATGTAGCGTAAGATTCATCTTTTTTTGCGGCTGCTCGAACTGACTTTCCTAGATTCATATCCGACATTGGTGCATTCCGGCTGAAACCACTTTTCATCACTGGCTCAATCATCACAGCACTTGCTTACATTGGTTCGGTCTCTAGCGTCTACTATATCAGATATAGCGAACGAGCACATGCCATCTATGATGGTCTGCGATTGAAAGCTACGTCCCTTTTGGCTCTCCTGTCAGGATTCGTGGCGAGCTTAAGTCTGGTGTTTCTCGCCTTATTTGACACATATCGTCACCACGAAGCGCACATAAAGCTTTTGCTGAGCACTTTCCTTGGCTTGGGTATTAGTATGCTCTGCACAGCTGCGATCTATGTCGAGAAGCCTTTCACTCGCTCCGGCGAACTCAAGCACAATAGGCCTTGGTAGGAGCAATATCCCGACACTACAGGCGATAGAGGCTGACGAACATCAGGTGCATTGCATGTGTTCTCATTGCTACTACGGAGGTGTGCCTCAGCATAGTCTTCTTCGTGTGCGTGTTTAATGGCAACATGAGAGTTGCTGGCATTTTCGAATGGATCATCACCTTCATTGGCGTGGGCTATCTGATGTCTCTCGCTGGATTCACTCTGTGCGTACAATGTTTGAGATGCCATTGCGCCTTCTTCTGCTGATTCAAGACCGCAGGCCTCCCAGACACAAGATCAAAGAAGGTGAACAAGCGCCTCTTCTCAATTCCACTCCCGATGAGCAGCGGCGATGATCGCTGACCGGCACGCTACGCGTGGCGAACGACGACCTCATCGTGACTAGCACTCGACTTCCGGTCATTCTGATCACACCGTATCTGAAGGCAAGAGATCGAGCTGTGCAGCGCGATGTCGCTGCATTGCAAAGCAGGAAGGTTTGGGTAGCTCCTCCCAAATGGCATCTGTTTGCCGATCCCGGCTTTCCCTCCGAGCATGACTCTTTACTACAATCGTACAAAAGGTGTGATGAGCATGGCATATGCACAGCAAGAGGGCACGCGACATACCTCATTCGCCATGGAAGATACCGACAATGGCTCGAGAGCCAGGTCGCATGTCATCGTCGTCGAAGACGCTCCAGAAACCCAACAAGCAGCGGCCCGCCAGGCCAGAAAGCAGGCCTATCTAGCCTTGACTGGCTCTGCTCTTCTTCAATTGCCAATATGGGGTATGCGACATAATCTGCATCCCGCAAAATGTAGCTGAGAGAGACTGCAGGTTTCGCGATGACCTTCGGCGTGTTTCAGGAATATCTGGCACGCACAAACACTCCCAGAGGCTCTGCTTCCTCCTCTGGCATCATCGGCAATGTTCAAAATGGGGTGATGTACCTCATGATGCCAATGCTTTTCACACTCCTCGACCGCGGCCGCTGGTCGGTATTTCGTCGAAGCGTTGCGATTACAGGAATTTTGCTTTCCACGATCTCATTCCTGCTATCCTCCTTCAGCACTCAACTATGGCACTCAATCATTCTGCAAGGAGTCCTTGCAGCTCTAGGCAATACGATGCTGTACTCGCCCACAACACTGTACCTCGACGAACACTTCAAAGCGGGGAGAGCCACAGCGTATGGAGCTATTCTCAGCAGCAAGAATATCGTCGGCACGGCATGTCCGCTGATCTTCTCTGCTCTCCTGGACAGCATCGGCTTCCGCTGGACCCTCAGGATCTGGTCGCTTATCGTTTTAATTACTGGCCTCGCCGGCATTGGCGTCATGCCCAAACAAAGTTCCACATCAGCAGTCCGACGGTCACCCCAGAAAGTGCCTTGGAGCTTCCTCAAACACAAGACCTTCTACATCTACAGCATCGCCAACGCGATCTTCAGTGCAGGCTACGGCATCCCGCAAACTTACCTCTCGTCCTATGCACGAGATACATTACACCTGAGCACAATCTCTTCGGCACTGATGATCACACTATTCAACATCCCAGGCATAATCTCTTGTGTCGGGTTCGGACTTATGAGTGACAAAGCCGGCATCTCGGCTACAGCTAACACTCTCATATCTGCTGCCGGAACATCTCTGACTGCTCTGCTCCTTTGGGGTCTAGCATCGAACCGAATCGAAGCGGTGCTCATACTGTTCGCAATATGCTGTGGCTTCTTTGCGGGTGGGTATTCGAGTACATGGGGAGGATGGATCAAGGAGTTTGAGAAGGAAGCTGCAGAGAATAATGAGGCTTTGAATACTGGTATGCTCTATGGCATGTTCAATGGAGCTCGAGGCATCGGCTACGTTGTCAGTGGACTCGCAGGCGTTGAGCTCCTTAGAGCTGGACCGGTGCAGGATTCTAGGCGGTGGGGATACGGGACGGAGTATGGATCGCTGATCTTGTTCACAGGGCTGAGCGCGATTGTGGGAGGATGGAGTGTGGTATTTCGAGGATGGAGCAAGGCAAGACGATGCTGGACCATGTTGCATTGAGATTGGCGAGACACAACAATGCAGTAGAAGCAGAAAGTCAGGTGGAGGTGGTTCCAATCCACATCGGCTAAACGGAGAAGCAAGCTGCCATGGCGGATTGATTCGAGTTGCATCGTTCCTCCTGCACGAAGTACAGGGAAGACACGAACACAGTCTGTTCTCCATACTGCCAAGCAGGATCTAACCCAGTGGAAACCAATTGTAAGCCATAATATTCCAACTGCATCTTAAGAATGTACGTGGTTTAAGGCTCCATCATGGATGCCAAGGCTTTTAGCTGATGCACAAGCTTCAACAGCTGCTCCGTTCCGTAAGAACTTGCCCACGCCAGAAAGGGATATCATGTATAGACAGGTCGTGAAGCGTTTAGTCAATACTTCTTCTCAATCCATGTCCAGTAGTCATCTCGAAATCTTTGCCGAGATCATGCCTCTTTCCCGTATGCTGAAGTAAGTCAAATCGCCATGGGCCTCGGGAAGTTGGTGAAGGAGGAAGCACCAGCACATCATCTGGTAGTACATGGCGGGTGGTAAGAGTGTATCAATGGCGGAGGAGGATGAAGGTAGTACCCAAGCCGATACTCCACAGCCTCCCAAGCGAGTCCCTGGCGTAGCCCGGTATTGGTAATGTCCCTCGCCTTATCGATCATTTTCACATGATGGGACGCAGGGGTCTGCGAGCCGCGCAGGCTAAAACCCATTCCCCTCTGGAAAGCAAGTTTCATGCTTGACACGACATTGAACCAGTGTGTAGACGGATCTCGGACAGGATATGTCATCGAGAAGGAGAGTGTTCCATTTGTGGCATAGCGATGGAAGCGACATATCCATCGTACAAGGATTCTCTGATCGCAGTCGACGATCGCGATGCGGAAATGATTCTGGTTGTAGTACATTTTCCGGGCCTCGGAGCGGATTTGGCGACAGGTTGTGAGTAGGGCTGGTGGTTTTGTGTCGGTGTCCACGTCGATAATGCCGGATTCGCCGATGAGGATATATTCATAGATGCGATTTCGAGCTCGGGGGCGAGGCCGAGTAGACGAGAGATTGTCGGTACTGATGTGTTGGGCGCGCTCGGTGTCAGGCGCTTTCCATAACTGCTTGGGACGCCGTTTCCACCGATCTTTTTGAGCAATCTCGACTTAGGCAGGGGTCCCGTCGCTCGAGCCATTTCGGTTGTGTTGCGGTTCTGTACCAGTTAGCTGAGAAGCTCACGAATGAAGAGCAGACCTACGTCAACATCCGCCTCGAGTTTCTTGCGCACTTTGCTAGCCCGTGTCTCGACCATGATCGCTGCGTACAGGTCGTAGCTTGACGACTGCGCAAATGCTTGGTCTTTCTAGCGTGGAATCTTGCGCGTTGTGTGTTGTTGAGATGTAAATTTGTACTGAAGCGCAGATTTGAATAGGTAGAATAGGCTGGAGCTAAGAGCACGGACCTTCAGCGAGTCGAGTCCTCGAGCATGTGAAACCGATTCAAGGCTCTCAAGCGTCTGCAAGGGCCAGCAGAAATGAAAATCTGCGAGTGCGATTGATATCCATCTCCGCAATCGTCTCAACTCTTGCATCCAAAGATTGCATAAGTGATCATGTATCTTTCATGTATCTTTCAGCCGTCCCCACTCAACGTTTAGGCCTATGTGATCTCCATCAACCACTTTGCCACGATCCCACTCTCGACCCTCCCCCTTCTTGCTCCATCTCACATCACTGATATCCTTCTCGGAAGGATCTACTTTGACACGAGAAGTACCACTTCCTTCCCACCTGCTCACCTCCTCTTCCGTAAAGCCCGCAGCGCGCAACCTTTCGGCACCTGTCTTCTTCCACTTTGCTCGGTCTTTCAGCGCCTCAAGCGCCATGTCCCAGTCATCGCCTTCGTCGTCCAAGTCCCGTCCAACGTCTGTACTTGGATCATATTTAGGATCGAAGCGAGCGTCCATGGTAGAGTTACTTTGCGCTCCGCGGCCACGAGTTTTAATCTTGGGCGCAGGCTGAGGCCCAATCACTGCCTCGAGTGGGTCTGAACCAGAGTGCGACTTAAGTCCGTGAGCCTCATCATATTTCTCAAACTCATCGACACGCGCCTGGAGCTTGCCAACAGGTAAATCGTAATGCGATAGACTGGACGTTCGCCTTCGCCGGCTGCGCTTGTCTTTATCTGATCGATCACGCGGTTGTCTTTCGTCCCGTTTGGACTTGCTACTCCTGCCCAAATGCGACAACAACTGATCTGCCTGTCGTCTTCCCCGGCCGTCATCCCTGTCTCGATTCCGTCGCATATCCTTCATCCGCTTCCGCGACTCTTCCTCCTCTTTGGCCTTGAGTGCAGCATTATGGCTGTCGGCCTCCTTCACAAGGTGCTTCAGGAAGCGTGTATTGGGTTTTGGCGCATCACTTCTTGGCCTGCTTCTTCCTCCGAGTAGTGATCCAAGTCCGGTCGAGAGATATCGATTCTGACCTTTCTTTTCGGCGTCGCGCTGAAGTATACTGGCCACGTAGTCGTCCGACAAGTCTCCTTGGCCAGACATGGTATGGAGATGCTATCGTAAGAATAACATTTGGAGAGGGAGAGGCAAGAAAGATGAAGTCGCAGTGAATAGTGAATGGTAGGCATGACGCAGGAAAGTCAAAGCTTCGGCCCGCCTCCCTACCCCACATCTTCACAAGCTTGTCTGTTTTGAAAAGTAAACAAAGATTTGATATGCTTGGAGACGCGCCCGAAGAAGACATATTCTCGACATATTGAGCCTCGAGAAAGCACAAACACAGCCATGGATCCAGCGACAGCTCTCGAACAATTGCAGCAACCACAAACCCTCTCGATCGTCAATCTCTCCGAACCCATTCTCAATGCGGCACTTATAGCACAATCGCAAAACACAGACTCACAGCCATCTTCCACTTCCTTTGCAGATCCAAAAGCGCAGACTCCTTCTACCCTCGCAGCAGACCTTACGCATTACCAAGAACTGTTCTCGAAATTGCGCTTCAGCTATGTCGAACAAGTCACCAAGGAGCGTTTCTTACGCGCTGTTGTGGCAGAACAGCCGGAATTCGTGACGGCAGCAGAGAATGCAGAGCTGGAAGAGGCATTGAAGGGCGACAAGGAAGCACTGAAGCAGAAGAAGGCGGAAGTCAGGGAAATGATAGGCGAGCTGGAAGAGCAGGGACGAATGCTTGCGAGAAGTGAGTAACATGTTCGACACTATGAACGTGCAGAGCTAATGGGATGATCAGGATACGAGCAGATCAGCTTGCAAACCGCCCAACTCGAGACATTGCCAGGCGACATTGAGAATCTTCAGCAAGTTGTCGAGGAGCTGCGCCAGAAGCAGGAACCACGATCCGAGAATCCAGAAATGGCCATGCCACTACGACCGACATTGGATCTCTTGCAGGAGCGCGAACAAGAACTTCAAAGCATGGATCTCGAAATTGAGCGTCTTCAAGCAGCACTTCCTGCCAAGAAAGCCGAAGTGCAGCGTCTACAAGACGAGCTGGCACCGATTCAGATGCGAAAGATCAAAGCTGTCGAAGAGGCGAAAGAAGCGCGACGAAGACGCGAGAATGGTGGTATGGCTGACGAGCTAGAAGAGAAGGGCCGCTGGCTACGAGGCGTCGAAACTACCATGAAGGCCATGCTGGAGATATGATCAGCGCGACGTATCCTCTGCGTTGATGAGCATTTCTAAGACTCCAGGCAACGACCACCCTGGATTGATAATTTGATGATACCCATGCAGCAATTGACGAGCATTTGAACGCCGATCCCAGGGCGGCATTCACCCTGGTCTAGCCTCTATCCGTTCACCGTGCGGTCGTACCGCGCAGATCCGAAACGCAAACATCTCGCGCACTCAACGTCACTCCTTCCAGAGCCTGCATTGTTCTCTTGCACAGCATAATACAATGGTACCTTTGCCATGATGTCGTCGTCGACAACGCGAATACGGCGTTGATGCATGCTTTTGCTTACCATTTCACCGTGTCGTCTTGAGGTTACTCCGCAGTTCTGCCCCAGTCGACAGCTCCAGAGCTCCACAATCATCGGCATCTGGGCTCAAAGCCGACATCATGAATCCAGAAAACAAAACCATCTATAAGCTTGTAGGGAACATGCGCACGATTGTGACAAGTCCTTGATCTTCCCATTCCTCACACCTCCACTACATCTCGCAACACCCTGCCTCTGACCAAAATGGCCCAATACGCAATCTACCCATCCCTCAAAAACAAACGCGTCGTCGTAACCGGCGGCGCAGAAGGCATCGGCGGCTCCGCAGTCGAAGCCTTCGCCCACCAAGGCTCACAAGTCATACTTTTGGACATCTCAGAAGGCTCCGCCAACAAGCTCATCTCCAACCTGAAAGAGGCGGGTGTCGCAAAACTCCCAGCATTCTACCAATGCGACGTCACAGACCTGAAACGCCTAAAGGCCATCGCCGACGATATTCTGGCCAAATTCGGAGGCGTAGACTGCCTTGTCAACAACGCAGCCTCATGCGCAGGAAAAGCTCGAGCACCAACCGAAGACGTGACCCCCGAGATCTGGCAATTCAACATCGATGTCAATCTCCGACATTTCTTCTTCTTGACTCAGTATTTAGCTCCGTCTATGAAGAAAGCTGGATCCGGTTCGGTTATAAATATGGGATCGATTTCTTGGAGGATTCCCGCTACGGGATTGCCGGTGTATACTACTATTAAAGCGGCCATTCTTGGATTGACGAGGACTCATGCTAGGGAGTTGGGACCTCATGGGATTAGGGTTAATAGTGTTATGCCCGGGTCTATTGCTACTGAGAGACAGATTCAGGAGGTGCTCACGGAGAAGTATAAGCAGGAGACTTTGGATGCGCAGGCGCTGAAGAGAGTGTTGAAGCCGGAGGAGGTGGCGAGGGTGATTTTGTTTTTGTCGAGTGATGATGCTAGTGCTATTACGGGAAGCAGTTATGTTGTTGATGGGGGTTGGGTTAGTGACCCATAGAGGTTTGCCAAGAATCATTAGAAGGAGTGGATTGGAAGATAGAGATCATCTCTTGTTGATATGTATAGAGACATCAAATGGAAGTGGTACCATTGGTATTGAGCATTTCCGACCTTTCAGCACTTAGTTGCAATTCCGCGCATCAGATATCGAATCTCGTATGCAGGGGTGCATTCAAGAAGCTTGTTTGAAGACCTTTTTGCATGAGCCTGATCTTGTGAGTTTGGGGCATGTCACACCCCGGAGTATGGTCCAATACTACTGTCCCGCGAACCTGAACCATGTGCATTCTCATGCGGAAGTGTCTCCTGCGATCGGTCTGATGCGTCCGGCCGCTGGCTTTCGACTTCTGAAGAAGTATCATATGTGATTCTCTGCAGAGTCACATCACTTTCATTTGACGTTTCCGGCGAGATCGTATTCGACTTCTCTCCGAACAATCGTGCCAACGGCCGGAGTGGCCGGCAGTCGATGTTGATGCTATTCAGCAGCACGCCTGCTGTGTTGTCAGCGTAACATCCGGGGCACCGCAAGAGGGTTTCTACTTGTACGAAAGTAGCAATGCCATCATTGTTGGCAACATCCAAGGGCTCGACACAGAGCGCAGGAATGCACTTTTGTCCCAAATGTTTTGAAGCGCCATTAAGCACAAGATTGTTCCAACTAGTGCACTGTAGCTCAAGCGTAGACGATGGTACCATGTTCCGCGGATCAGTGCTGACTGCCAACGTCTTCGGGTAGCGGAGTCATTTCTTTCCTCTGTCTGTCCGAGATACGCAAGTGCCGACGAGAGTAACACCACAAAGCCGATAGAGATGAACATGTACCTGTATGTAAGTTTGAAGTGGTCCTGAGTCGCCTTCAAGAATTTTGTGTCACCAATGCCTCCGGCATCGACTTTGTCATGCCAATATTTGTCAGTCAGAGTGAAGTTGGCCACGAATAGACTTTCAGTCTCCTCATCTTGGAGTCCGGGACTGCTGAATCCAGCTAGAGTATAGATCGATGTCTTCGCCGTGTAGTTTAGAAGCCGATAGGCGCATATGGCGTCCTCTATCGTAACCTCTATTGGATCTCCCGATAGGTTTTTGCCTTGGAGGTAATTGAGCGCTCCACTAATTCGTCCGTCGTCGTTCATTGCATCCAAGGCGTCAGGGTAGGTTTTGACAGCATAAGACTGATCTTCAATGGTAGTCCGCAAGGTCGAGTTCCAGTCGTGCCACACTTCTTGAAATTGTGTCTCATTGAGGATAGCAGGAGTCATATCCGGTTGCCAAATCCAGCCCTCATCCAGTCGATCGATCTTTTTGATATTTTCCGTAGCAGCACTCCACAGAATGCTCAACTTGATGCCTTGTATAGCCAGGACCAGGAAGAGGTGAAAGGGAAAATGCAGGCTGGCCCAAATCCGTTGTCTGAGATGGCCCATCTCTCGCATTGCGGGACCTTCCATCCAGTCGAAGTACAGGAGATATAGACAGTATACAATCAGAACTGAGCAGAAGATGTCTATAACGTTTGTTGCGCTCCATGAAAATGTCCAGAGGTCTGCGATGATTTGACACTGCTTGGCAATGCTGATAGCACCTTCTCCCAGAATGATGAGTGTCAATAGCGACAAGCGTTCCACGAGAAGCTTGTTGCTGAATGAGAATTTGTCGGACTCGCCCAAAATTAAAGCGTTTATGAGCTTCTTGAGATATGGAAGGTGACTTAAGATTTTTGGATTGACTTCGTGAGAGGTGCAAGCCACGCAGGTTGCGATTATGGACTCCAGAGGTGCAACAACGAACCAAGATATCCAAGCCAGACTGTTGCCCGACTTAGTAAAGAAGAAATAGGCGATGAAGTAGACTGTCGCCGCAAGGGTATATACTGTGATCAGAACGGCCAGAGGCTTTCGTGCCGATGGATTGCTGTACTTGGACTCGCGCCGAATGATGTAGTATTGCAGAGCCAGAACCAGGCGACTGGTCATGAGAGATAGTGTGAAGACGCCATAGTAGGAGTTCGCCGAGTTCAGATTCCGGTCGTATTCATTCTGTTTCGTATATTGAGATTCACCCAATTTGAACATTGGACCCACGGCAGCATACATAATCATCACGCTGCCGAGTGTGATCAGCACTGCACATTACAGAGACTAGGTGCATATGACTCACCCAAATTGGACCACCTTGGCAAGTCGATGAATGAGACAATCGTACTGGGAATACCGAACATCGAAGAGGGCCACTTGATACCATGAGAACCATAGGATACAGAAGAACCAGATATATTGTAGCAAGCTCTTTCCATCGGAGACGCTGTGAATGTAAGTGAAGACAGTGAGATTTGCGACGAAGAACAGGTCGTAGAATAGCTCGATTTTGGTGACTTCTTCGTGCTTTCCTGGACTTAGGCTGCCCGCCGCTTCGCTGTTGCGTCCATGATTGATCTTCTGATAATGATCATTCTGCAAGCCGTTCCTGAGGGAGATCTGAGTCTTGTCGTCGGGGTCACTGGGCAGCAATGAAACATGCGAGGTCGACATAGTGCAATGCAGAGCTCAGAGCCGGCTAGATACTGGCCCAAAGGCTCAAGGAGCGACCTATCTAATGATGCCTCTGTATGATCGCACGGACTCATCGCCTTTCCGCAAGGCTGAGCTATGTGCGCTGCGTGCCATTTCAGCCGCGTCTAAACAAGGCTGGCTTTTGGTGTGGAAGGCGCGCTACTCCATAGGCAGTGGTTGCAGTGAAAAAGCCAGTGCATCACAGCTGAGAAGCATGCTGCAATACGCAATGCTCTGATGGTTTTCGGCGAGACCGGGGACGAAGCGGAAAAACCTTAGGGAGCAAGCATCAAGGCTGTCCATTGCTGCTAAATGAACATGTTAGAAGGATCAGATTGACCTGAACGTGGTCAAATTTGGACAGAGCCCCGCGGCAAGATGCCGTGTAGCCCAGCGTGCATGTGTCTGCATCGTTGCTTCAGGATAGCTGATGGCTTGCAGGCGCTGACAGCCATCGACACATGCTATCGGAACGAGTTGTAGGGGAAGTCGTGAAGGAGTGCCGGTCCAGCTGATTCGCAGTTGGTACTCGCCCGGCCTCATCTTGGCGAACATGTTCGTGTAGCATTCACCCAGAATAGGTCGTCTGAAGGAGTCATTCAGCGATGACCTGCTATAGGGAAGCAGATCCTCTGCTTCATCTGTAGGATGCGTCCTCAGCGGATCGCACTTGCAGCAGCCTGTAATGGTGAGGATCCTCATTTGTTTCTGGCACAGCCTTCTGGTCTCATTCCACCTCTTGCTGCGCACATGACGTCGCTGTAACACATTGGTTCAATCAGCTCGATCCGAAATTTGAGCATTGTGTTGCGCACAAGAATGCACATTCGCGGTCGACCACATCCGGCTTTTCCGCCCTTGGCAGCTGACCGAGTCGACAGTTGCCATTTTGGTCTGAGCCGACAATTGTTGCCCACGTACCTGCATCTTGGCCTACTCGTTTGTCGTCACTGTTTGTGGGTGCCAATTTTCGATATTCGTCTCCAGACTCGCGGAATCAAAAAAGTCTTGCAGACGCACACGTCTTGAACATGGCAGCTCAGCAAAAGGACGAGAGCCAGATAGCACTGGCCAAAGATCTCAAAAATGTCCCTTGGTGCGACCAGTATGAGCGAATGATATCAGGGATGCTGTAAGGCGAGAACCAAACAAGCTTGACCAATCCATGCTGACCGAGACCAGTTACGACTCTTTCGTACCTGAGCTCAAAAAAGCAAGATTCAAGGCACGTGCCTGGGCGCATCAATACAACACCTACTGGCCCACGGAAGGGGCAGATGCAGATCCAGACGCATTGACCGAGAAACGCCAGAAAGACCTAGCATACATCCTTGGAAAGATCGGCTCAGACGGCTACATCGAGCCACCATTTCGCATCGACTATGGATGTAACATCAGCATTGGCAAGCGTTTCTATGGAGCATTCAATCTCACCATACTGGACTGCGGACTTGTCACAGTCGGTGACAGAGTAATGATAGGCCCGAACGTGTCCATCTTCGCTGCTACTCACGAGACCGAAGTACCAAGTCGGCGCGAAGATGTCGAGTACACCAAGCCTGTTGTGATTGGGAATGACTGCTGGATTGGAGGACATGCAGTCATCTTGCCAGGAGTGACCATCGGCAAAGGTTGCACGATAGCCGCGAGCTCGGTCGTGACCAAAGACATTCCTGACTGGAGTATCGCGAAAGGTTCGCCTGCGAAAGTGACTGGGAAGGTCACGCCAGTCGAAGATCTTGTGGAGTAATTGTCGCCGATGTTTTGCAAATCTGGGGAGTCGAAGGCTTCTCGATTTCGGAAGTGGAGATGATCATGTAGAATAGCAGCATTCCACAGCGTCTAAAGACCGCGTTAGTAGCAGCACTGCTCATTTTCATCACGGGACGGCCATCTGTCGCGTTTGCGCCGTATTGACAGCAGCCGCAACAGCAGGATCGACTTCCGCGCACGTCGACGTAAGAGAGAAGGTGGGAGTCGGAAAGACGAAAGAGGAGAAAGCCGCCAAAGTTTAGCAAATTACAGTACCATTAGTCATCCTCCCGCTGCTCTGTCCTCTTCTCCCAGTGGGCACAGCTATACCACTTCACTTCAACGATATCGACAAAAACGATTCTTAGTAACCTAGCATGTTTCTACCGGAACATATCGAGATCGCTTTGTGTCAGAGTCACGCTTTGGTCAACTCATTCGGGAGGCAACCACAGTCTGCAAGAGCGTGCTCCTTGCCCTTCGCCTCAGCTCGGCTGGAAGACGATGACCACGCTGTTCAGCGCGTCTGCCCATTTATGGAAGTAAAACCGCGGATCATGAAGCGAACCTCCATTCCACGAACCGCACTTGATGCAAGCACATATTGCATGCTCATCGACCAAGCTGGCCACATTTAGGACTTTGCTTTCGAAGCTCCGAAGTCAATTCCTCCGATACTGAACGGCGATGGGCGAGTGTACCTTACTATTGGTACATGCCAGAGACGGAGAAATTACTTGCCTTTCGATCTTGTTTGTAGACGTGCTGTAGCGTCTTGCAAGATCCCTGCCTTCAAGTCCTGCCCGGACTGCGATTTATCTCGCAGAGAAGTGCAAGGTCGAGCTTGCAGACGGAGCAAGTTGGACCTGAGCAAAGGCTCAAAGACGTAGAGATCCATTGCTGACCAAGATCTTGACAGTCTTAGCTAATTCACAGGCGACTTCCGACGATTGCTGGCGAATCTCAAAATCACTTTGATAACGTGAACCACAAAATCAAGATAGGGCTGGCCAACTGCACACGCTGATATCCGGTTCATGCTCATCTACGCAAATGTAAAGGGATCGGACTTCTCTAGAGCGATCAACCGAGCCAGGCATTTCAATAGCAGTGTTCAAGAGCTCTATGATTTCAGCCTGATTTTGGATATTGTTGTCACAAAGTCTATACAGACCTTTCGGCGATGATACTTACTCTGCAACATTCACTTGGCACACATGCGCTCCTCTTTCGCCTAAATTGGCAGGTCTGGATCGACCATGCATTAGTGACAAACCGTTCAGACCAAGCGCTACATGCCAAGACTACAGACATCAGGGCGGTTTCATCTAGAAGAGATGTGTGCCCAAGAGTCTCTGCTATAGCTGCTGGCTGACAAAGTACCAGACTCAACCACAGCATTGTACGACTTCACGTTTGGCAAGAAGCATGGTAGACCTGGGGCACGTCTGCCTTGATGCGCTGCTCCCTGGTTGCGGTCCTGAAACAATGCAGTACAGAAGATGAGGAGCCTCGCTTACCATTGGCGACCTAAAGTACATTTCCAGAAACAGCGCCGAAGCTTGAGCAAGTGTGCGGGACAACTTAGCGACACGGAGAATAAGGACGATCCTCTCCATTACACTTTCACCTCAGATCATCGCACTACAGCAAAGCCACCACCTTCGCTTCAACTATGAAGTCTTGGTCCGCACACCTCGTGGGCATCGCGAAACATGATACCCAATGGACATGGCCGGAGACCACTATACAATGTACTTGGCAGAACACTCGCTCCTCTCGGCGTATGTATGTGCTATGTTCGTGGCCTCTGCCTCATGCGTGATGTAACAACAGTAGTGACGAGAGTGCAAGTATAAATGCGAAGCTCATATCCCAATAGCAACATGTAACTCAGGCACCACATCCTACAATCTGCCAGTACATTCTCCTCCACCATCAAGATGAAGTACTCCATCCCCTTCCTCGCAACTCTCTTCGCTCTGAGCAGTGCTCAGACTCTGAACATCCCCACTCGCAGTGGCAGCATCATCTCCCTCAGCTCTCCCTCCACCATCTCGGGCTCCAAGGACTTCGGCAACCAGGAATTTGACCGCGGTCGAGACTGCGACACGGATGACGATACCGGAAGTGACAGTGCAGTCTTCATCCTCGCCAACGGTGCCAGCATCTCCAACGTCATCATCGGATCCCGCCAGCTTGAAGGCATCCATTGCCAGGGAGCTTGTACCTTGACCAATGTCTGGTTCAGAGACGTCTGCGAAGGTGAGGATCGTTTCAACGACGACAGGAGATACTTTTGCTAAATATCATTGCCAGATGCGGTCTCTGCCCTTGGCAATGGCAATGTGTTGATCTCAGGCGGAGGGGCGAATGGCGCTTCCGACAAGATCGTGCAGCACAATGGCCGTGGCACTGTCACCATTCGTGGAGGCACATACACCAACAGCGGCAAGCTTTACCGCAGTTGCGGTGATTGCACCAATAACGGTGGCCCTCGCAATGTTGTTGTTGAGAATGTGAGAATCAATGGCATGTCTTCTGACCTGGTTGGCATCAACTGTGAGCATAATCTTCACTAAGACGTGAAAGTCCCAGACTGACATTCTTGCAGCCAACTACGGCGACGTTGCTACCATCTCTGGTTCTTGCGGAGTTTCTAAGCGTGTCTGTCAAGAGTACAAGGGCGTGACCAAAGGCTCTGGCAGCAGCTCGAAGGTCAGCACCACTGCCAATTGTCAGGGTGCTCAGGGCAAGCTCTCCAGCCTACCATCATGCTAGTTCGCGAGTTTTGTGGTCAAAGTTTCAGGTATCGACAGTGTGGCAAGGGGTGAAGCAGGACTCTCGTTGAAATAGAAAAGATGAGCTGTGTTGTGTCTAGGTATCGCAGGTTCTAGTGGGCTAGCTTGCCTAGGCGGACGTAATATTCCGCGCGACCATCGGTCCCAAGTTCCTCTCCAGATTTCCACCAACTCGCTACAACGTTTCCAAATTTCCCTGCACCACCATGGCATGTTCTTTATATGATTTGATGCCATAGGACACGTGTGAAGTCTGCGTAGCCGACATTCTGGGATGAAATTCGTGATTCATCGTAGCCATCACTCAAGTCCGAACCATAGATGGTCCTGCTTTCTCAGCTCCACATGTCTGGGAATGCTGTGCCAGTCTTTCCATTCGTCCTCGTTGTCAAATTGCCAGTCCTCCGGCTGCTCTTGTGTTTCGGGATACCAGAAGCAGGATTTGACCTGCTCGAGTTTGTTGTGGCCCTGAATGAACCTCGCGAAGTCATGTCGATCAAACCAGCCGCGGCCTCTGAGTCCTAGCTCTGTGAGACAAGGCATATGGCCGAGCTGGAGAAGCGTGGAGAATACTATCAGTCGGTCGAAGGCAAATGTCGGCTCAGTCCAATCATAATCCTCAATGTCGAAGTTGAATCGTTCGTAGAGACGATCGCCAAGCACATCGTACTTGTCAGCGCACCTTAGACGGAGTGTATTAAGCACCTTCGAATTGATGAAAGTCGACAGGAAAAGCGCGACATCGTACTCGTCTGTGCCATCAAGTGCTGACGCAGTAATGACCAGCTCTTCAACTTCATTGAGAACCTTGTCACACATTTCCAGGAATCTGGAGTCGCCGGACAATTCTGTGATAAGTGGGAACCATGTGCTTGTGTTCATGATGAAGCTCCTAGGCAGTAGGCTGCTGGACCCTAAAGCCTCCATGACAATGCTAAGCGGCCGGTGGTCATCGTATCGAGGTGGAATTAGTCCAAGCTCAAGAAACCAGTCGTATCGCTTTGTGATCAGAGGACGAGGGTTGCGATAAATTCCGAGATCTTCAATCACGATCTTCTCGAGTTTTCCATATTTTGCCAGGGCTTTGAAAGTGTCTTTGAGCAGGCGGAAGTCGCGGCAAGAGCCACGGAACTTGTCCTGGCGTAGCTTCATATATTCCCAGGCAGGAAGAAAGTCTTCGAGGCTGGCCTCGTTCTCGCTGACGATGTCGCCACTCAGAATATCATAGAGGCGCTCCCAGTCACCAAGCTCATCAACGAAGAGCACGATCTTTCTCAAAGCAGGCCCATAGGCAGCATGTCTTGCAATACTTCTTGCGACTTCAAGGCTGTCGGCGTCGCAGAGTAGGAATGATTTCTGTGCAAACCACACCTTTGCAAAGGTACGAAGTGCCTTAGATGCGCATTCTCGATTGACGAGTCTCAAACAGCGCAGGTCATTGGGCTCAAGGTACTCTGCGACAAGTTCGAACAGTTCTGGCGGAAGCCCGTCGAGACTTGAGATATCTTCCATGTAGACTGTAGACGGGACCACGCGGCTATGTGACCAATGAATGTGATGGATGTGACTCGAGGGCGCGGAGAACAGTTTCTTTATTCGACCAGGTTCAATGGCGATGCAATGGAACACCTTCGAGCTATCGAGCGGACGGAAGTCGGCGTGATCTGTTCACGAGCATTGACTTCTTCTGAGAAGTGAATGCAACCCGACTACTGCCTCGCTTGCCATACGCACAGACCTCTCCGACTCTTCGCGAAAGACATGGCTTTCCTCCAGATAGCCGCTTGTTTGCGCCGAATAAAGGGAACACAAGTATTGCCGGAAGGGTCGAGATGTGACCGTTGCTGCAACCTTGCCTGAATTTCGCGTTTTAAAGCTGACACACGTCACTCTGAGAACGTCCAAGCAATGCAGAAGCAGGATGTCAACTGATCAAGAACCTGTGGATCGACAGCTGGAGCAACTGACATTAAGTCCTGGCCCGAAGGAGGAACGCGACTTTTCAGTATGGGCGAACCGAAAGCAGACATGCAAATACTGGCTGCTTGGAACATGCACAAGATCAAGCTGCACGCTAGCGCACCACGTGCTTCCAGCAATTGTATATCGAGCCCACCGAGACGGCCAAAAACTCTTGCCATGCAAGTACTGGAAGGATGAGGAGAGGGAGCCATGCCACTGGGATGGGGAGGTTTGTGGCTTTGCTCATTCTGAGGTGGACGACGAGAGAAAGGTTCAAAAGGCCGCCGTCGACTTCGCAATGAGCCGGGAAGACTGGCGCGCCATATTAATGTATGAGTGCAAGAGCTGCGAATTCAAGACCCAGACCCTCAATGAGATCGTGGCGCACAGCGAGGAAAAACACAAAGTGAAAGGGCATAAGGGACCGTGGAGGACAGGCCAGAAAGCTGAGACGCCCGACGACCGCATTCGCAGCGACTCAGCAGGCTACCGTGCGCGTGTGGCAGCGAGCTTCTTACCGCTGAGAAACAAGCCAAGATGCAGGGCCAGTGGAGGTAAGACTCCAAATTCTCGGGACATGAACGACACCTGGTTTTCAAACCTCCTTTACCGCGTTGGCAGCTCCAGTTCAACTCGTCCTGCCAAGTCAAGCACCTTCCTAGTCCACTTCGCAATGAGTGGATGCGCAGCAGCCACATCACTAACATCAATATCGTCCTCCGTCTGCCCCTCCTTGAGCGTGACCCCAAACAGCGAGATGCCCTCCGGACTGAAGTACTCAGTACTGAACAGACTCTCCGTCTTCAGCTCTTTTTCTGCCTCTTCCCAAAGTTTCAAGGCTTCATCCTTGACCGCCAAAGTGACCTCACTGTTTCCAGACTGCCTCAGTCCTTTGCGCATGCCCTCAAGTGCGCCCAGACACCACCCAGCCTTAAGCCCAATCTCTCCACCAAGGCTATACCCCTCATCGAATCCAGCCTGAATGTACTGCTCTTTACTGATGGCGATGCCTTCGCGGTAGCCATTTGTGACGTGGAGTGATCTTAGGCGCGCGACATCCGAGGGGTGCTCCAGACCGCGTCTCCCAGCAGTATCTCCGCTACCATCTTGCTGAGCATCAAGATTAGGCGAACTTGGCGCAGAGCCAAAGATATCATGGTTCAGGTCATTCTGATGGCCGTATTCTTCGTTGCTTTGGACTGGCGCGTTCATAAAGAGCTCGTTCTCGCCGTTCGACATGCGCCGACCGGGAATGTCGCGGAGCATACTATGTCGTTGCAGACAAGTGCCATGTCGAATGTTTGCCGGAATTTGATGCAAATGTTGTGAACGTGAAGAGCGGAGGTGGAGTTGCTTTGGGGAACATCTCCGGCTTGACACATTTCTTGGCGGCCAACGATCATAACAACGGCAACAAACCCTGACGCATTCATCAGGAGCTCTTCATATTGAATAAGATCAAGATTCGGGAAGATCTAGTGCTACATTTGCATTCGCATGTCCTGCTTCTTACCAACAAGCTTCTTGGGTTCTTGATCCCAATCATAGCCTCGTTCGCCAACTATCACCAGCACGACTGGCATTAGACGGCACTTTAGCACACTTCCGTGAGCACACTAGCTGAACCTCTTCTCTTTGATCTTCCTGCCCTCGTCCGTGCCCTCGAAGAACCTGAAAGCAGCAAGAGAATCGACGAATTGCAGGATCTCCTTGACTTTGGTCCCATCATCATTCATCCTCAACGTCATCATATGCTCGAATTCAAGCGTCTTTCCTTCTATCTCGGCAACGTGTTTGGTGTGCATTACCACCCTCTTTGCTTTCTCATCGATGGTGGTCTCCACAACTTTGCTGCTGTGTGGCCCACTCTCGGCTTTGGCAATCATTTCAGTCTCATTCTGTTCATATTGATCATTGGTGAAACCGGCCTTCAAGGTGGGAATGAGCGTGAACATGGATCCCGGCGAGAAGTAGCGATGGCAGTCAGGTGTCAGTGCCGAGGACAACTTCTTTGGATCTCTCGTATTTTGTGCATCGTTATAAGAATCGATGAAAGCTTTGGCTGTAGCAGCGAGTTGGTCGTACATAGGTTTAGACATCGTCCTGTTTGTGCTGTGCAGATGAAGCTGTAGTTCGAAGAGGAGTCGTTGCTGTGGTTTAGTCAAGGTGTTCTGTGCAAAGGGCAGATGCGTGGCCGGCAATACTTATACATCTGGTATGACCTGCTGCTGCTGTCAGCTCTCCAGCATCGGAAGTGCCGGTTGTTGTGAAACTGTTATGCATTGCTGCGATGCTGATGCTCGAGAGCTCGAGATCTCAATGCGAAGTTGCACTTCGGATCAAATGCGAGCTACCCAGACATGCGGAACATGCTGGTTGCGCCAAGATTTTATAAAGACCTTGAGACTGCGGCATCCTTCTCTTTAGGTCACTTATGCCTCGATATGGTCGAGCGTGCGACGTGTGTAGGGAGAATGGTCCCCGTCACTACTGTAGTGCCTAGAGCGTGCATCTGCCATCGACTGCTCCTCCTTCCAAACTCTCGATCGATAAGTGCTGTCTTTTGGCATTTACCTTACATCCGCGACATCTTGGAACGAACTTCCACAGGATGCAAGTGATCTTATCGTTCGCCGCTGCACTGGATATTGCTGTAACATCGAGCTCGCACCGTCTACTCGTGTTGCTGCGGCCTTACGTCTTTCCTTCTCCTTCTGTAGTCAACTGCGATCATTCACTCGTATCTTGACGGGATACAAGGCCGGAACTCAATGCCGCTGCAATCGTCGCATGGACATTCGAAGAACAAGCTGGACGGCGATGGCGTGGTATTATAGCATCTCGTTTCGACGTACCAAAAGCAGGATATGAAATCATCCCTGCCAGGCACGCGAACTTTCAAAGCCGACCCTGCGTGCCGAGAAACCTTCAGATCTGACGATGCCGACGCCACGCTTCTGGGTCCAGCTTTCCAAGTGTTATTATCAAAACACACACGACACAGTCTTCTCGCCGAAAAGACACCATCAGACCGGTGCTTCTACCGGATCGCCATAAGCATATCGCGCCACTGTCTGAGAGAGACCCAATTTTCTTTGTACGACGCTCGGTATGGACTTCGGTACGTACTCACGAAGTGTCTGCAAAGGCATAGATAGGCTTGCTGTTCGCGTTCGAAATGGGTGAGGTGAAGTACTGTTCGCAAAGTCTTTTACAGCTCTCCGATACTGCCGTCCGTAGCAATAATGTCTACCTCACAAAGCCGCAGAGAGTCGATCGAGGAGAAAGAAGAAACACCATACGCGTCAAATTACACCTCACGCAACCACTCTGAGATCCATCCCGACATTGAAAAGCAGATTCCATCCGGAGACGACATTCACGATGACAGACCACAGGACTACGACCTCGGCGGACCACTTGAGATATCTCCTTCACATCTATCGCAGCCAGCGAGTCCGTATATCCCAAACGGCGGCTTGACCGCTTGGCTTCAAGTTCTCTCTGGCTTTCTCATGTTCTTCAACTCATGGGGCCTGATCAATGCATTCGGCGTCTTTCAGGTTTTCTACACTACTGACTTGATTCGTGGCGCTTCCGACAGCTCGGTCTCCTGGATTGGCTCAATTGAAGCTTTCCTCCTCTGTTGCACTGCGATATTTGGTGGACCACTATTTGACCGCGGCTATGGTCGTGTCATGATATTTGCCGGGACTTTACTCGTCGTTTTCGGGCTGATGATGCTATCTCTATGCGAGAAGTACTGGCAGCTCATGCTCGCTCAAGGTCTTTGCATGGGAATCGGCCACGGCTTCCTCTTCATCACAAGCATTGCTATTGTGCCATCATACTTCACATCTAAGCGCTCCTTTGCAATGGGTCTTGCTGCTTCTGGAAGCTCGTTGGGTGGTGTGATCTATACGATCCTTTTCCACCAGCTCACGTCTGTGCACAACCTTTCCTTTGCCTGGACAACGCGCGTCATCGGATTCACAGCTCTGGCGACTCTAATCATCCCATGTCTTTGCCTACGACCACGAAAGATTCACGGACCTCCACGCAAACAGATCATCGACTTCTCTGGCTTCCGAGACATGAGCTTCTCTCTATTCTCTCTTGCGTCCTTTATCGGCTTCATCGGGCTTTACATCCCATTCTTCTACATCGAAACATTCGCTTCGACCAAAGCTGGTCTGGACTCAACGATCTCATTCTACATGCTGCCGATCCTATCTGCAGGCAGCGTTGCGGGTCGAATCTTGCCGTCTTTCATCGCGGACTTCGCAGGACCTCTAAACGTTTTGAGCATCTGCACACTAATTGCTGGCCTCCTGGGATTCTGCTGGATGGCGATCCCAGCCGGAGTCACTGTGGCAGGGCTTGTGATCTGGAGTATCTTATATGGAGCATTCTCTGGAGCATTCGTCAGTCTTCAGCCCAGTACTGTGGTCAGCATCACAGATGATATGAGCATTGTTGGAGGCAGATTGGGCATGAACACATTCTGTGCTGCTCTAGGTCTCCTGATTGGCACGCCTATTGCTGGGGTCTTGTTGGAGAATGACCCGAGCTGGGTTGGCTTACAAGTGTTCTGCGGAGCCACATTGTTGTTCGGAGGTGGTTTGGTCGTGGTAACAAGGTGGGCAAGAGTTGGGTGGAAGTTGGCTGAGAAGGCATGAGGCTATTCGCGTCAGGAGATTTGCCTCCAATCGTTCCTTATGCTGATTATGATACCCAAGCTGTACTTAGGCGTTATCTGCATTTAGCGAGAGTTGAGTGCATGCAGAAATATTGTGCAATGGCATCACTCTGATCCGAAGGATCGGATCTGCAGGCAACGACCTTCGACCCCACGACGCCAGCACCTGTCCTCCCTGCACACCACACTTCAACCACGTACTTTCGCCATTCTGCTCCACCATGCGGGCCACAAAGACCGCTATTGTACTTGCTGTGGCATTGAGCTCGAAGGCACTCTCGACGAAACCTTTGCTCGACCAGTCTTTCGACAGTCAAGCAGAAGAACTTTTGAAATTGCTAAATGTGCCAGGTCTAAGCGTTGCCATCGTTCATGGCAACGAATCCGAGTCAAAGGGCTATGGCTATGCTCGTATACCTTCAGCGCCTGCCACAGCCGACACTTTATACTATGCTGGTAGCACAACCAAGGCTTTCACCGCTACCCTGGCTGCAATGATGGTAGAAAACAAGACACACTTCAAAGACGTCGGGTGGTCGACACCCCTATCAAGTCTGCTAGAGGGCGACTTTGCGCTGTCGAAAGAATATGAAAGCTTGCATACCACATTGGAAGACGCACTATCCCATCGCTCTGGACTTCCTCGACACGATATAGCGTGTGGCTGGGGCAACGCTTCGACTTTCGAAAATATCCGCAGAATGCGCTACTTGCCAATGACAGCAGAGCCAAGGACTAGATGGCAGTACTGCAATACCATGTTCGGCGCTGTAGGCGGCATGATCGAACGTCACGCAGGCGCAAGTCCGGAATCCGTGTTTCGAAATCGGATCTGGGAACCTCTAGGAATGAAATCAACAGGCTTCACAAAAGTCGACGATGACAGGGTCGCAAGAGGCTATTTCTGGCAAGGAGAACATTATGTGCCAGAGAAGTTTACTGATATCAGCGGCATTGCAGGAGCCGGAGCCACAATCTCTTCCGTCAATGATTACTCGCTGTGGATGAGAGCACTTCTTGATGCTTACAAGGGCAAGATCAATCCGTCATCGCCCATCACAAGCAGTCTTTGGACAGAGATCACGAGATCGAGATCGGTCATAAACGTAGAAGACCTTGAGCCACTCACTTACGCTCTAGGTTGGTTGATCGGTCGACTTGGCAAGCACACTGTCGTGACGCATGACGGCGGTGTCAATGGCTATGGCACTACTTTGTTCCTTATGCCAGATCTGGACTTTGGATTCGTCTCGATGGGGAACACGCAGAGCACAGCTGCTATAGCTGGCGCTGCACTCTTTTCGTCACTTCTGAGAAAGCTTTCGCCATATGATCAGATGGAAATCAATGAAGCCAAGGTCCGGGGAATGCACGAATTCTTGTCCTCCAGGAAGGCCTTCGCTGGATTGAGGAAGAGCGACGATGCTGATAATATCTCGCTACCGCTTCCTGGGAACGTGCAGGACTACGCTGGTCTCTACGAGCACCCTGCTTATGGGATCCTCAACATCAGTCTTGTGTCCCCAGAGCACGCCTCAAGAGCAGAAATAGGCTCTCAGCAGCCACTTTCTGGAACAAAGCAGATCCAATTCAGTGTTAAGCCTTCCGCCAGACTATGGGCCATTGCCGGCACACTCAAACACAAAAGTCATACTTCTTTCGATTTCGACATATTCAGTGTCTCAGGTCCTATCGAAGAGGGACGAGTTGATAAAGAATGTGGAAGAGTTGAGAACGCAGGTCGTGTGCTCATATGCAAAAATGAAGAGGCTCACGATATGGCCGGCACGACTAGTGCAGCCTTCGAACTTTCGATTGACGGTAATGGTGTGACCAAGCTCGGTCTCCAGTTCGAGCCAGAACAGATCAGACGTGCAGGAGAAGTTGGCGGAAATGCTAATTGGAGGGAAAGTATGATCTGGTTCACGAAGCTCTGATTCTCCATTCAGAGTCAACTCTTTTCGGAGAACTCTCCGTCAACAACATAGAGCATTTTACCCATAACACCTTTTCCATCCACAAGCATCTGGTTTGCTTGTACAGCATCCTCCAATTTCCACAATTTCGAGATAACAGGATCCAGCTTACCCTCTCGAACTTTCTCTACAATCTTACAAAAGTCTTTGACCCACAGGTCTCGGGTCTCACGATAGTATTCTCTTTCAACACCCCAGTACGACATTCTCTCAAACGTCTGGGCTAAGAGCTGATCTGCACTCAGGTCGGACAGCATGCCGTTACCATCCTCAGCAATGTGACCCATGACACCGATGCAGACGAGGCGGCCGGTCTCGGCTTTCAAGGCTTTGTGGCTCCGGAGTAGACTGGCTGGACTTCCGACTGCATCATATGCCACATTAACGCCTGCGCCTTCTGTTGTCAGAGCGCGAACGGTATTCGCCAAATCAGGATCGTGGCGATCAACCGGTGTGATTCCCAACGACTTGACGTAGTCGAATTTTGATATAGAGCAGGTTCCGATCATATGGATGTTCATGTCGAAAGCGTCAACGAGCTGAGCTATGGCTGTCCCTACGCCGCCAGCAGCTGAGCCGATGAGAATACTTGAGCCGGGTGAGAGCTTTGCTTCTGTTATTCATCAGCGCTGTGAACGAATTCGATCTCTTTAGTACCATAAGCTTACCGCTCCGGTTGAGCATTCCACAGGCAGTCATATAATTGAGCGGAAGTGCACAAATCTTGATTGCATCATCAGTGCTCTCAAGCTTGAGTAAATCGGCCACGGGCGAAACGATGTGAGTAGCATGCGCACCAATCATGCACATGCTGGCGACTCGATCTCCGATTTTCAGACCTTTGGAGTGAGCATCATCTCCCAGTGCAATGACTTCTCCTACGAAGTCGTATCATGGAGTGAAGCCCGGTTTGTGGCATAGTGGATTCGGGTAGCCGCCTGCTCGTTGAATGTTGTCGGGCCCGGCTATACCTGCAACCATGATCCGAACCAATGCTTCTGCCTGGCCTGGCGTTGGCAAACTGCTCCAGGTTTGCCATTCCAGGACGGAGGGTGGTCCGAATCGTGGTATGATCCAGCGACCGGCTTGATTTGGTGTTGGTGCTGTGGTTCTCGTCATCCCGATTCGTTGTTGCCAGTGATTCTGAATGGCTGACAGTGGTGTTCCTTATACCTCATTTGGGCGCTGACTCGGATTATACTCGCTGATAATACGGCCATCGTACCTTTAATTCCTCCGTTCAATTTACTACTTGGTCAGCTTGGTTCAGCTATGTGCACATAGGTGTTCCGGAAATGTCAAGCGGCTTCGTATATGTGCACATTGCGCATGTGCTTGCTACATCTCCTTACCACACATGTTCAATGATACACTTGCCCTTCGCTGCTGGAGATTTTGAGATTTGTCAAGTAGTGCGGAGAAAATTTCGCGCTTAGGCAAGGCAAGAAGGTCGTAGTCACGACATCGGACAAAACGGACCAACCTGTGCTCCACCCACTCAGGTCTTACTGCTACAGCTGCGCCGTGAAAACCCCAAGTACTTCGGTCCTGAACCAGACGTAATCTCTGCAAGTCATTAGGGCCAAGGAAGATCTTCTGCGAACTTCGCACTCTAGCGGGTAGACGCGAGGCCATCCTCAAGAGCCCGCCATGCGCTTAGTGTGCTTCATGAGCATGCACCTTGTCGTATTGTATATGACAGTATAGTCTGGTTCGACTTTTCCTCGCCGCCTTTTATTTTGCTCTTCTCTTGTACGTCTATTCTGTCCTCGCCAGTTCGACTACGGCCTTGCATATTCTTGAACTACTGGTCTGTGTTCGATCGCTGAGTGACATTGTGCTTTGGAGGTGGTTGATGTCGACATTGCATCTTTATTGAACTCACATCCGGCATGATCTAGCCTAACAACAGAATGACCGGCAATGAACTCTACAATGTAAGAGTCTTGGCTCCTGCCGCTGCCCACCAATCACGAAGTGCTTGGCGCTACCAGGACTTCATCGAACTCAATTTGCTTCATCAGAGTCAGCAACGACAAGTATGCACTCATCACATCTGCAAGAGCCACTGAATATCCATGTTCTGGACATCGATGCAGCCCCTCTAGCAGCAACACAGCAAGCACACGCAAGTAAGCCGCGCTACAATGCCATTTCTAATCACGAACGCCTCACGCCTCGCCCGCACGGCCAAGATGCAAGATCATGCCGAGTTCCGCAAGACACCATCGAGTAGCCTTCAGGTACTCGACCTGCATCGTCGCCTTTAGGCGCGGAAACAAGCAACAGCAACGTGCGAAGTCGTTCCGCGTATGGCTATGGCACCAGGCACGCCATCCTCGGCCACGTTGTGTGCTTTAGGTAAGTGGAACAGCTTTCTGTGCCCGCTATTTTTCCTATCCCGCGTTTTCGCCTACTCCGCTTTACCTCCATACTACAATTCTGGGGAAGATGTTACTGCTGTTGGGAATATATTGTCGCACTTTCTAGTATAGAATCTGGGTTCACCAGCTGCTGGACAAATCTGCTGTCATTATGGATGAGCAGAAGAAGTCTGCAATGTCCTCGGCTAGCGATGAGGAGAAAGATCTCTCAGTAGACCTGGAAAAGGACGATGTAACGAGAGATGAGAAGGCACCTCCCACTGCACTTGCAACAGTAATCCCTTCGCCGCCTCCAGCACCAGCACCAGATGCTTTGCAAGATGGCGGGACAAGGGCGTGGCTCCAAGTCATGGGCTCATTCATCGTCTTCGGCAATCTTTGGGGCATGTCTTTCGCATTTGGATCATTTCAAAGTTATTACGAACTCAGCTACATCCCAGACGAGTCGGCAAGCTCAATCTCATGGATCGGTACTGTCACTATCTTCCTTCTAATCTTGATTGGTGTCATCAGCGGACCTCTTTTCGATCTTGGATACTTTCGGACGATGCTCATCGTTGGTGCTTTGGGCGAGACTCTCGGTGTCTTCCTGATGAGTGTGAGCAAGACATACTGGCAACTCATGCTTACGCAAGGTGTTCTCATGGGTCTTTCGAACGGACTGTTGTATTTGCCTGGCTTAGCTTTGGTCGGCAGATCATTCAAGAAACACCGAGCAATCGCTATGGGAGTTACGACTTGTGGAGCGCCTGTTGGTGGCATCATATACACCCTGATCTTTCAGCAGCTCATTGGAAAGCTGAGCTTCGGCTGGACAGTGCGTGTCATCGCTTTCGTGATGCTAGGGACATACTCTCTGATCTCATTTCCACTTTTGCTTTGGGGCGCAGCGAATCTGGGAGACATTGCATCAGGCTCGAAACGAAAGCTGTTTGATCGGGGCGCTTTGACCGATCTGCCATTCTGGCTATACAGTAGCAGTAACTTCGTGAGTAAAACGACTACCGCCTCGAAGACAGCAGAACACTGATAGTTCACAGCTCATATTTTGTGGCTACATGGTTCCTTTCGTCTTTATTCCCTCTTACGGCGAACTTATTCTCGGCATCTCGCGCAGCATGTCACTCTACGTGTCGATGATCTCTCAAGCCAGCAGTATCCTCGGACGACTCGTTGCAGGTTACTCTGCATCAAGAGTCGGCGTCATGGTCAATTGGATCACCTGCGTCCTCGTATCCGGAATTGTCGCCATCGCCTGGCACGGCATCAACTCTCTGGGTGGATTTATCACAATTGCAGCACTGTATGGCTGCTTCAGCGGAGCTCTGATTCCGCTGCCACCGACTGTCTTTCCCAAAGTCTGTCCGGATCCCAAGGTCTACGGAGCTCGACTTGGAATGGCTCAAGGATTTGGCTCTATTGCTAGCTTGATCGGACCTCCGATTGCTGCAGCCCTTGCTTCGGCATCGAGTAAAGGCGGCAAGACCAACTACCTCGGACTACAGCTCTTTGCCGGTTGCATTATGGTCGCCGGAGCTTGCAACCTGTTTGTGCTCTGGTTCACGCTTATGCGGCGACGGAATGGTGGGTCAAGATGGATATGAGACGTAGATCACATTTTGTCTGACATCCACGCCGCCAAAAACAACCTTGCAGAGGTTCCAAGCGGAGCGTGGCGATTATAGTCAGCGAGAAAGACTTAAGAACCTGGCTCCAGACATATCTCTATCTCTGGATGCGAACCTGAAGAGCCAGGTCTACAAGGCAGGCTAGCTAAGCTCGATTCCACCCGGGTATTTCTGCTTGAGCCTCCGATCCATTTGTGAACCATCTTAGATCCCAGGGGACTCTTCAACATCAGGCATAGACGCTTGACGAACAGCTTCCGAGCAGGATGAGTGCGAAGCTAAAGAGTATGAGGCAACAATCGCCACAAGCTGCTCCAGGCCGCGGGCAGTCGTAGCCTGGAAGAGAGCGAAGTGTCTCGCTCACTTCGGCAACGTCAGCGCCGGGAGCAAGAATATATTTCTTGTTTCTACTTTGGAGACGCAGGTACAGATTCACGCCAATCCACTCAATAGTGGTCATGTACGCGGAACTATAGATAATAATAGGCACTGAGGTGGAACAATTCCTGAGCCTTGGACAGATCTCACTGCTCACACCAAAACCTATTGTCCCTGAATCACTCTCAGAACATTCTCCTCCTCAATCTCATTAATCCTAACCTCAACTTCCGTCTCACCAGCCTTCTTCCCCTCATAATCCAAACAAACATCCATCGTCCTCTTCAGCAACTCAGCTTTCCTCGGCCCATCCAAAGTCCCTTTCATAACATCAATCACGACTCTGATATATCCATAGCTCATCTCATCACCTCCATTGACTCCTATCAACTCAAATCAGCAGAATCCATTGCCACAGGACGGCCTTTTCACATACCACCAACAGTTAAGAAGTAGCCTTTAGCATTGTGCAGCATATGATGTAAGATTTTGATACTGCTTGAAGGGAGGGTTGGGTCGAATTGGCGATGGGAGATCAAAAATTTCTTTGGTAAGTCGTGGAATGTTCGGGTTGCTTTGCTCGAGACTGCGATATTGTATGTTACTGCCATTTTCAAAGAATTCAGTGGTTTTAGTTGATCCTGCTCTGTGATGTATGGTGTTCCTTTCTTTGTGTGGAATGAAGTTAACAGTGCTTCTGTATCAAATAAAGTGTGAGAGAATCAGCTCTCCGGTGTGTCTTCTTTACGTTTTAAGCTGCATATGAGCTCATGCATGTTGGAAGTGGGCAGAGAGGCTGAGCACTTGGTTGCGTCCGGGCATGATCTGCCTTTGGGGGCCGAACAAGACAGTCACAGTCACGAGCTCTGTACTGACGTCTGGGCATGAGGAAGCACATTAATTTCTTGCAGTGCCGACGAGGTTGTGTATAACAGCTGACAATATCATTCGAATGTAGTTACCTGTACGCCCGGCTAAGCCCTACTATACTAGTATAAGCAGAGCAACTCAATGCACCCAATTTTGCCTGGTAATTCAATCCAGGTCGTCTTCTCATCAACACCTTCGCCCGACTAACAGGCCAACTCTCGCGCGGTCTTGCCTGACATCTTCTCCTTGTACTCATCGACCTCCCCAACGTCGTTCCGCTCTCTTGCCATTCAGGCATAATTCAATTCTTGTTGGCCGTTTCAGCGTTGCTCATGTCTATGCTTTGTGTGCCGTTCCTGTTTGCGATACATCTACTGGGCCTTCTTTGGCTGGGCCTGAGGAGCGGCACCTCCGATGTAGCGGTTGATATCGGTCTGATCGTGGACGGTCTTGAGCACGCTCTTGATAGACTCCCATGCATTTCGCGCCGCCGGTGGGACGTCTTGGCGCTGGACGAGAACATCACCGCGAGCACCAAGCTGCTTGATCATGCCCTGGACAAAAGTGCTCTGTGAAATGCGAGCACGGAGGAAGATGGTGTATAGGACAAGGATGATCCAGCTGCCCTTCTGGAAGATGAGAGCTGAGCCAGCGATGCGGAACCAGAGAGCAAGCTCAAGGCCAGCGACAATGGACATGCTAGCATCATAGTAGTCCTTGACGAAGCGGCCAATGGTGTCTGCAAGGCCGCTGGACTGTGGCTTCTGGCCAGCTGGGGTCGCTGGAGGTGGCTGGATGGTTGGGAGGAGGATTCCTCGGGTGTAGGTCAGGACGTGGAAGATACTGTAGACGGCGTATGGGAGCATGGCGAGCGGGTACTGGCGCGAGAAGAGCCACAGGAGGGCCATCGCTGTACAAATGTCTTATCAGTATAATATTCCTCCTGCTTGATCGAGTGTCTGCTTACCCAGATATTGCACATTCTCATCTCCAACCAAAGCCAATGGGCTTGCTGGCTGCTTGCCGCTCTTCGCACGTGCTCGGTAGCCCTTGAATACGACAATACCGTAGGTCGCGGCCGCGGCGACAAAGGCGGTGCGGTAGCTGAACTGTGCCCAGCGGCTGTAGTACTTGAGGAAGACGTAGCTCAGACCATAGCGGAATGTGGTGAGCAGTAGCGCGACGTGCCCGACGAACCATGCCTTACAGTGTCAGCGTGCAGTTTGGTCAGTCTTTACTTCGCGATTCCCTTACAAATTGAAGTGTCTGGGCCAGAGCCAACAATCTCTCTTGTAGAGAGGCATCTGCTGCTGGAGGGGCCATTGCGGGCGGTCAGGGCGGTGCTGTTCGGCGCTGCTCGATATTGTCTCGAATATGTCTGATCTGAGATGTGTGCAGGCGAATTGATTGCTTCACTGAGCTGTGACCGGGATTGAAAGTGTAGCAAGATAGTGAAGAAGGTGGTTCTTCGTGGTAGGGAAAGGCCAGCTTGAACCTCCAGTTCCAAACTTGGAACCTGGTGTTGAGGCACACCACGCCTTGGCACGCTTTCGTCATTCACAAGCCACAGACCCTTCGTTCACCCTTCGCTACGCGTCATTATACATATGCTCGTCCTACATCTGGTGCTCACCTGTCTCGTGGAAGCATCACGAGCAAAACAGTGGCATCTCGAAAACAAGTGCAAACACCATTCATGGCCATGACTCGATGTCCAAAACAGTCCCTGAAACGCCTCCCGGTCTCTCATCCTCCTATCCTGAGCCATCGCAGCAAGCCAGCACTGCACGCGAGTCAGCAAGATCTCTTCCTCCAGGCACTGCCGTAGAATCATCGTGGTGCATCAAAAGAAGGTCTTTTCATGACATGGACCAAGACTGAAAGCACCAGAAATGACCACGATCTCGCGATTGGCGCGGCAGGAAGACGCTGAGGCCGTAGTTCAGTTATCGCAGCGAGTCCAAGCTGCTCTCACGGCATCCGGGAGTTTGCAACATCTCAGGGCTGTAGAGGTAGAGCACGTCTTGGAAGAAATTGAGAGGCATGAGTGCTTCGTTTTAGAAGATCGGTTGACTGCACAGATTATTGGTGCCGCGAGCACTGGGGCAATACATCGTGATTACTACCCAGATGCTGATGTTTTCTCCTTAAACAACTATACCAAACCCTGGGTATATCTTTACTCTGTCATGCTCGACCCAAGTCACCAAAGTCGTGGTCTTGGCAAGAGTTTCGTTGGAGACTACGTCAAACATCTAGAAGAAGTGTTTGGTGGAGGCACAATCATTCTTGATTGTTGGGCTGGCAATGACAAACTGCGAGACTTCTACACGAGGGCTGGCTTCACGTTTGCAGCTGTCGTGCCAGAGAATGACTATGAGGTCGCAGTCTTCTATCGAGAATTGTCCAACCAGTTCTCAGCCAATGGTAATACTTCGGAAGATCGAGAGCTCCTCGCATATGATGTGCCAAGCGCTCCTATTCAAGCAGCATTCGAAACAATCAAAAGGATCGTGTCAGGACAGCACTGACCGCCCACATGTTGGGCCCTCAAAATCCCATTCGCTGCGCGACAACGTGGGAATCCTTGATCAGTAGTCAGACACCTCAGCATTACTGCAGGAACGCAATGCGAACTTGGAAGATCTTCTGCAGCAAACACTAGTGCTAGAGTAGATGAAAAGAAATGAACTCAGATGATTTGGACCTTCACTTCAATTGCCGAATCTCTCACATGCCGGCAGTCGAAAGAGGAAGAGCAGCACGTGCTGTGTTGTGTCCCAATAGAGTTTGAGCTTACAGCAGACGTCACCGCGGCCCGTGCTCCGAGCCGAGTGCTTTTCTCTGGCCTAAGATTTCAGTCTCTTCACTATTGTGACAATGTGAACCACCAAGTCACCCCTTGAACGCCCTTCCTATGGTGATGCCTCTTTGGAGGTTATCTACCCGCCGATAAACCACAACAACACCTTCCACTACAGCGATCATGCGCCAGACCTGTATCTTTAGTGGCAGCAGCTGCCCGAGTTTAGTCAACGCGATTTGCCAAAGACTCGGACAGAAGCCGGCTGAGGTCGACCTGAAGAAATTTGCGAATGGCGAGACGTCAGTCGAGATTAGTATGAAACACATCACTTAATCTCCAGTCGCGTAACGCGCTGCTGACCTGCCTCCAAGAGACCTCGGTTCGCGATCAAGATGTCTTCATTGTGCAGAGTGGGAGCAGCCAGTATGACCCTCGAGCTTGATACCTCGCATGAAGCTCCGCTGACTGGTCAGGATCAACGACAATGTCATGGAGATGCTCATCATGATCTCTGCCTGCAAAGGTGGCTCTGCCCGCAGCATCACAGGTGAGTGAGCAAGAAAGACAGTTCCCGGGTTATCCCGACCTGAGGAATGGCTGCTCATGCTGAACATAGCTGTGATGCCATACTTCCCATACTCGCGCCAATCGAAGAAGAAAGCTCACCGAGGAGCTATCACAGCCCGCATGCTCGCGAACCTCATGAAAGTCGCAGGCGTTAACCACGTCATTACCATTGACCTACATGCCACGCAGATGCAGGGCTTCTTCAAGTGTCCCGTTGACAACCTCTTCGCCGAACCACTGCTCAGCAAATGGATCCGTCAAAACATTCCAGATTGGTTTGACAGCGTGGTAGTGAGCAAGAACCCAGGTGGGACGAAAAGAGTGACGAGTTTGGCCGATAGATTGGGCTTGCACTTTGGCATTGTGACCACAGACAGGAGAAGGCCGAAGCATCCGCCAAGTATGATGAACTCGGCAATTTTCGAAAGGCTAGGCGAGGATGGCACCAATGATCGAGAGGCTTTGGAAGAAGAGGCAGATGAAAACCGGCAGAACTCGCCCAATAGGAGTAAGACATCCCCGGACAGGACACAGATCGATCCTAAAGAGCGAGATTGGGCAAGCCCCAAGTCGAAGTCGCCGCCAGGTGGTGGTCGCAGATATCCTTATCGGCCTGCAGCTCCTCGAGCGACAACAGCTTCGGCCTATTCCTCTGCTGCGCAAGCAAGACTTGCCAATGGCAGTGGCCCTACCTCCCATCCGTTGGCGAATGCACATCGACCTGACTCAATTGACGAAGGAAATGAGGACAAGGACGAAAAGAAAACTGAAGATAGCGTTGAGGGCACCGGTCTCCAACGCGTGCGAACTGTGCCGACAGTAGAGCCGTCACACGATGACGATGGCTATGAGGAATCAGAAGGCGACGATGATACGGACGAGCGGGCTCGGGATGTCATCACAGGTCGCCTCATTCATGGCCACATTGTGGACGATGATGTGCCTTCACCAAGCATGTCTCACTACTCTGCAAATCGCAATCGGCAATCCAGTGAGGATGAAGACGCACCAGAACATATGATGCAGTCTTTCGTCTCCACGACATCCTCTCGCTGGGGTGCTGGCAATGGCCAGGCCGGTGGTCTTGGCGGTACCGGCGACGCTACACATTCTGATGAAGAGGAAGAAGAAGCCCTTCAGAATCCAGAGATTGAGACCCATGTCACACTCGTCGGTAATGTTCGCGACAGATCAGTCATCATCGTGGACGACATGATCGACAAGACAGGATCCTGGATTGCCGCAGCAGAGACTGTGGTCAAGCGAGGGCAGGCCACGAAAGTCTACTGCATGGCCACCCATGGTCTCTTTGGCGGCGACAGTCTGCAACAACTTGAAGAGTGCGACGAGGTCGAGGCGGTCATCGTGACCAACGCTTTCCCCATACCGGAGGAGACCAGACGCAAGTCCCGCAAACTCATCGTCCTGGACGTTTCTGGACTCCTGGCTGAGGCGATCCGACGGAACCATCATGGAGAGTCTATAAGTCAGCTCTACCATATCATGGACTGATCGCATCGACCTTGGCATACTCTGGTGCGGCTAGTTGAGATTCACCATCGGCGTTCTGGAAGAGGATATGCAACGGACACTTCGGCGAAAGTGATGCGATACTTGATTCCCGCTCACCAGGATGAGCGCTTTATGATACGATGTGCTTGACACGTACGAACATCAGCCTTGATGGCTGCTGATGTCGAGCTTGTTGCTGTGCCACCAAATTGGCTTCGGCGACCCAGGCTGTTTTGGAAAAGAGCAAAAGTTCATCACTCTCAAACACGTCCCTTCCTTATCACTTTTCCCTTATCCAGCGATGCAGGTGTCTTAGCACTTGCCCGGGTCTTCTCCTTGTATGAGAAGTGCCTGGAACGGAGCGTTGGTATATCAATCTTAGCACCGGGAATAGAAGGCCTGTTTCTCAGGTCCCTCTTAAGTGAGGGTGGGAGAGATGGGCAAGAGAACCTCTTGGACAAATGTGGACTCATCCCCATGATGACGCTCACGGATATGATAGCAAGACTTTCGCTACTTCAAATGGTAAGGAACAATCTTACACCGACGTTAGCCAAGCAAGAAGAGGAACCACAATAACAAAAAAGAAGCTTAGGGCGGAGGGATACTATATACAAATTACTTGTTGCGCTATATAACGATATACCGCTCTAAGATATCTATATTTCTTAATAGATATTTTACTATTCTTAGAGTTAGATACTTTCGCTATCTATAAGTATTTTATAATCTACTTCTTAGTTACTTAAGCCTATAAGAAAATTATATACTCTAATTCCGAGTAGCTCGAATTATATATATAATTAGAAGAAATTCTAACCCTACTCTAGTCTCTCGTAATTATATCGTATCGTAAGCCTAAATAATAAATATATCTCTATATATAATTACTATTTCTATAGGATATTAAACTATATCTAAATACTAGTATTAGCGAGACTTCCTTAGCTATTACTCTAAAAGGAATAAGTTTACTAATTCCTTATATTATCTTTTTCTAGATTCCCTAAAGTCTAAAATATAAGAAGTCTAGTATATCGGTATTAGTATAAGTATTAAGCTATAATAATATAGCCGGATATATACTTATAGCTTTCTAATACTCTTCTAGGCTTCCTTAAGCTCTAAAATACGATCTATTATCTCGCTAGTAGTAGCTTTAAGGTTCTTTATACTTAATTTAAAAGGAAAATATATATTATACTAGAAATTATTTCTAGATAGGTTCGTTTTAACTTTATTATAAAGATTCGCTAATTTTTTAATACTATAGATAAGTAAGATATAGTTCTTCGTTATTTCGCGCTTTAGTATCTCTAGGCGATCGATTAATACTTTAATATTCCTCTTATTCTACTTATTAAATTCCTTCTTTAACTAGTCGATAATAGCTTATATTTCTAGTAGATAGATAGGCTTCTTTATCTTAGCCGGCTTATTATTATACGCGCTATCTATAGCCCGCTTTTTATCTACTAAGATACCTAAAGTTATACTAGATAGAAATTTAGTTTATTAGTAGTAGATATAAGGAAATATAATATAGATAGTAGAGAGAACGTAGTAAAGCGTAAGGAACTAGTATAAGATACCGCGCTTCTTAGAAGAGCTTATAGAGAATAAAATAGTATCTTAACTATTCTAGTATATAGTATACTATACTTCTACTATAGCCTCGTATCCTAAATAATACTCGTCTACTAAGTATAAGGCTCTAGTTAATAAAGAAGGCGTTATAGACGATTCGCTATAGAGTATAGGAATATATAGAACCTATATTAATAGTTATCCGTATAAATAATATTAAAAGGCGAAAAGATATTATAATCTTAGATAGTCCTATCTAGAGTAGGATCTTTCTAATTATACTTTCGTATTATATTAGAGTCTCTACGAAAACTTAGATCTAAGATTAAGCGCTATCTAGAAAGTTCGATAGAGCTATTAAGGATCCTAGAGTATATTATTAGGTATAACTATAGTACTAAAGCCGAAGGCGATATCTTCTCTATAATCTATTCTAGCTCTTATATTCTAAGATCTAGAGAGTTCGGTCTAGCTAATAGTACTATTAACTATAGCCGTAGCTATAGTATTAGCTTAAAGTTTATAGACCGCTTCGTCGAGCTTAACTCTTATAAGCTAGATTAGTAAAGTAATATCCTTCTTTTTAACGTTAAAAATACTACTAGTACTAGAACTAGCGAGTAGAAATACTTTACTTTCCTAGTATAAAGGGCTATAGTCGCTTTCTTTATCTATATTATATTTACTAATCCGTTATTCGTAGATATAGTACCTAACTATCTATAAGATTAGTCGTCGCTATAAGGGTAATATTAGAATTACTATAACGATAAAGAAAATATTATAGTAATTAGTATATTAGTACTATCTCTATACGTCTATAGGATAATAGATCTATATTCTTTACTATATTAGATACCTATTAGTATATTCTCTATAGCTCTTAAGCGTATCTATAATTATATTCTCGGATATAGGATATATATTAATCTAGTAACTAGTATAGTATTCCTAGAGTAGAACCTACTTATAACTCCTAAGCTAACTACGTTTATAAAGCCGTATAAGGATAACGTATAATTTACGGCCTTCTAGGAAGCTATATATATTCGATACTACTATATAAAATCGAGCGATATCTAATTCGATTTCGTTAGTCTCTAATCTCGCCTTACTAACTTTAAATTAAACGATAAACTAGTTTAGTATAAATTCGAATCTAGAACGAGGTCCTAGAATATATACTTCTATAATATCTAAGTATTTCGCGAGAGAAAAGGTATTAACTACTATTACTTTATAGCTTTTAAAAGATTCGACTTCTTCTTCTATTAGTTCGAGCTTTTAGACTAGCTAAGATAGTACTATTTCTTTTTTATATCTAAGCGAGAGATCCTAGACGATTTCTACTAAGCTACTAACTAGTATAAGAGCTTTAAGTAATTTTCGAGATTTAGGATCGATATAGATAAGAATATATAATAGATCTAGAAGATAAGGATAATAATCGAAAGTTATTTTAAGCCTTATAGATCTAGAAATCGCCTAGTAAGAGAGAATAAAGTCCTCTATTAGGCTTAAGTAAGCTCTATAGTAGGATCCGAAGCTAAAGCTATAGGATCTATAGACTAAGAGGATAATATATAAGTATACCGCGATATTAATTAAAAGTTAAGTACTTTAGAATAGAGAGTATATACGAGTATAACGACTCTCGGTATACGTCGCTTCTATCGCTTACTTATAGACTAGTATATATAGAGAAAGTATAGTCTACTTATCGTATTAGCTAAGTATAATCCGTATAGATAGCTAGTATACTACCGCTATATCTAGTTAGACTTAGAGTAGCGAGACTAGATAGAACTCGGCTAACTACTCTAGATCGCTTATATATTCTTATTATTAACGCTATATATACTAATAGTCTATATTATTCGATATAGAGAATATAATTTTTAAGGCCTAACCTTTATCTAGACCTAATTTTAGCGACTAAATACCTATATATAACCTCGACTTATTATATATAACCTTTTTAGACTAGATACCCTTTACTCGCCGCTTAATCTAGTAGTAATCCTATTAGAGGATATTTATTTAATAAGAAACTAGTATTAGATACTACTAAGTAACGACTAAATAGCGGTATATAACTAGACTTCTAAGATACTAAATCTATTAAGTATATTATATACCGGCTTATTTACTTCTAAGTACGCCTTAATAAATAGGCCTTTAGAGTATTCTATAGACTATAGCGCTTAGCTATAGTAGCTAATCGATAGCTTTTATAATCTTAGAATAGTCTATTATCCGTCTAGGAATACTCGATAGCTAAGCGACTATCGATATAGCCTATAATAGATATTATAGGATCTAAAGGATAGGTAGGTCTAAGATATAATATAGGAGGATAATAGCGATAATAAGGAAGCTAATAATTTCTAGTAATAAAGATAGTCGAAGGAGATTAGAATAGAGTAGAAATACTAGTTACGGCTTTAACGCTTTAAAAAGTATTCCTATTCTAGTAATTTCTTTTAGTAATATAATAGTATCTTATAATAAGTATCTACTATAACTACTACTATAAATAGCTATCCTCGTTTAGACTCTATATAAAGGCCTCGAACTACTTCTTCTTCCCTATTACTAGCCTTCTCTTCCTTTTATTATAACTCTTTATTATCTTACTTAAACTCGTCTTTATTATTCTCTATCTCCTCTAAGACCTACTATTAACCCTCTTTAAACTCTTTAATACTAGAGTTTATAATATTATTAAAATCTAAACGATAAATAGAGTAGCGATTATTTCTTCTATTATTTATTATCGTTAGTATTATACTATAAGCTTACGTTACTCTAGAAAGAGGCTTCGCTCTCGTCGTTATTCCCTTATAAGTTCTAATTACTATTATTTACTATTCCGTTATTAAGGATAATATCTAAATAATCCTCTAAAGTCTATCTTTTTAATATCCTTCGACTTCTTCCTTTCTATAGATTAGTCTCTATAATCTTACTATAAGGTAATAAGCCTACTCTAAAATCGACTTTAGCGCTTAGAGCTTATAAATAATTATTAGTATCTAAGATATTAGGAACTATACGTTCTTCTTAATCGGCTAAGTATACTAGCTATAGTATTCTAATATTAATATTCGTAGCCTAACTATAGTCTTCGTTACCTATAAATACTTTAAAGTAGTCTATAAACTATTCTAGGCTAATTTAAGTATAGAAGACTTTATTATAACTAGTAACTCTACGAATATAAGTAGCTATAGTATACTCTAGATTACTATAATAGCGTTTAAGAAGACTAATATACTCGAGGATAAGTTTACGACGAACGGATAGGTTAGTAATCGATATTCCCTATTAATAGGTAGTTTAAGTACTATTTATTACTATAGCGGCTAGCGCGTTAATAGAGGTATTATCTAACTATAAGTTTATAGTAGATAGCTTATATATAAGCTCTATATTAGTCTATATTATAGTATTCGTATCGGATAGTAGCGTCTTAATAGTCGTACTATTTACTATTTACTATACTTAGTTTTAGTAAGAAATATTACTTAGTTTAGAAGGTAATCTTAAGTATTCTATAGACTCTTCGTTCGCTTTCGACTTTTTCTCTACTAGCTTTAGCTATAAGTTATTCTTAGTTACTTTTAAGTAGGAGGCGTTATATATAGCTATAGTTATCTTCTATCTCGAGCCTCTTAAAGATCCTTATAGTTATACTTTAAGTTCTATCTTTAGCTTAGCGATTTTTATAAGGATTCTATCTTTTAGCTACGATCTCCCTCTACTATTTATATAATAGTAAAAATACTATATAAGACTATTAGTAGTCTAGCTAGTTTTATATCTTATATTATAGGCTTCTACTCGCCGAATCTTAGCTCCGTATCTAGTCTAAGAATCGTTAATATATAACTTAAGTATACTAATCTTCTTTTCTAGAGTCTAAGCGATTAATAATAATTTTTATATAGAGCTTGCCTCTATTAGTAGTACCGAGCCTTACGATAAAGTAGTTCTAGGCAACGATATACTTTCGGTAAGAGCTTAGCCTTAACGTTTAGTAGCTTAAAAGAGAAATTATATAAAAGTCTTTATAGAAGCTAAACGTCTATCTATTACCTTAGTAGTTCTTAAAGCAAGTAGTATTAATAAATAAAGAAGCTTACTTAGCGATTTAAAGCGTTATATAAAAGGAAAAGTTAGTTACTTAATATATAAAACTAGAGTTAAAACTCCTATAAATAAGTATACTATAATCTAGTTTTTAAATAATCTCGACGCGAGTATACTTCTTAGTATTAGTATCTATCGAGATAGGTAATATACTTCTATAATTAAGTCTTTATATTAGAGAATACTATTATATCTCTATTCCTATCCCTTCTAGTCTAAATCCTCTATTATTTATATCCTTACTAGCCTCTAAATATAAGAATACTAGATATACTTTAAGCTATATATTTACTTCTCGCTCTTACTTTACTATAAGCTTCCTATAGTAGCGGAGGTATAACCGAGCTTAGTAGATCTCTACTTCGCGAAAGATCTCTTTCTTAGCTTTATATATCTCGTTATCGAAGGATTCCTATATTACTCGTTTAATTATAGCTAATATAGCTCGAGACTATTTTATTAACTCGAGTACTTATATCCGATAATTAGATATACTAGATATAGGCGTCTATCTATTCTACCGAAGCTCTAGGATTACTTACTATACTAGTAAGAAGACGTCCTAGTTATATAGTAGATATAGGAATACTAGTACTATTTCTACGCTAATATTAGTATCGATTAACGTATTATTACTAAGAGCGCGCTAGAAGTATTTATAGATAAATAAAACCTTTATAGCCTAGTTAGAGTAGCGAGGATACGAGTTAACCTCTTAGATCTAGTATAAAATCGCGTCTCGATCTATCGCTAGTAGTACTATTCGTATACTAGTTAAGGCTAATAGACTAGTACTTATATAAGGAGTTATAGAATAAGTACTTATATTAGTAACTAATTCTATAGCTTATATAAGCGGAAGCGTAATAGGCCTATATAATATAATACTATCTACTAAATATAGAAGAGCTAAAAGAGATAGTAGTAGTATAAAAAAGAAGCCTAAGATTCGAGAAGTAGGGCCTTTACCTATCCTTTTATACTATCTTAAACTATTACTAGATTATTTTTAGAAGAGAGCCGTAGCCTAGTCTAATATCTAGATATTCGATTATAACCTCGACTCTATACTTCGCTAGCTACTATAAAATAAAGTAATCGCTATAGTATTAAATAAAATAGCCTATTACTTTAGTCGCGGCTTCTTCTATTTCTTACTATCCTAAGTAATCTAGAGAGTACTAAAACGCGAGCTATTACTACTAGTAGATAGAATACTACTAATATCTAGGTAAGTAAAAGTATATCCTCGTATATAAGCGAAATAATAAAGTCTAATATACTCGATAGTACCGACTACCTAATCTTACTAGAAATAGACTTTATCTAGGATATATAGACTCGAGACTCCTTTTTCGCCGAGTCGTACCGCGGCTAGTATCTTAAATATAACGCCTTACTTAATCTACTAGTAGGAGCTATTCTATACTTCGCTCTCTAGTATAGTAGTAGCGCTCGCTTTAAGCTATATAAGATATCGCTAACTTCGCTAGTCTTAATCTAGTCTTTACGCGACTTCTATTTACTATTAATCTCTAAGCTTAAAAATATTATATCCCTTTAGATAAAGATAAAGAAAATAAAGCTATATAATTCTAATCTAGATCTCCGGCTCGATACTTTCTCCTATATCTTTAATTAAATAAAAGTTACTAATAGAACTCGAGCTAGACTCGCTATCCTATCTAGCTATTAATAATAGTAGATTAAGAACGTATACTAGATAATTATTATTTACTACTAGTATTCTACTAGCGATATTAAACCTACTTTTAGTACTAGTTATCTCGGCTCTATACTATCTAAAGGATCTATATCTACTATTAGTACTCTACTTAGTATTACTATTAAAGATAATAAAGAAGAGAACTAAGGAATAAGTATAAGTTATAAGAATAGCGTAGCTTTCGATAGTATAGAATATAAGATATAGGATATACTAAGAAATAATAAAATAGAGGTTAGGTTCTTCGAAGAAGATAATAAAGCATTATTTAGAGATTAAGAAATAGAAGTCGAATTAGAACTCTATACGCTATAGAGATTAGCTACTATTTTCCTTTAAACGCTTTATTTAGATTCTCTTTAACTAGATTAGTATTCTAATAGTTAGGATATAAGTTTAGAGCTATTACTTATCTTTAAAGGAGTATCGTTAGTCGAATAAGAAAGGCTATCTATTACTAAGCTTCTAGTCGAATTCTAATATCGCGCGAGAATAATACTATCTACTAATTAAATCTAATATAGCGTCGAGAATAGCTAGAGAGGTCCTCTATCTATACGCTATATCGAGATAAGTTTATTAACTAAATTAAACTTTAAGGAAGATTAGTCTTAAGATAGAAGTACTAAGGATTAATCGCCTTATCTTTTAGTAAGTAGATACTATCTACTCTCGAGTAGCCGAAAGTAATATAGCGCTTCTCTAAGAATAAAGAGAACTTTAATTTAGCTAGAATAGCTTTATATCGATATAATCCTTTAGATTTCTAGAGATCGTAGTAGTTATTAGTATAGGACTCGCTAGTCTAGACTAGAAATCGGTTATTCTTTCTATATAATATATTATTAGCTTCGTATATAAGTAGAATTACTAAGGCGAAAACGTCTTTTAGTACGATTAAAGCTATCTCTATATCGTTAGTATATCTTTAGAATTCTTACTAGATTCTATAGTATTCTACGATTACTCCTATTATCTATTTAATCCTCGAGACTATAGCTATCGTCGAATATAACTATACGAGATATTTCTAAACCTTCTAAAGTCTTTATAGGTACGTTCTCTAGCTAAAATATATAGCGCTACGTCGTAATTTAAATATAGTACTAAAAAGATATACTTAATTAGAGTTTAAAGTAGTCCCTAATACTATAGAGTCTTACTAGATAGTACTTAGAAGTAATACGTAGTAAGGCTATTTAGGCTACTAGTATCGTAATTTAACTAGAGTTTTAATTTCGGGAATAATATTAGTCTAGTAGGATAGCGTTTCTATATAATATAATAGATCTAGAATAGCGGACGTTAATATTTAGCTATAGATACTCGTTTATATAGTAACTCTATAGATCTAATTCCTTCGCCTAATTCTAAAGCCTAAAGTAGTAGTCCTTCTAATAGAGTATTAATTACTATATAAACTCTCTACGAATCGCTAGTAGATATACTATATCTTCTTAATACTATAGTACTTTTAAATTTAGTATATAGGCCTACGAGAAATAAATAAAACTTTTACGTATCTATAAAGAAGCGGTAGTTAAATATCGGATCGAAATCTCTCTATTCGGAAATTAAAAATCGAAATATAGTTAGGCTAATAGTAGCTAATAGATATAATAATAGGATACTAAGATTAAGTCGACTTCTAGTTTAGATAAAAGTCTTACGATTATAGGACTTAATAGTCTCTACTTAGATAGCTTATATTTTAAGGCTTTCTAAATAGAAGAGCTCTAGTCGTACCCTAAAGTAGAATCTATAGTACTAGTAGGAGTCTATAAGAGGCTTACTATATTAACTAACGAAGGTATATTATAGTTACGTACGAAAGCTATTAGAAGGCTCTAGGACTTAAGCTTATTAAGAAGGACTTTATAGCTATAAAGTATTTCGGCGGAAGTATAACTATATATATTACTATTATTATAATTAAATAGGATAGCTAGGTTAAATTCGATAGTATTTCTTAAATTAAGATAGTAGAAGAGCCTCTTATAGATATCTATAGCGGAGCTCGGAGTTATTTCGATAGATAATAAATCTTCCTATATTTTATATATCTTAATACTATTAATTAGATAGTCTATATTTATAGTATCGAAGTATAAACGTTCTTAATTATCTCTAATAGATTATACTATAGATAATTCTAACTCTTCTATATAAGATATATTTCCTAGACTAGATACTAGCTTAGAATTATATACTAGGATAGTATCCTTCTTCTTAGCGTTAGTACTAGTAGCTATTCTCTAGTATTATAGATAAGCTCGCGAATAGACTACTTAATACTTAAGGTTTACGGCGCGTCTTACTAATTAGAAATACGTAATCTACGTTAATATATATATAATTATAAAGAAGAGCGAGGCTTTAATCTTATATAGAGTAGATAGATTATTAAGATTATAAGGAGAACTAAGAAGCTTACTACTTTCTCCTAAGATAGATTACCGGCTATAGTATTTATAATAAGATAGTAATAGATATATAAGGACGTAGTAAGCCGGCTCCGAACCGCGCCGTTAGTTTCTTATATATAAGTCTAAGTAATAGATAGATATAAGAAGAAGATAATAGAAGTAGTACTTAGTATCTTTACTTAGAAATAAGCTAATAGATAGTCCTAAAATCTACTAAGCTATATAACTACTAAAACGTCTCGTACTTTATTAATATTATAGATTATTATAATCTTTAAATTAAATACGACTCGTATAGATACTATAATAGGTATCGTTCCCTATTTACTATCTTCTTATATATACGATATATTTAAGTTAATCTAGTATCTATAGATATCTACCTATTACTCTTATAAGTACTATATATAGATATCTACTTATTACTAGTATTCTCTACTAATAGAGATACGAATTCTCCGTTACCTTTATTATCTAAAGATATAGAGTAGTCTATTTTATTACCTTTAAATCTAGGAAAGCCTATCTTTAGTTATACCTTTACTACGCGATTTAGAGGTTTACGAGTACGATCTACTAGCGTCTCTAATAATAGAGGTACGGACTCTCTATTATATTTATTATCTAATAATATATATTAGTCTATCTCGTCGCCTTTAAATCTAGGTAAGCTTATCTTAGGCTATAACTTTATTATATACTTTAGATATTTCTAAGGACGATCTACTACTAGAGATATAGAGCTAATTATAATATAGTACTTTTCCGATTTATTAAAGGATACTAATAATAGTAGCTATAAGGACGTATATATAGTATACTATATATTAGCCGTACTAAGCCTTAGGAGGGCCTAGCTTAGCCTATTCTAGGCTATTCTAGCTTTTATAGCTTCTTTATACTCTCTCCTTTCCCTTCCTTATCGATTTAAGTATCTTATATTTAGGATAGTTTAGCCTATATATTATAACCTACTCTTATATACGAATCGATCTTCTAATATATAACGAACTATTTAGTAATAGCTTCTATTTTAAGGAAGGCTAGTAAATAAACCGCCTAATCTAGAAGCGAGCTAGAAGGCTTAGTAATACTAGATACTATTCCTAAGAAGGAGAGTAATATATCTATAGAAGGTAACGAAGATAAAGGACTAGCCCTACCTAATAAGAACGGATCTATAGAGGACTAGAGAGGGCCGGTCGATAACTAATCTAGCTTAGATAACGATAATCTAGAGCGATAGATCCTTATAGTCGAGAAAGAGGCTAAGAAGATAGAATAACGAGCTAAACTAGCTAAAATTAAAGCTAGGACTATTATAGCGAACGCGACGATTACGGAACTAGCGGCCGGGAGACTACTAGCTATTATTAGTCGGCCTATCTTAGACTATACTATACTAACCTTAACTATAATCCCTAAGACTCGTAATCTAACGGTCTTTATAGATAAGAACCGAGTAGAATAGTAGTAATAGGCCGACTTAGTAGAGAGAATCTTCTATAGAAACCTAACTATCTATATTACTAAGCTTACTAAGATAGACTTCGGCGAGGAATAGATCGATTATAAATACTAGTCGAAATAGAAGTACTATACTAAGTCGCTTAGGATAACCTAATCTATATAGAAAGAAATAAAGGTATATATACTAGACTCGATAGGATCTATAAAGGAAAGAGCCTAATAGGCCTATATACGACTTCGTTACGCTAAATAAAGCCTCTAAGATCTATTAGAGCTTATAGAGTATATAAAGATCTAGTAGGACGAGATTAGTAAGGATAGATAGTCCTAATAGATATATACTTTTACGATAGTACTATACGATAACCTCTAGAAGAGACTAAGTCTTATTAAACTACTACTAGCTATTCTAATAGAGATAGAGGATAGAGCGTATAAATAATAGAGGTATATAAAACTAATAGAAGATAGTAGGGCGAAGGGAAAGGATCGCCTACGCTTTAATACGATCTATAGTAATATAGATAAGGATATACTAGACTATAAACGACTATCCGGATCCTAATAGTAGCCTAATAGTCTATCGAGGCCTAATTCGGACTACGGACTATTTTAGAGGGCTAACGATAACTAGATTCGTTACTACTACTACTAAGAGATAGGCTATAAGCGACCGGAATATCTAGCTTTAAAATAGAAGAGATCGGAAAATAATAGCCCTACGCTATAGAACGCCTTATTATAGCTAGAGAAGTTTTATATATAGAGAAGTAGAGATAATCTATAGAGCCGGACTCTAAGATATTAAAGCCTTATAAGGAGCTAATTAGGCTCGATCTAGAGTTTACTAAGCTAGATAGATCTAAGAAGGTAAAGGGCTTACTAGATTATAGCGCCTAAGGTAACTTTATTAGTAATATACTAGCTAAAGAGCTCGGTTTATATCTAGAGTATAAGTCTAGTACTCGATATAGGATTCTTAATAGTTAGAGCCTATCTATTAATAGCTACTATCGCGTAAAGTTTCTAGCGCTAGATATAAATAGTATAGCGAGAGGATATATAGATAATTTTACTATAGATAGGATTTACGGTTTCGATATAGTCCTAGATATATCCTAGTTATCCTAATAGAATCCTACTATTAATTTCTACTACTATATAGTAGTATAGAGAAAACGAAATAGCCGAAAATAGTATAAGTTAGCCCTTATTATTATAGTAACTATACTATAAGATATATTAGATCCCTCGACTATACTATATATAGGATCGCTAGCGCTAAATAACCTCTTATTAATAAATATTATCCCGGATCGGTATAAGAAGTACTCGAAGATCTTCTCTAATAAGGATACGTTACTATTACTAGATTATAAGCTATATAAATTAAGTATCGACCTTATAGATAGTAAGTTACTTCTATAAGGCCTATTATATAACCTCTTAGAAATAGAGCTAGAGGTTCTATAGAAGTACCTAGAAGAGTACTTCGAGAAGGACTAGATTAGATCTTCGAGATTACTAGCCGATATAGGTATCCTCTTCGCGAAGAAGAAAAACGGTAGTCTATACTTATATATTAACTATTAGGCCTTAAATACTATTACTATTAAGAATCGCTATTCTCTTCTACTTATCTAGGAGTTCTTAAATAGGTTAGTAGGCTCGAACGTATATACTAAGCTCGATATACGTAATACCTACTATAGGCTCCGTATTAAAGATAATAACGAGTAGAAAACGGCCTTTAGGACCCGTTATAGCCTCTTTAAGTATATAGTAGTCCTATTTAGGCTTATAAATACTCTAGGAATCTTCTAGATATATATTAATAGTACCTTATTAGATCTAATTAACGTATTCTACTATAAGGACCTCGAGAAGGTAATATCTCCTACTAAGGCTTATCTTAGCGTATATACTATATATATAATATATAGGCTTTTTATATAGCGTCGTATATATACTCGAATATATACTTATTAGTTCTACCTTCTATCGACTTATCGGTTAATAGATATCCTATACGTTACTATATACCTAGCCCTTTATAGTTCTAATAAGTCTATCTATTATAGCGGCCTATAGGACCTTATATAATAGACGTAGGCGAAGCGACCGTATCGGGCGATAAAACTAATAATAATAATATACCTATAACCGACGAGGAATATATCTAATAGGATACCGAATAATAAGCTATACTTAATAAGTAATAGGCTACGCTAAACGAGCGCCTTATATACGAAAAGATAGAATAGAAACTACTAAAATAAGAAGTCTAAGCTTAGGAGATCGAGCGTAAAAATATACGTCTTTATATATAGCGCGATACTAGAAGAGTATAGATAAGAGCTAGTCGAGAAGTAGGTAACGAGTAACTAGAATAAGAGCCTATAGGACCTATTACTACTAATAACTCTAACTCTTCCGACTCCGAGTCTATAGAGACTATATCTTATATCCTTCTATATCGACTAAGTCTACGTTCTATACCGGTATATATTCTAAGCGATATAGGTAAGCTAAGTATAGTAGACGTAGTCGCGGGCCTTACGAGTAGTAAGCTATAACTAAAGGAACCTAAGCCTTTTAGAGGTAATACTATTAAGGAGATAAGGAGGTTTCTATAGGAACTAGCCTTAATCTTTATACTATCTAGGAATATCTATCGTACGAATAATAGTAAGACGCTTTATAGTATTATATACCTCGTAGGCGATACGTATAAGAAGTAGTATAATAACTACGATATCGAGAACCTAGATATATATATATATATTAGGATTTTAAGGACTTCTACTATAACTATATCGGTAATCCTATAAACTATATACTTAACGTAACTCTCGAGTATAAGAGTATTCGTTAGTATAAGAACTAGTCGGTTTAGAACTTTATCCTCGAGCTTATAGTACTAGAAGATTAGCTAAGCGACTATACTAAGGCGTAACGAATACGATATCTACTCGTAAAGCTATAGCCTACGCTACGTAGCGTAATCGTTAAGTACTACGCCGTCCTAGTATTATAATAAGAGCTCGTAGAGCTTACGGCTTATATTAAAATACTAGATAAGGTATATAGTAAGCGACGAGAGCGTAACGACGATAACTATAGTAAGAGTAAGAAGAAGCGTCGCTTCGATAACTATAGTAGTAGTAGTAGTAGTAGTAAGGAGTAGTCTACTCGCGATCGAAAAGTAAGCGATAAGTAGTCGCGAAGTAATAATAAGAAAGATAACTAGGATATTAATAAAGTCGAATATTATAGGTACTATAGGAAGGGCTATTATAAAACCGACTACCTTAACCGCTACTTATAGAAAGATAACGACTCGTATAGTATATATAAGATTAAAGTAGCCGAAGAAGGAAAAGATAAAGTACCGCCTAAGAGCTAAGGGTAAGTACTATAACTAATTCTAGTAGCTTAGTAATCTACGTACTATCGAAGCGAGTACGTAGCGTAATAGTTATATAAAAGGATAACGTATAAGTCGAATACTTACTCGATAATACTATCGATATTAATATTATCTCTCGAGAATTTATCCTTTAGTATTAATCCTAGTAAATCGTAGACGCTATACTTCCCTCTATAGACGGCTTTTAAAGAGAAAGAGGGTACTACTATAGAGCGTACTACCTAAGCCTATATATCGTAGATACGACTAGATAAGAACGGGTTACGAGTAGAACCTTCTATATATTCGAGATACCTAACCTAGATATTATCTTAGGTCGGCCTTAGAGAAGGGATTAGAAGGTTATCGTAGATAGCGTAACCGATACGTAGATATACGGTAAGCCTAGTATAGTAAGCTCGATAATAGTACGGGAACTATAGTAGTTTTAGAAAGATATATATAACGTACCTTATATATATATAATTAACCTATATAGCGTTACGGTTAGTAATAATATAGACCTACTAGAAGAGTTTAAGGACTTTATAGATATCTTTACTATAACTCTAGAGGCTCGACGCTAGCTATATATAGATATAGAATATATAATCGATCTTATCGATAGGAAAAAGCTACTATATAAAGCCCTTTATTACTAGTCTAAGCGAGAACTTCGTAAGCTCCGTAAGTATCTAGTTAAGATATTAGATAATAACTAGATCTAGCCTAGTATAAGCGAAGCGGATACGCCGATCCTATTCGTACTAAAGAAAGATAGTAGTCTCTAACTCTATATCGATTATAGAGGGTTAAACGAAATTACTATTAAGAATCGTTATCCTCTACCCCTTATAAGCGAGACGCTTAATAGGCTTAAGGACGCCGAATAGTATACGTCCTTAGATCTATAGGATACCTACTATCGTATTCGGATTAAGCGAGGCGACGAGTAGAAGACTACGTTTCGTATATACTATAGATACTTCGAGTACCGTATTATATCTTTCGGCTTAACTAACGTATCTATAACGTTTTAAGGATATATTAATAGAGCCCTAGCTAGATTAGTTAATATCTACTATATAGTCTATCTCGATAATATTCTAGTCTATAGTAAGATATAGGAAGATTATATATACGATATACGCGCTATACTTAAGTATCTTCGGATATTCTCTCTATATACGAACTAGAAGAAATACTCGTTTTAGAAGAAATAAGTAGAGTTCCTAGGATATATCGTTAGTACTAAAGGCGTATCGATAGATTAGAGTAGGATAAACGTAATTATAGAGTAGCCGCGACCTACTATACTTACTAAAGTCTAGTCCTTTCTAGGATTCTATAACTTCTATTATAGGTTTATTCCTAACTACTCTTAGATAGTTATACCTCTAATAGCTCTCTCTAAAGGAGCTAAGAATAGTAAGAAGCTAGATTAGATTAAATAGGACGTAGCCGAGAAGTAGGCTTTTAAGAGCCTAAAGGATATCTTCTATTCTATATCGATACTTCGATATTTCGATCCTATAAAGCCCTTATATCTCGAGACCGACGTATCTATATTCGTAGTAGTAGGTATTCTTTTATAATAAGGAGAAGAAGGCTACTAGTACCCTATTACTTTCTAGTTAAGGAAGATAATCTCTATAGAGACTAACTATAAGATCTATAACTAAGAACTATTAGTAGTAGTAGAATCCTTTAAGTATTAGAGACCGTACTTCGACGGCTTATAGTATATAGTATACGTACTCGTCGATTATACTAATCTTAAAGGATTTACGACTATAAAGTAACTAGTTAGTAGGTAGGTAAGGTAGGCTATATTCCTAGTACCCTTCGACTTTATAATTAAGTACTAGATAGGAAAGAAGAATCCTACTAATATACTATCGAGAAGAAGCGACTACGAAGGCGAAATATAAGCGATAAGTAACCTACTATCTATACTCTAAGCTAAGCTTTTAGTATAGTTAGACCTAACTAGAAGTATAGAACTAGTAGTAAAACGTATCTTAGTAATATATATCTCTATAAGAGGATTAGGAGTAACGTAAGTATAGTATAATAACTTCGTTTACTATCTAGTAAGGATAGCGGCTATAGTCGTTAAAGATAACGGCTCTTACTACTATATACTAGATCTATTACTTAGCTTTATATAGATACTCTAGTAATTAGAGCTATTAGCTAAAGAGTTATATAAAGCTACGAAGAGTAATAGTAGCGTATTTAAAGGGTATTCGCTTCGTAATAATATCCTTTTTTAGAGTAATATAATTTATATACTAAAGGATTACGTATTAAGAGTATAGGTTATATATATATATTACGACGACGTCTTAGTAGGGCATTTCGGCTATATAAAGATAGTAGAGTTAATACGTAGGAAGTACTACTAGCCTAATATATCTTAGAAGATAGCTAAGTATATCTCTACTTATAGTATCTACTAGCGGTCGAAGATAAGGCGGTACCGTCTCTATAGCGAACTATCTACGCTACTAATACTAGTAAGACTATAGTAAGAATTAATAATAGACTTTATTACTAATCTTCCGCTAAGTAAGCTTAGCTCCTACGTCTATACTACGATACTCGTAATAGTCGACTACTATATAAAGATAAGCCTCTTTATCCTAACGACGAAGAAGTATATAGCTATAGAGCTTATAGAGATCCTATAAAGGGAGGTAATTAGGAGGTTTAGAGTACTAAGCGGTATTATTAGCGATCGAGGGTCGCTATTTACTAGCTAGTTTTAAAGCGACTTCTACTATAAGACGTATATAAAGCGTAAGCTTAGTACTATATTCTATCTATAGACCGATAGTTAGATAGAGAGAGTAAACTAGATACTAGAGTAGTACCTACGGTACTACTACTTAGAGGACTAAGAAGACTAGGCGTCTTAGCTAGCGTAAGCGGAGTTTATATATAATAATAGTATATACTCTATAATACGTATAAGTCCCTTTAGGATATTATACGGATACGATCTAGATATAGTATCTATATTAACTCTAGCGACTTCTATAGCTCGGGACGAGCTATCTAAGGGAAGGATACTAGCGGCAATCGACGCTATAGATAGATTATAATAAGTATACGAGATACTTATATAACGTTAGAAAACTATAGCTAAGTATTAAGCGAAGTACTATAACGCTTATTATAAAGTAAAGAAGTATAGTATAGATAACCTAGTACTACTAGTATCTAAGAATATTAAGCTAGATATACTAAAAAAGAAACTTAGACTAAAGTTTCTTAGACTATTTTATATTATCGATATAGTAGATATATAGACGTATCGCCTAGCGCTACCGTTAAGTACGAAGATCTATAATATCTTTTATATATTACTACTAGAGCCTTAGAAGGGCTATAAAGGTAAGGAATATAAAGTAAGTATACCTATTATAGAGGAAGCGGATAAGTAGCGAGTAGAAGAGATTATAAAGAAGAGGGTACGGAAATAGAAGGTATATTACCTTATTAAGTAGATAGGATAGCTAGATAAATATAATATATAGGAACTAGCTAAGTACGTTAAAGATACTATAGCGCTTAACGCCTTCGAGGTATAAGCGAAGAATAGATAGAAATAAAATAAGACTAAAATAAGTTAATAGTATATACTCGTTTCGCTATTAAAAAACTATATAGGGCTTAGCGGCCTATAGGTACTAAGTAGTAGAAGAGGAGGTTACGCGTATACGCCGTATAGGCGCGTATTTAGTCGGAGTCGTTACTAGAAGTAATAGTATAGCCTATAATCTTATCGATAGTATCGATAGCCTCGATAAGGCTATTATCGGCTAGATACTAGAGTAGTTAGTATACGAAGCGTATACGATACGGAGTAGTAACTTATATAGCGACTAATCTCGACGAGAGTAGTAAGAGAGGTATAAATACGCTTAAGTATACTAATAGTATTAAGGCTACCGAGTATAGCTATAGCGCTACCGGCGCGCTTACTCTTAAATAAAGTATCGTTAGAGGAGACCTTATTCTTATTATAGTAGAAGGCGCGGAGGGTTAGCTTAATAGCTATACGCGATTAGTATACGAAGCGTAAGCGATAAGTAAGATATATATACTAGAGATAGCTATAGCGAGCTCGTTATCGATATTAGTCTAGACTTACTAGCGCTCCTTAAGGTTATAATAGGCGTCTAGCTCGAACTTATTATACGTAGCGTATACGTCGTATAAGCGCGATAGTAGCGCTAAGAGGGCGGGAGCTAGTACCGGCTTATACTTCTAGTTAATACCCTTATAGCGACGATAGCGGATAGCCTAGCTAGAATCGAAGTAGCCCTCGGTATAGATATCGACTAGATCGACTAGTAAATAATTAGTATATATAGCGTAACTATAATAGGAGCGAGAAGCTTATAGTTAGCGGTTATATAGTCGTAATAGCGGGTATAATCCTCGGCTATAATCTTAGTATATTTCTTAGAAGTAGTAAGTATAGATATAGCGGTTACGCGGCGCTTATCTAGAGTATTAGAGGGACCTATAGTAGCTATAGTAAAGATATTAAGGTTGTTTAAAGAGAAGAAAAGGGTACTTACTAGTAGGTTACTAGACGTAGGAGGGACGTATATATAGTATAGGCTATAAATAAGGGAGACGCTTAGGAATAGGAGAGAGTTCTTAGATAGGCTTCGTAGACTACTTATACTCGCTATATATACTTAAACCCGTTACTATAGACTACCCGTAAAGCCGCTTTACTTTACGTAATTACGAATATATATATAAATAATATAGTAATAAAGCCTTTACTATAAATAGTAAAGGCTAAGTACTAGAATAGTATAGCGACGGAAGTCTCGCGTATAGTAACTAGTATAGAGCGACGAGAACGTACGAGAAGCGTAACGAATACGCTAGATAGGGGAGCTTAATATAAGATTAGGCTATACCTATAGCTAAGGATAGCTATACTAGGAAGAAGGAGATAATTATAAGGACCTCGAGGAGATAATATCTCCTACTAAGGCTTACCTTAGTATATATACCGTATACGTAACGCGTAGGCTTTTTATATAGCGTCGTATATATACTCGAATATATACTTATTAGTTCTACCTTCTATCGACTTATCGATTAACGGATATCCTATATATTACTATATACCTAGCCCCTTATATCTATATTATATATCTCGATAATATACTAATCTTCTCTAAAAATAAAAAGGAATACGAGTAATATATCTTAGCGGTTCTTAAGCGTCTAGAATAGTATAAGCTCTACTATAAACTATCTAAATACGAGTTCTATATAGATTTAGTATCCTTTCTTAGATATAAGGTTAGCTTATAAGGGATAGAGATAGAGCTAGAACGGGTTAATACTATACGAGATTAGCTAGTATCTAAATTAGTATATAATATCCGTATATTTATTAGCTTTATAAACTACTACCGCCGCTTTATTAAGAGATTCTCCTATATCGTAGCGCTACTAAACCGTTTAATAGAGAGGAGGCCTAATATAGTCTATAGTAGTTATAAGTAGTAGAAAAAGGAATTTTAGGAAATCTATATTCCGCCTAATATACTTAAATCGTTCTAAGATCTAAAGGAGGCGTTCTACTCGGCGCCTATATTAAAGTACTTCGATCTAGAAAGGCCTATATAGGTCGAAACTAATATATCGAAATATATAGTATTAGATATCCTATACTAATAGTACGAGTTTAAGGCTAAGATATAGTAGTTCCTAGTTATATACTTCTTAAGAAAGATAAATATAGCGGAGCGGAACTATAATATATACGATATTAAGCTACTAGCTATAGTCGAGATATTTAAGTACTATTAATACTATCTCGAAGGCGCGAGGTATTAGGTAGAGCTAATATTAGACTATAATAACCTATAATAGTTTATAACTACTAAGTCCCTATTAAGGCGCTAAGTAAGATAGATAGAATAGCTCTTCGTATTTAACTTTATAATTATATATATCCTAAGTAAGCTTAATAGTATAGTAGATACGGCGAGTAGAAGGCTAGACTATATAGACGTCGACTATTCTAGCTACTAGATAGCCTAAGAAGATTCTAAACTAGTTCTAAAAGCCTTATAGGCCTAGTTAGGGCTAGGAGGCCTAATAATAGATAGAGGTATTACTACTAACGTTATAAAGATAGTAGCGAAGATAGAGGGATCCTTTAAATATATCTCGGTAGTACGAATAGAGATAGAAGATAAGACCGATATCCTCTAGAGAATTTAAGTAGCCTAGTAGGAAGATCCGATAGCCTAATAGATCTATAAAGCGATCGAGGATTAGTAGAAAGATCTTTAGCTAATAAGATAGGAGGATAGGAGTAGTATACTATAGCTTAATAAGCATATCTATATACTATTAGATCTATATAGACTTAAGGTATTCTAAACCTACTACGATAACCCTCTTACGGGCTACTTTAGGTTTAAAAGAACTATTAAGCTAGTATAGAGAGTATACGACTAGCTAGGTATCTAATAATATATTAAGGACTATACTAAGAGCTATAAAGCTTATAGTAGAGCGAAGCCTAGATACTATAAGCCGTATAGTAAACTCTATATAGAAGCCCTACTAGAGATATCCTAGAAGGATCTAATACTAGACTTTATTATAGATCTCCTACTAAGTATATATCTAGGCTAGATATATAACTTAATCCTTATAATAGTAGATAGATTCTCTAAGATAGCCTATTATATCCTAGTAAGGAAGGATATCTTAGCTAAAGGCCTCGTAGATACGTTCCTAAGAGAAGTTACGCGCCTATATAAGATACTAAAGTTAATTACCTCCGATAGAGGGCTAATTCTAATATCTAAGTACTAGAGCTCCTTTTACTACTATCTTAGGATATATAGAGTTCTTAGTATAGCCTACTATCCTTAGACTAACGGCTAGACTAAGCGTTAGAACTAGATAATAGAGTAATACCTATAGATATACTATTACTATAAGTAGGATAACTAGGTAAAGCTACTTAGTATAGTAGAGTTTATATATAATAACTTAAGTTACTCCTCTACTAAGGCTACTCTATTCTAGATATATTAGGTATAAGATCTACTAAGCGCGAGATAGCCTAAAATAGCCTAGAAGAGTAGTAACTCGGTCGATATAGAGTAGCTTACTAAACGAGTAGTCGAAACGTAGCTTTCCCTTAAGTAGAGACTACTAAAAGCTAAGGAAGACTAAGCGAAGTACTATAACTACTACTATATACTAAAGAAGTACGTAGTAGGGGATATAGTATATCTATCTATCTAAAACCTAGCTACTAATAGAGCCTCGAAGAAGTTAGACTATAAATATATTAGCTTATATTAAATCTCGAAGATTATTAGCGATATAGTATATATTCTAGAGCTACTAAAAACGATATTACTCTACCTAACGTTCTATATCTTACTACTCGAGCTATATAAGAAGATAGATAAAGCCGTAAGAGCCTAGGATAATCTAGAAGAGCCTACTCTAGATAATCTAGATATCTATATAGTTAAAAAGATAAAGGGATAGGACTATAATAAAGATAGAAAGTAGATTTATAGAATATCTTAGTAGAGATATAATTCTAAAGAAGATATCTAGAAGTATACTAAGGATATTAGCGAGTCGGTAATATATACTTATAAAAGATCGATTAGATAAGATATAAAGAGACGCTAAAGGCGTTAATAGGCTAAGATAGGCCTAAATAGGCTAGTATAGATAGATAGAGATACTCTTTAGATATAAAGGGACTTCTATAGTAAAAAAAAAAATACTTAGAAAAGAGATTAGAAGTCTTATTAGATATATTTATATACTATTAACTAGGATATCTTCCTAAATACTATACTAAAGGGGCTAAAAAGAAGGCTAAAATAGGCTAGAATAGCCCTATAGAGCCTATATAATATATATATAAACTAAACTAGTTCTCTTCGGCGTTAATCTTATTAGGAGAGACTATAATATCGTCTAATAGACTAGAGAGGATACGAGAAAGGATAGTAGCTCTAGTCTAAGCCGTAACGGTAGTTTTAATAGTATAGAGAGCGGTACCGAGAGTCTTAATATACTAGAATAGGTTAGAATAGGCTAAACTAGGGTAAGGTAAACTAAGCTTATCTTATAGAGGATAGTAGTATCTATAGCGCTATCTACTATACTAGGAATAGATATTAGGTACTTCTTTCTATTCGAACTAGCTAGAGTCGGGGAAGTACTCTCTTTATTATTATCTATCTTACGCTATAATAGGGTTAGCTAGGCTAAACTAGACTAAAATAGACTTATATAGCTTAAAGCTATAGTCGTTATAGATATACTTAGCTATAAGTAGGCTAGTCTTAGAAGATATAGAGACGCCTATATATAAGTATAGGCTATCCTTATTAGTAAAGGAGGGCTTATTACTAGAAATATATTAGTAGGGGCTAGAATAGGCTAAGCTAGATATATATACTATCTAATTATATCGTAGAGCTCCGTAGTAGCCTCTTATATAGCCTTAAGGATACCTTAGTTAGTATTTAGAATAATAGCGACGTAGCGAGTAGTATTAAAGGCGTCGATATAGCCTTAATAGGATTCGGGAAACTAAAATAGGTTAGAATAGGCCTAAATAGACTAAGATAGGTATATCTACCTTATAGTACTCGCTATTAGTATAGAGATAGTAGATATAGTACTTTATATAGAACCTAGAGCTATCGACGTCCTTATACTTATCGTTCTAGAAGTTCGCTATCTTATAGAAGTTCTAAATAGGTTAGAATAGACTAAAATAGGATATTTTAGGGCGGAGCTATATCTAGAGCTACTTAACTATAGTAATATTAGCCGGAGCGATATAGTTAATATATAGATTACTATTATAGGTACTAGTATTAGCCTATTCCTTACGCTACTTAGCCGCTATAGTATAGATTAGCGCGGAATAGACTAAAATAGATCTAGATAGACTAAAAGAAGTATATAATAGCGGCGGAAAGGACTTACTACGCTAAGTTAGTATATACTAGTCTAGAATAGGCTAGTATAGGTATCTCTACCTATACTACTAAAAATAGTATTTCTAGCTTATCTTATTTATTAAGGTTATAGAAAGGAATTTAGATTAGCTAAAGAACTAATCGTATCCCTTACTTCCGCGATTAGTACTTAAATCTACGCTATACTAAAAAAATATAGTAGCCTAGATTATATATAAAAAAAAAACCTAGGAAGTAAGGATATATAGAAACTTAGGATCTTAAGGATAATAATCCCTAAAAGGGGGGTAGTTATAAGGATCTATATATAGTATACTATATATTAGCCGTACTAAGCCTTAGAAGGGCCCGGCTTAGCCTACTCTAGACTATTCTAGCTTTTATAGCTCCTTCGTACTCTCTTCTTTCCCTTCCTTATTAATTCGAGTATCTTATACTTAGGATAGTTTAGCCTATATATTATAACCTACTCTTATAGTAGCTAATTAATCCGAGAGATAATAGTATTAAAGTCTAAGTAGTTAGCTCTATTTATAAACCTTATATAGTATTACTAAAATTAATTTAGTATCTAATTAGTCTTAAAAATCTTATTATAACTAGCTACTCTATAGATACGTATAGATATAGTAAGGTCTAGATCGTTTTAGTAGCGCTCTAGTAATCTAATACGCTCTATTATAGCTATTTATCGTAAGATAGGATCGCTTAGTTACTCTTCTATAGACGTCTATTTATATTTAATAGAAATAGGACCTTCTATTATCGAATTATCGTTAAGGTCTAGAGAATAGAGCTAGTAGATAAGGGCGTTATTAGTTTTAAAGAGCTCTTTACTACTACTAATATAGTCCTATCCTAGCTATTAAGATAATTTCGTAAGGTCGAATAGTTTCTTAGCTAGTTTAGCTCTATACTAAGAACTTTCCTCTATTTAGTATTTATTATTTAATATATTATTTATTTCTACTACTCTATATTCCTTCTAATTAATCTTATATATTATTATCGAGTTTATACTTCTTTTAGCTATTAACTTAGATCTTCTTCCTATCCGTATCTCTCTCTTCTTACTAGCTATATCTAAAACTACTAATTATAGGTTCTTAATCTCCTTCCTACTTAGTCCTAGTTATAGCTAGTCTCGTTCCTTAACTACTACCTTTATCGCTTTAATATATACTTTCTTAGTAGCTCGCTATTCTCTTTTAGATTATAGCTTATAAATCTTCTAATCGATAGTAGATTTCTAGTAGTAGTTATAATAGTCTATAAGAAAGAAGAATTTCTAACTAAAGCCTCTTCTACTATAACTAGTCTAGAAGACTCTATTATAAGTCTCTATTTTAGCTTATATTAGGCTATTTAGATTATTTCGAAAGCGCTTTAAGAGAGCGATCTTTTCTTTATATATCTAACGTTTTTTTCTTAATCCTTTTAGGGATAAATTCTTTAAATATAAAAATACTTCTATATCTAGAATAGATTCGTTATATATAATAGTAGAGTCTATTATCGTAGTAGAACTTCTTTATATACTACGTAAGTATACTATATCTTATACTTTATAGTCTAAATTCGTATATCTTAGTTAATATTATATTACTACTTATATATCTTATATCTACTAAAGATAAAGAAAGCCCTATTATCGATATCTATTTATCTTACTTATATCTAACTTAGGCGCTAGGCCTAGAAGATAGTCGAGGGCTATTATTACGATATACTATCGATATTCTCTACTATAAATAATAATACTTCCTCGTAAATAGCCTTAACGTTTCTACTTAGAATACTAGGCTAGTCGTAATAATAAGTATTACTATTAGCGATCTACCCTTTACTAATTAAGAATATAGTAATACTCGGTATTTACGATAAGTAGGATTCTAATAGGGAAAACTTCGATATAGATCGACTCGACTTTTAAGAGTATCTTAAAGATACCGATAGAGGTAAAGTCTTTACTAAATTACTACTAGATATTTAAGATCTATTCAAATTTTTCGTTATTAATTTAGTATCTAGAATATATATAATATACTCGGCGATAGACCTCTCTATAATAGAGCTAGACTTCGCTATTTACTAGAACGATATATATATACTATATCTAGTATCTTTTTAAGGTAATATATAGGCGAATAAGGATATACTAAAGCTTCTTATAGTAATAGTAAATAAGGATAAAAAGGTACGAAGGTATTTTATTATAGATATAGCCGATATCTATATCTTCGTATAGCGATTAGATAATAAAGATATTCCGATAAGTAGCTAAAAAACTATAGACGGCCTATACGATATAATAGAAGCCGCCTAGTAAGACTACTTACCTATATATCTAGCTATAAATATATCTCCTAGTATATAATCCTTCTTAGTAATCTATAATATTAGTAATATATATTAGATATATTTTTTCTTTATCGTATACTAAGACTACGGCGTTATCTATATCTACGACTCTAGAGAATATCTAGATCTAATCGAATTAATAAGAGAGGAACTAGTACTCCTTATATAGCTAATCTCTCTATATAGGGATCTAGATTAGAGTACTATAAGATAGCTTTCGCTAGAGATACTTATATATACTCTATACCTATAGTAAGCTAATAGTAATAACTACGCTTTACTTGCCTTTTACTATACTTAATAATACTAAGGAGACTATATTTAGTATAAGGATAGAGAAGCTAAGACTATCGATAGAGCTCGACTTAGGCTAAGTCTCTATAAAGAGATATTATATTTTATTCTTAACTTATTAAGGAATATATAAATATAGATTATTAGAGGGAACTATATTAGTAAAGTAATATTAGTAAAGTAGAAGTACTACGAGCTACTTAGAACTATATAATAGATAGGCGTATTAGTTAATCCTAGAGCTTATCCTAAAGTATTCTTAGATATCTAGACTTAGCTCTAAAATAGCGTAGACGATAAGCTTAGTACTAAACTTAGCTTACTTACTCCTCTTTTAGTCGCTATTACTCGTTTTAAGGATATCTTAAATAGAAGTCCGAATACTATTCTAGCTATTATCTAGTAGCTATAGATAATTAGAGATAACGAAGAACTATCTAAAAGTAGTAGCGAGAATTAGAGATCGTAAAGTATTATAAGTATTATAAATTAGTTTCCTATCTATACGAATAGATATAATTATAGCGATTAATCGAATCGAAAGTATAGCGCTTTATAAAGTAGTTCTATATAGTAGAAGGAATAGTTAGTAGAGATAGTTATATATAGACTAGAAGATATAAAGGAAAACTATAAAGCTACTTAAGACTAGCTATTATATACTAGTCTAGTAATAGTTCTAAGATCTTAAATATTCTCGGCTTAGACTTTATAATATCTATACTATAGCCTATACTCGATATTCGATTATAAGATATAGCCGTATAGATAAAGAATAAGATAGTATAGAAGCGAGTAAGAGCGAATAGGATATTTAGCGCTATAATAAAAAGATATTCGATAAGCTTAAGGAATATTCGGCGCTAGGCTAGTAGAATAGTATATAGAGATACTAAAGATAGACGACCTCTAATAGGTTATATAAAAGCTTAGAATATTATATCCTTAAGTATAGATTTAACCGCGATACTACGATTATTTTATTATAAGAAATAACTAAGAAATAGAGATCTTATAATAATTAATATTACGACCCTCCTAGCTATAAGCTCTAAGTCTCGATAGTCTAGATAAGTACGATTAAATATACTAGATATATCGCTCTTTATATATCGCTTTTTAAAATATTAGTTATTAAGGGTTTATATAAGTAAGTATAGCTCCTAGAAAGGAAGGACTTAGTAGGAGCTTATAGGATAGTTAAGATATAGTTAGTATTATAATAGAAACCTCTATAGAAACTTTAAAGGCTAAAGACTTAGAAAACCTAGTACTAGTAGCGCTTATACTAGTAGAGTAGTCTTATAGTAAGTAGCTATATAGAGGAGTAAATATTAGACTACTAGAGCTTAGTATTAATCTTATATAAACCTTCGTCTAATATACTAAGGTTAATATTCGAGAATAATATCGCTATTAAAAGATAGTATAGGATTATATATTTAGTACTTATCTTTCGATATATTTTTAATATTACGAAAGCTCTCTCTTTTAAAGAATATTACTTACGCGTAGAGTTAGTAGTATATATAGATCTATTATTATAATAGTATTATATACTTTATTATAATTATATACTATTAAGGTTATAGGTAAATAGTATATTCTTCTTCTTTTCTTCGATAATTCTAAAAATATAACCTATAATATACTAGTATTCGAATAAGTACTATTATTATAGATCTTATAGTATATTAAGACGAGAGCTAGTAGTAAGGAATTATATATTTATAAAGTAGATATTATAGCTAATATAAGTAGCCGAATACGTCTCTATAATAAGATATTCTTTACTTTACTACTCTATAAGTATACTCTTCGCGCCTTTCTAGCTTTCGTTATCTACGAATATATCTTTAGCTTCGTTCTTCTATAGTATCGATCGGCTCGTACTCTCCTAGGAATATCTATCTTATTCGATCTAAATAGCTTCTATTAAACCTTTCTCGTACTAATTCTTATTTAGTTAGCTAGCTCCTAGTAGATATATATCTAGTACTATAAGAGCTTTTAAGTATCCGAATAAGTATTTAAGTAACGTATATTACGCTTCGAAGCTAATTTAGCTTAGATATACTTTATATTAACTATTTAATAGCTTAAGCTTACCTTACTTTAGGCTTTAACTCCTATTACTCTTTATCTATCTTCGAAATCGATCGTTAGGCTATAGCTCTAACTAGTATATTAGTATAATTAATAGTAAGAGTATAGAAGATAATAGATAATATTAGTATATAAAACTACTATATTACGTAGGAGTATTAAAGGGAATATAAAGAATTATATTAAGATAATAGAGTTAGATAGACTTCTCTAGTATAAGTTATTAGAATATAGTCCTAGATAATATAATAAAGTATATTAGAGATCTTATATTAAACTTCTTTATACTTCTCTTAGCTTTAGCCGTTCCTTCTACCTCTTAGTAGATATAAAATTATTAAGCCTTCTCTTACTAGCTTCGAGCTATTAATCTACTACTTTACTTTATACTCTATTTAAATCTTATCTCTTATATCCCTCTACTATTCTATTTACTTCTAGATATCCTCTATCTCGACGTCGTTATTACTTAGCTTCTCCTATTTTATAAAGGCCTCTATTCTAGTAGTACGTCTTAAATCTTACTTATAATCCTCCTTATCTTCGATTCTATCTACTATAGTCTTAACTAAATAGTCTAATTTCTTTCCTTTTTTACTAGTAGTATTAACGAAAGCCTCTATTTCGCTTAAGACCTTCTAGTTCTCTTTTATAAATTCGCTAATATAATTATTAGTAGCTAGAAATATCTTTAGAAGTACGACTTACTTCTCTATATTAGCGTAGATTTAGTATATTTTCTTAAGTATAGCTTCTATCTTTAGGCCGCTACTATAAGGAGTATTTATCTTAGCTATATTAGAAGTACTATTAGGATTAGATATAGTTATAGATAATTAGAATATAGGACGCTAAGATTAAAGCTTTATATAGGCTTTAGATATACTAATTAGGAACTTTAGTAGCTATAAGAAGTTTAAATACTATAGAGAAAGAGAAGGATAGAAGTATTTAATACTCTATATTAGAAAAATTATATAATCTATCTAGAGCGCTATATCTTATAATCTAGTATCCGAGCTCCTAAAGCTTCTATAGATACTAGTATTAGCGGAAAGAATAGATACTCCTAAGTAGTTTAAATTAGTATCTAGATCGGTATAAGTAGTAAGCGATTAGATACGAAGTAATAGTAATATATCGTTAATTATATAGTAGGATAAGATACTATAGATATCGTAGTATAATACTTATAGTACTCTAGAGCTTACCTTACCTAATACTACTTTATATAGCTTTTTTTATTAGCTACTTTTAGCTTCTTAATAGCGCGAGTACTATCCTTACTACTAGTATTAACCTTAGCCTCTATAGCGGATTATATTCTTAATAGATAAGCTAAGTTCTTATCCTTCTCTAGCTATAAACCTATTTCTTTAAGAGCTCCTATATATAACTATATATTTATATTAGGTATAAAGCGCTATAAGATAGAGCTAGTATATTAGAGAAAAGATCCCTAGTTATTACGAAGAAGCGCGTTAATAGCTTACTAGATTTACTAGATAGAGAGTATAAAGAGGACTTTAGATATAAAGATAGTAAGAGTATTATCTATATAGATCGTAGCTAAGACCTTTAGATCTAGACTAGTAGTCGTAATAAGAATAGCTAAATAGTTATTTAGTATAAGGACCTATACGTAGTATACTATATATTAGCTATACTAAGCCTTAGAAGGGCCCGGCTTAGTCTACTCTAGGCTATTCTAGCTTTTATAGCTCCTTTATATTCTCTTCTTTCCCTTCCTTATTAATTTAAGTATCTTATACTTAGGATAGTTTAGCCTATATATTATAACCTACTCTTATATATAAATCGATCTTCTAACGTATAACGAACTATTTAGTAATAGCTCCTATCTTAAGGAAGGCTAGTAAATAAACCGCCTAATCTAGAGGCGAGCTAGAAGGCTTAGTAACGCTAGATACTATCCCTAAGGAGAGGGGTAATATATCTATAGAAGGCGACGAAGATAAAGGACTAGCTCCGTCTAATAAGGACGGATCTATAGAGGACTAGGAAGGGCCGGTCGATAACTAATTTAGCTTAGACGACGATAACCTAGAGCGATAGATCCTTATAGCCGAGAAAGAGACTAAGAAGGTAGAATAACGAGCTAAACTAGCTAAAATTAAGGCTAGGACTACTATAGCGAACGCGACGATTATAGAACTAGCGACTAAGAGACTACTAGCTATTATTAGTCGGCCTATCTTAGACTATACTATACTAACCTCGACTATAATCCCTAAGGCTTATAATCTAATAGTCTTTACGGATAAGAACTAAGTAGAATAGTAGTAATAGGCCGACTTAGTAGAGAGAATCTTCTATAGAAACCTAACTATCTATATTACTAAGCTTACTAAGATAGACTTCGATAAGGAATAGGTCGATTACGAATACTAGTCGAAATAGAAGTACTATACTAAGTCGCTTAGGATAACCTAATCTATATAGGAAGAAATAAAGGTATATATACTAGACTCGATAGGATCTATAGAGGAAAGGGCCTAATAGGCCTATATATAACTTCGTTATACTAAATAAGGCCTCTAAGATCTATTAGAGCTTATAGAGTATATAAAGATCTAGTAGAACGAGATTAGTAAGGATAGATAGTCCTAATAGATATATACTTTTACGATAGCGCTATACGACGACCTCTAGAAGAGACTAAGTCTTATTAAGCCGCTATAAGCTATTCTAATAGAGATAGAGAATAGAGTATACGAATAATAGAGGTATATAAAACTAGTAGAAGGTAGTAGGACGAAGGGAAAGGATCGCCTATACTTTAATATAACCTATAGTAATATAGATAAAGATATACTAGACTATAAACGACTATCTAGATCCTAATAGCGGCCTAATAGCCTATCGAGGCCTAATTCGGACTACGGACTATTCTAGAAGGCTAACGATAACTAGATTCGTTACTACTACTACTAAGAGATAGACTATAAGCGACTAGAATATCTAGCTTTAAAATAGAAGAGATTAGAAAATAATAGCTCTACGCTATAGAACGCCTCGTTACGGCTAGAGAAGTTTTATATATAGAGAAGTAGAGACAATCTATAGAGCCGGACTCTAAGATATTAAAGCCTCGTAAGGAGCTAATTAGGCTCGATCTAGAGTTTATCGAGCTAGATAGATCTAGAAAGATAAAGGGCTTACTCGATTATAGCGCCTAAGGTAACTTTATTAGTAATATACTAGCTAAAGAGCTCGGTTTATATCTAGAGCGTAAGCCTAGTACTCGATATAGGACTCTTAATAGTTAGAGCCTATCTATTAATAGCTACTATCGCGTAAAGTTTCTAGTACTAGATATAAATAGTATAGCGAGAGGATATATAGACGATTTTACTATAGATAGGATTTAAGGTTTCGACGTAGTCCTAGATATATCCTAGTTATCCTAATAGAATCCTACTATTAATTTCTACTACTATATAGTAGTATAGAGAAAACGAAATAGCCGAAAATAGTATAAGTTAGCCCTTATTATCGTAGTAACTATACTATAAGATATATTAGATCCCTCGACTATACTATATATAGGATCGCTAGTACTAAATAACCTCTTATTAATAAATATTATCCCGGATCGGTATAAGAAGTATTCGAAGATCTTCTCTAACGAGGATACGTTACTATTACCGGATTATAGGCTATATAAATTAAGTATCGATCTCGTAGATAGTAAGTTACTTCTATAGGATCCGTTATATAACCTCTTAGAAATAGAGCTAGAGGTTCTATAGAAGTACCTAGAAGAGTACTTCGAGAAGGACTAGATTAGATCTTCGAGATTACTAGCCGATATAGGTATCCTCTTTACGAAGAAGAAAAACGGTAGTCTATACTTATATATTAACTATTAGGCCTTAAATACTATTACTATTAAGAATCGCTATCCTTTCCTATTTATCTAGAAGTCCTTAAATAGGTTAGTAGGCTCGAATATATATACTAAGCTCGATATACGTAATACCTACTATAGGCTCTATATTAAGGACGATAACGAGTAGAAAACGGCCTTTAGGATCTATTATAGCCTCTTTAAGTATATAGTAGTTCTATTTAGGCTTACGAATATCCTAGGAACCTTCTAGATATATATTAATAGTACCTTATTAGACCTAATTAACGTATTCTACGTTATATATCTCGATAATATACTAATCTTCTCTAAAAACGAAGAGGAATATAAGTAATATATCTTAGCGGTCCTTAAGTATCTAGAACGATATAAGCTCTACTATAAACCGTCTAAATACGAGTTCTATACGGATTCGGTATCCTTCCTTAGATATAAGGTTAGCCTATAAGAGGTAGAAATAGAGCTAGAATAGGTTAATACTATACGAGATTAGCTAGTATCTAAATTAGTATATAATATCTATATATTTATTAGCTTTATAAACTACTACCGCCGCTTTATTAAGAGATTCTCCTATATCGTAGCGCTACTAAACCGTTTAACGGAGAGGAGGCCTAATATAGCCTATAGTAGTTATAAGTAGTAGAAAGAGGAATTTCGGGAAATCTATATTCTACCTAATATACTTAAATCGTTCTAAGATCTAAAGGAGGCGTTCTACTCGGCGCCTATATTAAAGTACTTCGACTTAGAAAGGCCTATATAGATCGAAACTAATATATTAGGATATATAGTATTAGATATTCTATACTAATAGTACGAGTTTAAGACTAAGATATAGTAGTTCCTAGTTATATACTTCTTAAGAAAGATAAATATAGTAGAGTAGAACTACGATATATATAATATTAAGCTACTAGCTATAGTCGAGATATTTAAGTACTATTAATACTATTTCGAAGGCGCGAGATATTAGGTAGAGCTAATATCGGACTATAATAACCTATAATAGTTTATAACTACTAAGTCCCTATTAAGGCGCTAAATAAGATAGATAGAATAGCTCTCCGTATTTAACTTTATAATTATATATATTCTAGATAAGCTTAATAGTATAGTAGATATAGTAAGTAGAAGGCCGGACTATATAGATATCGACTATTCTAGCTACTAGATAGCCTAAGAAGACTCTAAACTAGTTCTAAAAGCCTTATAGGCCTAGTTAGGGCTAGGAGGCCTAATAATAGACGGAGGTATTACTACTAATATTATAAAGATAGTAGCGAAGCCGGAGGGATCCTTTAAGTATATCTCGATAGTATAGATAGAAATAGAAGATAAGACCGATATCCTCTAGAGAATTTAAGTAGCCTAGTAGGAAGATCTAATAGTCTAATAGATCTATAAAGCGATCGAGGATTAGTAGAAAGATCTTTAGCTAACGAGATAGAAGGATAAGAATAGTATACTATAGCTTAATAAGCGTATCTATATACTATTAGGTCTATATAGACTTAAGGTATTCTAAACCTACTACGATAACCCTCTTACGGGCTACTTTAGGTTTAAAAGAACTATTAAGCTAGTATAGAGAGTATATAACTAGCTAGATATCTAATAATATATTAAGGACTATACTAAGAGCTATAAAGCTTATAGTAGAGCGAAGCCTAGATACTATAAGCCGTATAGTAAACTCTATATAGAAGCCCTACTAGAGATATCCTAGAAGGATCTAATACTAGACTTTATTATAGACCTCCTACTAAGTATATACCTAGACTAGGTATATAACTTAATCCTTATAATAGTAGATAGATTCTCTAAGATAGCCTATTATATCCTAGTAAGGAAGGATATCTTAGCTAAAGGCCTCGTAGATACGTTCCTAAGGAAAGTTATATATCTATATAGGATACTAAAGTTAATTATCTCTAATAGAGGGCTAATTCTAATATCTAAGTACTAGAGCTCCTTCTACTACTATCTTAGAGTATATAGAGCTCTTAGTACGGCCTACTACCCTTTAACTAATAGCTAGACTAAGTATTAGAACTAGATAATAGAGTAATATTTATAGATATACTATTACTATAAGTAGGATAACTAGGTAAAGCTACTTAGTATAGCGGAGTTTATATATAATAACTTAAGTTACTCCTCTACTAAGGCTACTCTATTCTAGATATATTAGGTATAAGATCTACTAAGCGCGAGATAGCCTAAAATAGCCTAGAAGAGTAGTAACTCGGTCGATATAGAGTAGCTTACTAAACGAGTAGTCGAAACGTAGCTTTCCCTTAAGTAGAGACTACTAAAAGCTAAGGAAGACTAAGCGAAGTACTATAACTACTACTATATACTAAAGAAGTACGTAGTAGAGGATATAGTATATCTATCTATCCGAAACCTAGCTACTAATAGAGCCTCGAAGAAGTTAGACTATAAGTATATTAGCCTATACCGGATCTCGAGGATTATTAGCGATATAGTATATATCCTAGAGCTACTAAAAATAATATTAATCTACCTAACGTTCTATATCTTACTACTCGAGCTATATAAGAAGATAGATAAAGCCGTAAAGGCCTAGGATAACCTAGAAGAGTCTATCCTAGATAATCTAGATATCTATATAGTTAAGAAGATAAAGGGGTAGAACTACGATAAGGATAGAAGATAGATTTATAGGATATCCTAGTAGAGATATAATTCTAAGGAAGATATCTAGGAGTATATTAAGGATATTAGTAGATCGGTAATACGTATTTATAAAAGGTCGATTAGGTAAGGTATAAAGAGACGCCGAGAGCGTTAATAGGCTAAGATAGCCCTAAATAGGCTAGCGTAGGTAGATAGAGATATCCTTTAACTTAGAAAAGAGATTAGAAGTCTTATTAGATATATTTATATACTATTAACTAGGGTATCTTTCTAAATACTATACTAAAGGGGCTAAGAAGAAGGCTAAAATAGACTAGAATATCCCTATAGAGCCTATATAATATATAAATAAACTAAACTAGTCCTCCTTAGCGTTAATCTCGTTAGAAGAGACTATAATATTATCTAATAGGCTAGAGAGGGCGCGAGAAAGGATAGTAGCTCTAGTCTAGGCCGCGACGGTAGTCTTAACGGTATAGAGGGCGGTACCGAGAATCTTAATATACTAGAATAGGTTAGAATAGGCTAAACTAGGGTAAGATAGACTAAGCTTACCTTACGGAGGATAGTAGTACCTATAGCGCTACCTACTATACTAGGAGTAGATATTAGGCGCTTCTTTCTACTCGAACTAGCTAGAGTCCGGAGAGTACTCTCTTTATTATCGTCTACCTTACGCTATAATAAGGTTAGCTAGACTAAACTAGGCTAAAATAGGCTTATATATCTTAAAGCTATAGTCGTTACGGATATACTTAGCTATAAGTAGGCTAGTCTTAGAGGACGTAGAGACGCCTATATATAAGTATAGGCTATCCTTACTAGCGAAGGAGGGCTTATCGCTAGAAATATATTAGTAGAGACTAGAATAGGCTAAGCTAGGTATATATACTATCTAATTATATCGTAGAGCTCCGTAGTAGCCTCTTATACGGCCTTAAGGGTATCTTCGTTAGTATTTAAGGCGATAGCGGCGCGGCGAGTAGTATTAAAGGCGTCGATATAGCCTTAATAGGACTTAGGGAACTAAAATAGGTTAGAATAGGCCTAAATAGACTAAGATAGGTATATCTACCTTATAATACTCGCTATTAGTATAGAGATAGTAGATATAGTACTTTATATAGAACCTAGAGCTATCGACGTCCTTATACTTATCGTTCTAGAAGTTCGCTATCTTATAGAAGTTCTAAATAGGTTAGAATAGACTAAGATAGGATATTTTAGGGCGGAGCTATACCTAGAGCTACTTAACTATAGTAATATTAGCCGGAGCGACGTAGTTAATATATAGATTACTATTATAGACGCCGGCGTTAGCCTATTCCTTATACTACTTAGCCGCTATAGTATAGATCGGCGCGGAATAGACTAAAATAGGTTTAGATTAACTAAGAGAAGCGTATAATAGTGGCGGAGAGGACTTACTATACTAAGTTAGCGTATACTAATCTAGAATAGACTAGTATAGGTATCTCTATCTATACTACTAAAAATAGTATTTCTAGCTTACCTTATTTATTAAGGTTATAGAAAGGAATTTAGATTAGCGGAAGAACTAATCGTATCCCTTACTTCCGTAATTAGTACTTAAATCTATACTATACTAAAAAATATAGTAGTCTAGATTATATATAAAAAACCTAGGAAGTAAAGATATATAGAAACTTAGGATCTTAAGGATAATAATTCCTAAAAGAGAGGTAGTTATAAGGACCTATACGTAGTATACTATATATTAGCTATACTAAGCCTCGGGATAGCCCGGCTTAGCCTACTCTAGGCTATTCTAGCTTTCATAGCTCCTTCGTACTCTCTCCTTTCCCTTCCTTATCGATTCGAGTATCTTATACTTAGGATAGTTTAGCCTACGTATTATAACCTACTCTTATAATTATAAAGCTAAATAGTATACTATAGGCTTTTTCTAGTACTACGGGCTTAACTATAGCCTATATATCTATCTATACTCTATACTAGCTAAAGGTAATAAACTTATAATAATAGTAATAACGCTTATATAAATAAGCGCTATTTAGCTATAAATCTTACTATTACGAGTAGCCTTTAACTATATTTCGTATAGGGATTAGATATCGTTATCGGACTAGTATAAATAGTTATAGTTACGCTTTATTAAGGTCGGTTAATAAGTTCTATCTATATCCTTTACTTAGATATAGCTTTATTACTAATATACTTTTACTACTTATAAGGATTAAAGAAAATATCTATATCTAATTAGTTTAGTACTACTTCTATCGATTTCTAAGATATTACTAGTAGTTATAATATCTAGTATAGTAATAACTACTACTATATATAGTACTAGAGCCTTCTAGATAGAAGGCTTTATAGTAGCGACTATATATATTACTAATAATAAAGATACTCGAGACCGCCGATATTAGGATAAGATATCTACCTTCCTAGTAAATATTACTTTATATATAGCTATACGAACTTCGTATCTTCTATAGTAGAGTAGTAGTATTATACTATTTATATAAATTCCTATATTATAATCCTAAAAATAGCTATAGTAAATACTATAGCTAACGATAGCTATCTATTAGATAACTTAGATAATTTTAACTTTCTTTTATCTAACCGCTAGTATAAAACTATCTATAGTACTATAGAAGTATCTTATATAATAACTACTAATAGGTAGCTAAATAACTAGATTTCTTATATAGAGGCTATAGTTAATAGTACTACTACTAATAATAGTTCGTAGGCTAGGATCTAGAGCCTACTAGAAGGACTATATAAGATCTCTAGTTAGGCTAGTATACTAAGTTTCGAGGAGATACTAACTTTAGAATATTCTATAGTAGTAATAGCCTCTAGAGGTCTAACTTAAGATATCCTAAGAGATACTTAAGATAATCTACTAAATCTACTACTAATAGTAATTCTATCTAAGAGTATCGCTTTACTTCGAAGCGAACTAATACTATCTATATTAGCTACTTCCTAGACTAGATAGTCCCTCGGATTTAGCTCTAATATTCCTATTATAAGATTAAAAAGAGTCTTAAAGCGGTTCGCTAACTTTTTTAGTAAGTACGACTTTAATAATAAGTAGCCTAATCTCTAAGAAAGTCTTTAAGTTAGTTTAGAGTTACCTACTCTAAGTCCTATTATCTCCTCGATACTACTAAAGTAATAAGTATCTTTTAAAGAAATAATAAATATCCGGACTTCGCTAGGATCTAGTATACTACTTACTCTAGTATAACTATACTATAGGCTAGATATCGATAATAATAATAGCTCGTTATAGAACGGAACTATAGAGGATAATCTAAAGAAGAAGAAGAACTTAATTTAATACTAGAAGTATAAAGCTTTAGATCTAGATCCTCTTTATCTAGCTAAGTAGTACTATAAAGCTCTACTACGAGCGATAGAGGACGGAAACGACTAGACTAACTCCCTATATATACTCTATAACTAGCTAAATATATATTATAGCGATATTAACGATATTAACTAGATATCTATATTAGATATATAGTCTCTTCTAGACTTCCTAAAACTAAACTATTTTATTATATCTAATCTAAATTTAGAAACTATATTAGTTTAAGAATAGATCTCTAAAATTACTAAATACGTACGAAGCTATATTAAAGAGAATATAAAGTTTATAATTCTATATATAATAGGTAATACTAATAGTTTTATAGAATACGTTCCTATAATTAAGTTAGATAGTCTCTCGATTAAGGATTAGATTAATATATTAGAATAGTATATATAGACTATTAAGAATTATAGTATAACGTTAAGAAGAGAGCTTATACCTAAGCTCCGCTAATATCTATAGAGGCTACGTACTAAGGTCTAATAGTTAGAAAAGGATTAGATTTACTTCCCTTATTATCTTATTACTACTTATCTTTATTATTACTATAATTTAGATCCCTATAAGATATTTTTAATATCGAAGAGTATAGTCTAGGCTTTTAATATAGTATTCGGCTTTATTAAAATATTATATTATATACTATTTACGGTATCGCTATAAATTATAAGGAAAGAGTAGTTATAGGCGGATAATTAGTCCGCCTATATACTACCTCTTTATATACTATTATAGTACCGCCTCGGCTAATCGTTAACGATCTTAGATACTATAGTAGTACTCTAGATTACTACTATAGACGCCTCTAGTCGCTAACTACTAGCCTTAACCGTCTATAACGAGCTCTAGCTAGTACTATAGTAACGACTTATTATACTATATATAATCCCTAGTCTCTAGACTACTATCTTGCCTTATATCTAGCTTCGTAGCTCTCTAGCTCTATAGCTCTCTATACTTACTAGCTTTCCGTCCTCCTATCTTTATATCTAATACTAATAAGCTCTCCTCTAGTCCTTTTTATAAATAAGTTCGTCTACTATATATATATAATACGGATAGAAGCTAATCTTATAAATTATCGATCTATATATTATTACTAGAGCGCTTTAGATATAGTAGTAGCGATATAAGTATAATCGTATTATTGTTTTTACTATCGAGGATTAAGTAAAGTTCTATTAGTACTTAATCCGATTAGGAGCTATTCGTCGTATAAAATAGCTAAGAGTACTAGTTAGATTAGGTAATATTAGTCCGTATTATAACTAAAATCGTAAGTCTTACTTTCGAGTTCGGAGTTAAGATAGAGATTTATTAGTAATCGTAATTTTTAAGTATATAATATATATAGTATTTATAATAGCCTTATATATTATTCTAGTTTAAATTGCCTCTTTTAATACTAGAGACTCTAGCTAGATATAACTACTTATCTTTAATATTAATAGATAGGCGGCTAAGATTCGAGTAGTATAGTATATCCTTATAGAAATAGCTATTACTATATAGTATAGGTAAAGTAGATTAAGCTAGATAAAAGAGTAGTAATCTTATATTACTATACTCTACTACGATTTTCTTATATTTTCTAGTATTCTTATTCTTTTCTTTTTATTCTATTACTTATCTTATCTTTACTAAATTATACTAGTCGGTACGTAGATCTTTACCTATCGACGATAATAATAGATATAGCTATAGATAGAGCTTAAAATTAGAAGCGTCTAGATATATTTCCTCTTCTAAACTTTCCTACTATCCTATCTCTATCGCGTCGATTAATAATTAATAATAGTATAATAATCTCGATAATAGCTTCTAGCTAAGTAGAGGACTACTCGAGTTCCGCGACTATAGACGTAATATAGTCTATATATCTCCTTCGAGCGTTCTAAATCGGTTATATATTCCGAGTTTAAGCTATTATAAGCCGATATATCTTACTTAATAGAGCTATATTTTAAAGCTATTCTAAGTCTAGTAGAGTCGAGCGTATCTTACTACGTTCTTACCTTATAGCGCTATAAAGATAATTAGTAAAGTAGTATAAGGTAGTCGTAACTTTAAATTAGAAGTAGTAAGTATAAGATTAGTAAGAGCTACGAGTCTATTAGCTAAGTAGCTCTACCGATCTAAGAAGGACTTATATTAAGGATAACTTTCTTACCTACTACTATAGCCCTAAAGATATAGCTAGTACCTTTTAAAACTAAGTCTCCTAAGCTAGTATAAGTATAGACTATATCTAGTATATAAGATTAGCCTCCGAATACGATATCTATAGCGCTAGTATAAGTAAGTAGAGATCGTAAAACGTAGTATATAACGCTAGCTTTATATATTTTCTCTCGGCCGATATATATAGTAGTAGTTTAGCTAGCTCTACTAACTATTTAGTAACTATATACCTAAAATCTACTACTCTTATAGTAAGAAGTAGATTATAATAATATTTAAGTATTAGTACTATCTTCTAACTCGCGCTCCTAAAAAGCCTAACTATAGAGATAGATAGGGTCTCTTATTCGCGATCTAGTCTTAGTTACTCGTATTATTACTAAGCTTAAGTATACTCGTATTATTACTAAGCTTAAGTATACTCGTAATAGAACGTACGATCGGGTTCTAGATAGAAGAGATACTAATATAGCTAGTATTACCTTCTAAAGTATAGCTATATTATAGAAGGCTTATAATAGAAAGCGGGCCTAGCTATAGACTAGTATAGAATCTAAGTTTAGAAATAGTATCGAGAAGAGCGAAGACTAAAGCTTAGCCTTTTAGATAGGGATAAAAGGCGGTATAACTATCTTCTAAAATTTCCTTATTCTTTATCTTATTAGTATTCTTCGTATAATATATAATATCCGCTTAATATACTTCTATAAGGATAAATAACCTATACTAGACTAGTTCGTTATAGTCCTAAAGGCTAAGTATATTATCTTTAATAAAATTCGTCCCTAGTTTAGTTATATTTAATAGAACTCGGGATCGGATAATTAATTTTCTAGAGGCGATACCTTTACTTATCTAGCTATAATATATAACTACTTTAGTACTAGCTAGTACCTCTCTCGATATTATTATACTTATTCTCTAACCGCCTCGATATTAATAAGAGTTTCTCTAACTTTCTTTAGAACTCTCTTCTATAACTATAAATAACTACTCGCCTTTCTCTATAACGTCCTTTCTACCTAATCCTATACTCGTACTACTTTATAATACTTAAATCGTATCTAGGCTCTTCTATATAAATATTACTTAGTTAAAAGTAGCTATTATAATATACTTCTATTAATATCGAAACTCTTTACTATCTAAAGAGACTTTCTATTCGCTATAATTATTAGTCTATTACTTCTAGTCTATATATAGTATTCTTAGTATTTTTATAGTATTATAAGTAGTACTTTCTTAGTCCTCTTTTGTCTAGTCTAATCGATTAGACTTCCTTATATATACTATCGCTAAGGATAACTACTAGAGAATATTAGTCTAGTAGATATAGAGAGGAAGAAGTATCTCGAGAGAGGTTATATCTAAACTTATAGTTAGCTAGATAGATATAAGACTATAGAAGGTATAGTTACGATAAGATAAGCCTTAGAAATTAGTACTATAATATAAAATAATAGAGGAGTATTACTAAATCTAGAAGCTTTTATATTTCCCTTCGTCGATTAAGTTATAGTATAACTACTATCTAAATAGCGGATTAGAAGTTCGTAATAGTACGATCGCGACTTATATTTAATATAAGATAGAGAGCGGAGATAGAGAAGTAGTAGTTCGAGCTCTTAGGGACTTAGCTATATACTTAGTAGACTTAAAACGCGGCTTCGAATCTAGTAGTCTAGCTTAATATCCTAGACTTTACTATTTTTTTTATATAAGTATTAGAAAAAGGAAGAATAGAAAGAGCTAGATATAATAGACTACTAGTAGAATATAAATCTAGATAGGGAAGAGGAGGTATTTATAGAAATAATACGGACGAAATATTAGTAAGCTCTTACTAGGAATAATCGTCGATACGAGCTTCTTACTAAATACTACTCCTTAATATACTAAGCTATATTTTATTTCTTTATAGAAAAGCTATAATCCGTATACGATATTCGAAGTATTTATATTACTAAATCCTATAACTATAAAGTATTATTTTTAAGGAAGCTAAGTACTATTATTCTACTACTAATATTATATAAAAGATAGTACCGATCCTAAATTTTATAATTCTTTAACTCGTCCGCTAGGATCTTATAATACTTCGTCTCGTCTCTATATACTATAGAGCCGATAGTTATAGTAGTAGCGGCGGTAGTAGCGGCGGCGGTATTCTTACTAGTACTTAGCTTCTAGTATCGCTTATCCTCTACTCTAGTACTAGTACTTCGCGATTCGTATCCTATACTATAGCGATCTTCTATTTTATAGCTTATACTATCTACGCTCTTAGACTTATCTAATCCTAGTTCTAAGATACTACTAGTAGATATAGATCTCTTCTTCCTATTACTTTATAGTTCCTATAAGTCTAGCTTAGTAAAATACTAGGAATTAGGGAGTTTATTCTATATAGCTTATATAGTAGGGCTCGAGATACTACTATAATTAAAGACGGTACTATAGTCCTAATCGCTCGCTATTCTAATATCTAGCTATTTATCTAGGCCTATTAGTAAGGCTATCTAGCGAGACTTTAGTACTTATTTTACTACTAAGAGAATCTTTAGAACTACTAGAATAATTTAAGCAATTCTCGGATTAATCTCTATCGCGAATATTAGCTTTAGAGAAGTTATTATCGGAGCTCTAGCTACTTAGTAATTAATTTTCTCTTATATAGTTCTCTATAAAGCTAGTACTTCCTTACTTTCTAAAAGCTTTAGAGATAAGCTTAGCGATCTAATAAGACTTCGATTTCGGCTTTTCTAGATAGATATTAGAGGAGACTAAGTCGATAACTTATTTAGCGATATATAATATTCTATATTTATCTACTAGCTAGCTAACGGCGTTAAACTTAACTATATAGTATAACTTAGCTACTAATATTATAATAGCTTATCTATCTTAGACTACTCGCTAGGACTATTAATATCTTATCCTCTCTAAATAGCTATAGAAGATATAACTATTCCTATCGTACTCGGCTATAGTCTATAGCTTTCTCTAGAGATATTCTATATACGGACTTACTTACTTAATAGAAAGGAAGAGAATAAGAATAGTTATACTACTAGTAAAGAAACTCTAACTAGGCCTTCCTATACTTTATTACTCTAGAGAAATTAGTTACTATCTCTAGTAGTAGAAATTAGCTACTACGAGCTTAAACCTCTAGAGACGTAGATAGTATTATAGATACCTTAGATCTATTCCTAAATCTAAGTACGAAGCTTCTAATTATAGTTAAGATAACTATATATATAATTAAAGCCTACTTCGTTAATAGCGATTAATAATTATATAGCTACTTCGATTCGCTAGTACGATACTTTAATATCTATACTTATTCTATCTATAGAAAACTCGAGATTTATAATTCTATATATAAGATTAGTAATAGACTCTTTTAGACTAGATTTATTAGATAGTATCTATTATAGTACGTCGAGCTCTTATTATACTAATTTATAAATATCCTTATACGCTTTTTAGATACGCTTAGTATCGTTCTAAAGAAGCTAGCTACTACTCTCGAGACTAGCTATTACTAGGAATAGCTAAGACTTTTCTTCCTCTTTAATTTTAATAAGATCTTAGTCGAGCTTATTAATTTATTCTATCTATAATTCTAGAGAAACTACTTAGGACTATTCCGGAGGAGTAGTAAAAGGATAATTCTACTATACTAGACTCTAGTAGTAGTAATAATAATTAATAATTTACTATAGTATAAACTAATATATTATAGTAGGTATATAACCGATTCCTATCGATCGAATATTCGATATAAAGTATATATAAGATATTCTAAGGGAAGAAGATCCTATACTAGAGATTAAGTTTAATAGTATATCTTATATTACTCTCCTCTTCCGAATAAGATCTTACTAAATAATATTAAAGTTATACGCTATAATCGGGCTAGGTCTTCGTATAGTTCTTAATTCGCTTAATTATTTTTATTTTATTCTTCTTAGATTAAGATTCTATTCTATCCGATATATTTAATTTACTTAGTACTTCGACCTCTATTACTCTATCTTATCTTCTTTTTATTTCTCGCTAATCTTCTTCTCTAGGCTAAGGAAATAGAGGGCTATAGAATAGATAACTCGTATTTACTATAGATAAGTATCTATACTACTATAGCTATACTACTAGCGCTCTAGATAGATCTATTTTAAGTATTAACGCTAAGTACTATCTAAGTCTCGCCGCCTTAGGGTTATCTTAGACTAGAAGCTATATATATAGGGTTTATACTACTATAGTATAGTATATATCGATTAGAATTATAGGATAAGATATTTCTAGATCGATCGTTATCTATATAGAGAATATAGAGAGAATTAGTCGTTTTAACTATATACTATCTATATAGACTATATAGCTAACGGCGATATTATAGTCTTAGTACTATACGAGGCTACTTATACTTATCTAAAAATATATTTCGGCTCTATATTAGTATATATATATATAGCCTTACTTAATAGTATAGACTAATAGTACTATAAGTAAGATTATTTCCTTTTATAAGATTAATTACTCCTTTAAATTATAGTAATCGTAATATTATCCTTTATTAATATATTAGTAACTAAATAAATATCGATAAATCTATCTTTACTAAGACTAATAGCCTATAGTACTCCTATAATTATTTACTAATAAAGTTAAAGTATCCTTTTCGTATCGTATAGTCTCTTACTACTAAATATAGAGTTCTAGGCCGTATCTCTATATATATAGCTAACTCTTATATATAGAATTACTATTCTAGATATCTCTCTAAAATAGATTATCTCTACTTTAGCTTCGACTACTACTAATATATAACTAAGGATATAGTAATTAGCTACTTTAATATCTTAAGTATTCTCTATAGCGCTCGATCTACTAAGAGTATCTTAATCGCTCTTCTAGAGAAATACGCTACCGATCTTCGAGAGTAAAATAATAAGAATAATAAAGAGTATCTCTAATATAGCTAGTATCCTAGTATATAGATAAAGCTAGTATTATAGTAGACGTTAAGCTAGTATAATATAAGCTATAAAGAGAATCCTAGTAAAGTATAGCTAGTAGACTTATTCTCTAATTACCTCGAAGAGATCTATTCTTTAAATATAAGTACTTTATCGTCGTCCTATATAGTAGTATCTAATATATTATAGCTTAATAACTAAGACGATAATAGCGAGATAGATAGTCTTAGAGTAAGTTTAGTAGGAACGACTCTTAGTCCTTCTATAATAAATACTTTATCTATATAGTCTATAAGCCTATTATAAGAGTAGGTTATAATATATAGGCTAAACTATTCTAAGTATAAGATACTCGAATCGATAAGGAAGGGAAAGAAGAGAGTACGAAGGAGCTATAAAAGCTAGAATAGTCTAGAGTAGACTAAGCTAGGCCCTTCTAAGGCTTAGTACGGCTAATATATAGTATACTACGTATAGGTCCTTATAACTATCCCTCTTTTAGGGATTATTATCCTTAAGATCCTAAGTTTCTATATATCCTTACTTCCTAGGTTTTTTATATATAATCTAGACTACTATATTTTTTAGTATAGTATAGATTTAAGTACTAATTACGGAAGTAAGGGATACGATTAGTTCTTCCGCTAATCTAAATTCCTTTCTATAACCTTAATAAATAAGGTAAGCTAGAAATACTATTTTTAGTAGTATAGGTAGAGATATCTATACTAGCCTATTCTAGACTAGTATACGCTAACTTAGTATAGTAAGTCCTCTCCGCCGCTATTATACGCTTCTCTTAGTTAATCTAAACCTATTTTAGCCTATTCCGCGCCGATCTATACTATAGCGGCTAAGTAGTATAAGGAATAGGCTAACGCCGGCGTCTATAATAGTAATCTATATATTAACTATATCGCTCCGGCTAATATTACTATAGTTAAGTAGCTCTAGATATAGCTCCGCTCTAAAATATCCTATTTTAGTCTATTCTAACCTATTTAGAACTTCTATAAGATAGCGAACCTCTAGAACGATAAGTATAAGGACGTCGATAGCTCTAGGTTCTATATAAAGTACTATATCTACTATCTCCGTACTAATAGCGAGTACTATAAGGTAGATATACCTATCTTAGTCTATTTAGGCCTATTCTAACCTATTTTAGTTTCCTAAATCCTATTAAGGCTATATCGACGCCTTTAATACTACTCGCTACGCCGCTATTACTCTAAATACTAACGAAGGTATCCTTAAGGCTATATAAGAGGCTACTACGGAGCTCTACGATATAATTAGATAGTATATATATCTAGCTTAGCCTATTCTAGCCCCTACTAATATATTTCTAGTAATAAGCCCTCCTTTACTAATAAGGATAGCCTATACTTATATATAGGCGTCTCTATATCTTCTAAGACTAGCCTACTTATAGCTAAGTATATCTATAACGACTATAGCTTTAAGCTATATAAGTCTATTTTAGTCTAGTTTAGCCTAGCTAATCCTATTATAGCGTAAGATAGATAATAATAAAGAGAGTACTTCCCCGACTCTAGCTAGTTCGAATAGAAAGAAGTATCTAATATCTATTCCTAGTATAGTAGATAGCGCTATAGATACTACTATCCTCTATAAGATAAGCTTAGTTTACCTTACCCTAGTTTAGCCTATTCTAACCTATTCTAGTATATTAAGACTCTCGGTACCGCCCTCTATACTATTAAGACTACCGTTACGGCTTAGACTAAGGCTACTATCCTTTCTCGTATCCTCTTTAGCCTATTAGACGATATTATAGTCTCTCCTAATAAGATTAATACCGAAGAGAACTAGTTTAGTTTATTTATATATTATATAGGCTCTATAGGGCTATTCTAGCCTATTTTAGCCTTCTTTTTAGCCCCTTTAGTATAGTATTTAGGAAGATATCCTAGTTAATAGTATATAAATATATCTAATAAGACTTCTAATCTCTTTTCTAAGTATTTTTTTTTCTTTTTTTTACTATAGAAGTCTCTTTATATCTAAAGAGTATCTCTATCTACCTATACTAGCCTATTTAGGCCTATCTTAGCCTATTAACGCCTTTAGCGTCTCTTTATATCTTATCTAATCGATCTTTTATAAGTATATATTACCGACTCGCTAATATCCTTAGTATACTTCTAGATATCTTCTTTAGAATTATATCTCTACTAAGATATCCTATAAATCTACCTTCTATCTTTATTATAGTTCTATCCCTTTATCTTTTTAACTATATAGATATCTAGATTATCTAGAGTAAGCTCTTCTAGATTATCCTAGGCCCTTACGGCTTTATCTACCTCTTTATATAGCTTAAGTAGTAAGATATAGAATATTAGATAGAGTAATATTATTTTTAGTAGCTCTAGAATATATACTATATCGCTAATAATCTTCGAGATTTAGTATAAGCTAATATATTTATAGTCTAACTTCTTCGAGGCTCTATTAGTAGCTAGGTTTTAGATAGATAGATATACTATATCCCCTACTACGTACTTCTTTAGTATATAGTAGTAGTTATAGTACTTCGCTTAGTCTTCCTTAGCTTTTAGTAGCCTCTATTTAAAGAAAAGCTACGTTTCGACTACTTATTTAGCGAGCTACTCTATATTAGTCGAGTTACTACTCTTCTAAACTATTTCGGGCTATCCCGCGCTTAGTAGGTCTTATATCTAATATATCTAGAATAGAGTAGCCCTAATAGAAGAGTAACTTAAGTCGTTATATATAAACTTCGCTATACTAAGTAGCTTTACCTAGTTATCCTATTTATAGTAATAGTATATCTATAGGTATTACTCTATTATCTAGTTCTAACGCTTAGTCTAGCCGTTAGTCTAAGGATAGTAGGCTATACTAAGGACTCTATATATCCTAAGATAGTAGTAAAAGGAGCTCTAGTACTTAGATATTAGAATTAGCCCTCTATCGGAGGTAATTAACTTTAGTATCTTATATAGGCGCGTAACTTCTCTTAGGAACGTATCTACGAGGCCTTTAGCTAAGATATCCTTCCTTACTAGGATATAATAGGCTATCTTAGAGAACCTATCTACTATTATAAGGATTAAGTCGTATATCTAGTCTAGATATATACTTAGTAGGAGATCTATAATAAAGTCTAGTATTAGATCCTTCTAGGATATCTCTAGTAGGGCTTCTATATAGAGTTTACTATACGGCTTATAGTATCTAGGCTTCGCTCTACTATAAGCTTTATAGCTCTTAGTATAGTCCTTAATATATCGTTAGATACCTAGCTAGTCGTATACTCTCTATACTAGCTTAATAGTTCTTTTAAATCTAAAGTAGCCTATAAGAGGGTTATCGTAGTAGGTTTAGAGTACCTTAAGTCTATATAGACCTAATAGTATATAGATACGCTTATTAAGCTATAGTATACTACTTCTATCCTCCTATCTCGTTAGCTAAAGATCTTTCTACTAATCCTCGATCGCTTTACGGATCTATTAGGCTATCGGATCTTCCTACTAGGCTACTTAAATTCTCTAGAGGATATCGGTCTTATCTTCTATCTCTATCCGTACTACCGAGATATACTTAAAGGATCCCTCTATCTTCGCTACTATCTTTATAACGTTAGTAGTAATACCTCTACCTATTATTAGGCCTCCTAGCCCTAGCTAGGCCTATAAGGCTTTTAGAACTAGTTTAGAATCTTCTTAGACTATCTAGTAGCTAGAATAGTCGACGTCTATATAGTCCGGCCTTCTACTCGCTATATCTATCGTACTATTAAGCTTATCTAGGATATATATAATTATAAAGTTAAATACGAAGAGCTATTCTATCTATCTTACTTAGCGCCTTAATAGGGACTTAGTAGTTATAAACTATTATAGGTTATTATAGTCCGATATTAGCTCTATCTAATATCTCGTATCTTCGAGATAGTATTAATAGTACTTAAATATCTCGACTATAGCTAGTAGCTTAATATTATATATATCGTAGTTCTACTCTACTATATTTATCTTTCTTAAGAAGTATATAACTAGGAACTACTATATCTTAGTCTTAAACTCGTACTATTAGTATAGAATATCTAATACTATATATCCTAATATATTAGTTTCGATCTATATAGGCCTTTCTAAGTCGAAGTACTTTAATATAGGCGCCGAGTAGAACGCCTCCTTTAGATCTTAGAACGATTTAAGTATATTAGATAGAATATAGATTTCCCGAAATTCCTCTTTCTACTACTTATAACTACTATAGGCTATATTAGGCCTCCTCTCCGTTAAACGGTTTAGTAGCGCTACGATATAGGAGAATCTCTTAATAAAGCGGCGGTAGTAGTTTATAAAGCTAATAAATATACGGATATTATATACTAATTTAGATACTAGCTAATCTCGTATAGTATTAACCCGTTCTAGCTCTATCTCTATCTCTTATAAGCTAATCTTATATCTAAGAAAGGATACTAAATCCGTATAGAACTCGTATTTAGACGGTTTATAGTAGAGCTTATACCGTTCTAGATACTTAAGAACTACTAAGATATATTACTTATATTCCTCTTCGTTTTTAGAGAAGATTAGTATATTATCGAGATATATAATATAGAATACGTTAATTAGGTCTAATAAGGTACTATTAATATATATCTAGAAGGTTCCTAGAATATTCGTAAGTCTAAATAGGACTACTATATACTTAAAGAGGCTATAATAGGTCCTAAAGGCTATTTTCTACTCGTTACTATCTTTAATATAGAGCCTATAGTAGATATTATATATATCGAGCTTAGTATATATATTCGAGCCTACTAATCTATCTAAGGACTCCTAGATAAGCGGAAGAGGATAGCGATTCTTAATAGTAATAGTATTTAAAGTCCGATAGTTAATATATAAGCGTAGACTACTATCTTTCTTCTTCGCGAAGAGGATATCTATATCGGCTAGTAATCTCGAAGATCTAATCTAGCCCTTCTCGAAGTACTCTTCTAAGTACTTCTATAGAATCTCTAGCTCTATCTCTAAGAGGTTATATAACGGATCCTATAGAAGTAACTTACTATCTACGAGATCGATACTTAATTTATATAGCCTATAATCCGGTAATAGTAACGTATCCTCGTTAGAGAAGATCTTCGAATACTTCTTATACCGCTCTAGGATAACCTTTATTAATAAGGGGTTATTTAGCGCTAGCGATCCTATATATAGTATAGTCGAGAGGTCTAATATATCTATAGTATAGTTACTACGGTAACGAGGGCTAACTTATACTATTTTCGGCTATTTCGTTTTCTCTATACTACTATATAGCGGTAGAAATTAATAGCGCGATTCTATTAGGATAACTAAGATATATCTAGGACTATATCGAAACCGTAAATCCTATCTATAGTAAAATCGTCTATATATCCTCTCGCTATACTATTTATATCTAGCGCTAGAAACTTTACGCGATAGTAGCTATTAATAGATAGGCTCTAATTATTAAGAGTCTTATATCGAGTACTAGGCTTATACTCTAGATATAAACCGAGCTCTTTAGCTAGTATATTACTAATAAAGTTACCTTAGGCGCTATAATCGAGTAAGCCCTTTACTTTCTTAGGCCTATCTAGTCTAGTAAACTCTAGATCGAGCCTAATTAGCTCCTTACGAGGCTTTAATACCTTAGAGTCTAGCTCTATAGATTATCTCTACTCCTCTATATACGAAACTTCCCTAGCCGCGACGAGGCGTTCTATAGTATAGGGCTATCGTTTTCCGACCTCTTCTACTTTAGAGCTAGATATTCTAGTCGCTTATAGCCTATCTCTTAGTAGTAGTAGTAATAAATCTAGTTATCGTTAGTCTTCTAGGATAGTCTATAGTCCGAATTAGGTCTTAATAGACTACTAGGCTACTATTAGGATCTAGATAGTCGTTTATAGTCTAGCGTATCCTTATCTATATTATTATAGGTTATATCGGAGTATAGGCGATCCTTTCCCTTCGCTCTACTATCTTCTACTAGTTTTATATATCTCTATTATTCGTATACTCTATCCTCTACTTCTATTAGAGTAGCTAGTAGCGGCTTAATAAGACTTAGTCTCTTCTAGAGGTCGTTATATAGCGCTACTATAAAAGTATATATCTATTAGGACTATCTATCCTTACTAATCTCGTCCTACTAGATCTTTATATACTCTATAAGCTCTAATAGATCTTAGAGGCCTTATTTAGTATAACGAAGTCGTATATAGGCCTATTAGGCCCTTTTCTCTATAGATTCTATCGAGTCTAGTATATATACTTTTATTTCTTCCTATATAGGTTAGGTTATCCTAAGCGACTTAGTATAGCGCTTCTATTTCGACTAGTATTCGTAATCGACCTATTCCTCGCCGAAGTCTACCTTAGTAAGCTTAGTAATATAGATAGTTAGGTTTCTACGGAAGATTCTCTCTACTAAGTTAGCCTATTACTACTATTCTACTCGGCTCTTACCTATAAAGACCGTTAGATTATAAGCCTTAGAGATTATAGTCGAGATTAGTATAGTATAGCCTAAAGTAGGCTAACTAATAATAGCTAGTAGTCTCCTAGCTACTAGTTCTATAATCGTCGCGTTCGCCGCGATAGTCCTAGCCTTAATTTTAGCTAGTTTAGCTCGTTATTCTATCTTCTTAGTCTCTTTCTTAGCTATAAGGATCTATCGCTCTAGATTATTATTATCTAAGCTAGATTAGTTATCGACCGGCTCTCTCTAGTTCTCTATAGATCCGTCCTTATTAGGCGGGACTAGTCCTTTATCTTCGTCGCCTTCTATAGATATATTACCCTTTCCCTTAGGGATAGTATCTAGCGTTACTAAGCCTTCTAGCTCGCTTCTAGATTAGGCGGTTTATTTACTAACCTTCCTCGAGATAGGAGCTATTACTAAATAGTTCGTTATATATTAGAAGATCGATTTATATATAAGAGTAGATTATAATATATAGACTAAACTATTCTAAGTATAAGATACTCGAATCGATAAGGAAAGGAAAGAAGAGAATACGAAGGAGCTATAAAAGCTAGAATAGCCTAGAGTAGGCTAAGCTAGGCCCTCCTAAGGCTTAGTACGGCTAATATATAGTATACTATATATAGGTTCTTATACCTATAAGCTTCTATAACTTATTAGCTTAGATTTAATTACTAGACTACTCCTCCGATTAGTCGACTAATAGTACTATAGATAAATACTATTAATATCGATCTAGCTATTATAGCTATAGCTATATAGAATACTTTATTAGTATAGGGTTAGAAGCCTATCGGCGCTATAAAGGGCTCGTTATTCTAGATAGATACTTTCTCTATAGATAAGGTATTCCTATAGCTAGGATCGCTATATATATAATCTCTACTATAGTAGTAGCCGGCTTCTACGATAATAGGAAATTCGTCGACCTAAGATTACTAATAGTAGTAGTAGTAGTAGTAGTAGTAGTAATAGTAATAGCCGCTACTTCTAATAATTTATACTAGATCTCTATTTCTAATAACTTATATTATACTATCGTTTAGTATACTACTATATAGTATATCTATTAATCCTAAATTAAACGTTATCTCTTTATATATAATATAGACTCGTAGCTATAACCCCTATCTACTAGCCGCTCTAGCTACCTAGTAATAATTTTAGTAGTAAGTACTACTACTCTACCCCTAATTATAGTAGTAAGCCGAAGCTATACTAATAGCGGTCCTAGTATAAATTCTAGAGAATACTATAAGGTTAGCTCTAGCTAATATAGAATATAGTTAGTAAAGAGAAGTTTAAAGAAGAGTAATATATTAGAAGGAGGATATCTATATAACGTTTCGGAATTTATACTTAGGTTAACTAGTATTATTCGTTCTATAAGGATAGTTATTTCTTTTATTAGAACGGATAGGTAATTTCCTATATTAAGATAGATAGGTAATATTAAAGTACTTTAGTTAGAGGTATTATAGATATATAAAAGTATTTCCTTTAGTATACTATCGGCTATACTAGTCTAAGCTATTCTAGTCTATATAATATAATAGCGAGAGACTAGAGTAGGATTAGAATTTCTTCTAATTATATATATAATTTAAGCTACTCGGAATTAGAGTATATAATTTTCTTATAGGCTTAAGTAACTAAGAAGTAGATTATAAAATACTTATAGATAGCGAAAGTATCTAACTCTAAGAATAGTAAAATATCTATTAAGAAATATAGATATCTTAGAGCGGTATATCGTTATATAGTATAATAAGTAATTTATATATAGTATCCCTCTAGCTTTAAGATTTTAGATATAATCCTCTTCTTATAAAATAGGCGAAAATAAGGCGAGATATAGAGTAGGGAGTCCGAGGAAGTTAATACTAGTCTTAGATTAAGGTCTTAGAGGCCTCGAGCCTCGATATAGCTTAGTATAATATATATTTACTATCTACTATAATTAAAGTCTCTTCTATCTATCTTTTTTACGTATATAGTATTTCCCTTTCTCGATACTCCTTCTAATTATTAATAGTATATAGATCCGCGCGCTTATATAATAATATTACTATAATTATATACTTAAGCTAATAACCTTATCGAAGATCTCTAGCTATACTTAAAATAAGTTATTTTAATCGAAGAAGAACTTATATAAATACTCTAATAGCGAGGCTTTAGACGCGTTACTATCGAGGGTATAAGATTAAACCTATTACCTATAATCTAGTATCTATATAGGCAAGTACTAGCTATAGATCTTAGACTATTTCTTATAGTAAGGGCCGCTATTACGTCGGGTTTTAAAGTCCGAAAGATTTATAGGTAGAGTAGGTAAGTTTACTATCTTATCTAATATTATATAGACTAATATACTCTTAATCTAGAGAAGTACGACTAAAGGCTAGTTAGGAATAACCTCTATATACTAATACTAGATAAAATTAACTTTTACTTTCTCTTTAAAACTATAGTCTTTTAGTATAAGTACTATTAAGCTAATTACTTATATTATAGTTCTAATATCGCTATTAGCTAGCCTCTTCTACTAGAGTAATATACTACTTACGTCTCGAGGAACTAAGATAGTAATATATTAGTAATTTAGATCTACTTATAAGGACTTCTATTTAAGTATTAAATATATTCCTACTCTAACTAGATACGGAGGAGAAAGTATACTAGAAAGTCCTTACTCTTCTTTATCGTTCCCTACTAGTAAATAAAGGTTCCTAGTTATATTAGCTAGAGAGTACTATACTTACTCTATAAACTTTACCTTTATAGTCTCTAGACTATACGATCTAACGATTTATAATAAGATATAAGATAATCTATAGCTATAGTAATATATTACTATTACCGGCGAGAATATTCTTCTTTTCTAAGATACTTATAGCTTTCTAGAAATAGTCGAAGCTAACTAGAAGATTATCGAATAAGTTATTATTAGTTAAGCTATAAAATATTTTATATTCCTAGTACGAGTTAGTATAAAGTTAGAGGAATAGCTTAACTATATCGCCGTTAAACTAGATAGACGGATTATTAAGCTCTACTTACGAGCGCTTTAGTAGTATAATAGTACTTTAATATATCCTAGACTCCTAAATAGATAACGACGCTAAGAGATATAGAAGGCGATTATCGCGAGGCTAGGCTATCTATAGCTTAACCGATAGAGATACGAAATACTATACTACTATCTCCTTCTTTAAATACTAATTCTTATCTCTAAGGCCGATACGTATCTAGGAATCTTTAATAAGAAGAACGTACTATTTACTAGTACGATTTAAGATAGTAAGGCTTACGAAAATAGAATAGTCGAAGCTCGTATATACCTAAATATAGCTATATATAAAGAATACTAGTATAGGTAGCGTAAAAGTATAAGGTACTATAATAAGTCGCGGATTTTAAGACGAAGGGTTCTATTATAGTCTACTTAAGAGAGCTTATATCGAGTTTACGTAAAGTAAGTAGTAACCTCTCCTAATATCTCGTAGGTTATCTGCTAATATCTAGGCTAGTAGACTATAAGAATTCTAGAGTCGATAGTAGTATTCTATAAGATAGACTAGTAGGCTAGGAATCGTATATAGCCTTATAAAGACTCTTAATATATAAAGAGGCTAAAGGGTAGTTAATATTCGATATAAAGTATTTCGAGTATATTACTAACTATTATAGGCTAGATTATCCGTTTAGATCTATTATAGAAGGCAAGAAGCGCGATACTATTATTTACTTAATAGTATTCGAGGATATCGAAGACTATATTACTATAGTATCTAAGAGTACTTTTAATATCTATAGTAACTTTAGCTATAGTATCTATCCTTTAATCTTAAAGATAATAGTATAGTACTTTCCTTTTATAGTCTATAAAGACGATATTAAAGAAGCTTTCGATTATATCCTTACTACTAAAGATAGGAATTAGTATATTAATCTAATAATAGGTATTAAATTTACTAGCTAGATTCTAAGATATAAAGAAGATCCGAAGCTAGTACCTACCTATAATCTAGATAGACCTACTATTATAAGATTAATAAATATACTCTTAGCTCTATTATAAGAGATACTAAATATTAGTAAGGATTTAGATATCTATCCTAATTTAAATAAGATCGTATCTTTACTATACGATTTTATCCTAAGGATTCCTAGTCTTACTAAAGCCGTTCGTATTAAATATAAATATATATCTAGAAGTATTATATTCTATATAGAGCGAGATTCGCCGTAGTCTAAGAATAAGCTATAGTACTTTATAATTATATAGATCGTATAAGAGGACTAGCTAGATAGCTTTAAGTATATTCCGAGATATAAGGCTAAGATAGTATAGGCTAGTAAGAATTAGCTTCTACTAGGTATTCTTAATAAATACTTCGAAACTTTTAAGAAACTAGATATCTTAGTAGAAATACTTAAGTTTATCTAGTAAGAAGTATTATAGGCTATAGCCTTTACTAAGGACGTTATTACGAAAGCTATATCTAGAGATATAGCTAATACTAAGCTTATTAGCTTAAGTATAGATACTAGTTATATCCGAGTTACTACTAAGGATAAATAGAAGTAGGTCTTACTTACTAGTTATAAGTAGTATTCTCGAGGTCTACTATAGCTAGTAGTAAAGCTAAACGACTAAGCTAAAGAAGATAGCGAGCTATTCTTTACTTCTATAGATATCGGATATAGTATCTATAACTATATTATAGTACTATTCGACTAGTAGCCTAAAGATTATAAGATATACTATTCTTAGGATAAAAGACTACTAAGGCCTATATTCGCGAAAGAGCTCTAATAATATAAAGTTAGTACTTTACGGATAGCCGATTTCTCTAGTAGGGAACGCGACTAGTATACTAGTAGCTAGTAGGTATATCCGTATATAATAAGGGAGGTTTACTAGCTCTAGACTATAGGAGACTAGTAGTATCTTAATATCTATAGTACGCTACCTCCTAAAAGTACTTAAGTATATAATACCTATAGTATAATATCTTCGGCCTATACTAAGTAGTTCGATATAGAAGAGCGATATAAGCTACTAAAGATACCTACTAGTATATAGCGAAGCCCTAACTAGACTAAAGAATAGGCTTAATCTAATACTCGCTATATATTATACTTCTTCTAAACTAAGTAGACGGATATAGTACTTAGTTACCTAGCTAATTAATAAGGTATATATCCTATAAAGCGTTAACGTATCTTAAAGGATAGTAACTTTACTAAGGATAGTATCGAGCCGCTCCGATATAGTATTAAGCTTAGCGATAAGTTAATCTATACCTATATATATAAGCTCTTAGATCTAGCTTAGCCGAGTATAAGTATCTAGGCTTATTAATCGAACTAGAAGAATCCGTAATTTAATAAGTCTATATATAGGATTAAGATCGTAGATCTTCTCTAAGCGATATAGGACTATAGCTATAAGTCTTTATAACTTTAAGCTTAGAACTAGACTAATATAGATAGTACTATAACGAAAGCGACGGGAAGGTATTTAAGGTAGATATATAAGCGTTAGCCCTTTAGATACGGATCTCCTATCGGATAGTAATAGTAATAATAAATAGGAAGAGGATATTATACTATAAGTTAGACTCCTTTATAGTATAAGAGCGTAAGGTCCTATCGAATCTACGCTTTATACGATACTTATAATATTTACGACTAGATCTAGTCTTAGATATATAGTATAGCTATTATTATTCGGATCTAATCTAAGACTATAGTACGATACTTACGCTATATAGAGGTCTTATATATATAGTACGTAAAACTATCTTAGATAGATAGATAAATATATTTATATTAAAGAATAAGCGTAAATAACTAGAATTTCTACTAAATAGATAGAGAGTACTTAGTATCTATTATAATATCGACTCTAAGAGAAGTTCGTAATACGCTTAAACGAGTTATAGATAGTATTAGTATAGTATCTAATATTACTAAGATTTAATATACTACTTAAGTACTATAGTTACTAGTAATTATAAGTCTAAGCTACCTATAAGAAATAAAGTAGACTATTAATTAATCCTAGATCCTTAGTCTCTATCCTAAGCTACGTTCTAGAAATTATAATAATATAAGCGATTTAAGCTATACTAATCTAGCCTTTATATAGCTAAGGACGCTACTATAGACTAAAGACTTTCTATATAAGTATCCCCTAGTAGTTTTAGTATAGTTACGATAGGATAGGTAGCTAGCGAGTTTCTAACTACTATAGCGACGTCTTTATAGAGGATTAGATTTACTTAAAGAACTTAGAGACGCTTATATCTAGGATAGTCTAGCTTAAGCTAGACTAGATAGTAAATAGATTAATATCTAGATATAGGAGATCTTACTAATATTCTAGCTCTTAGAGATTATAGAACTAAAGTTACTATCTCGGGAAGGATCGCTATCCCTTATATAATAAATAAAGCTAGTATAAGCCTCTTCCGGGATATCTCTATACTTTAGATTAAAAGAGCTATTACTATCCTATATAAGTATAAGGAGTAGGAAGGTAAAGTAGATATACTTATTTAAATAGATAGTATTATCGCGGAAGTAGAGGCTATAGTAGAAGAGATTTACCGCGCCTTATTTAATCGCGATCTACTAGCTTACTATAAAGTCTTCGAGGCCGCGCTCTAAACTAATATCGAAGAAGATAGCTATATAGTATAATAGTATTAAGGAAAGCGAAAGCCTATAGAGATTAAGCTAGTAGTACTAAGGTTTTTAAAACGTCTAAGAAGCCTAGAAAAGTAGCTATAGATTACGACTTACTTTAAGAAGATAAAGTTAAGCGAATTTTAAGAATTATTTTCCTCTATAAAGGATCGATATATATAGTACTTATTCGATATAATAGAAGAGTAAATAGATATCTCCGAGTCTATCTAGCTACTATACTCGTACTAGAAGTATTAAGACGGCGAAATAGAACTATAGATACTTTTAAATATCGTAAGTAAGACTATTAGTAATAGGGAAGATCTTTTAGAAGAGTTATAAGCCTAGTTAAGTTATATAGAGGAAGAAGAAACTAAGCTAAGCTAAGAGTAACTCTATATATCGATAACGAGTAGTTCTAGCTTCTTTAGTAGCTATAGCTATTTATAAGCGATATATCGTTAAGCCTACTATTATTAGAAGAAGTCTCTATACTTTATATATCCTAAAAAGCCTCTAGATACTTAAGTAGTATCCTAAGCGCCTATTAGTATATTATAGATATAGTAGTACTTCGAGTAATCTATAGTTCTTACCTTCTTATTATTATCCTTCGACTTATTACTATACTAACTCTAGCTAGGCCTCGTATTTAGCTAATCTTATATTTCTTCCGCGCTTACTAGATTTAAGGCGCCGCTATAGTAAAGTAGGAGACTAGTACGATAGATCTTAGTATTAAGGAGAATATCCTTCTCTTTATAATATAGCTTATTATTAAAGTCGTTTTAGATAATAGAGTTTAGGCGGATAGTCTCGTTATATAATATACGCGTCGAATTATATACTTACTATTAACTTGTATTTATCGGCTTATCGACGTTACCGTATAATTCTAGAATAACTAGACGTACGATTTAGAAAGCGTCGTCTTTATATAATATATCGTAAAAAGTAGTAATAACTATCTATAGTAGGATCTTAGAGTTAGTACTCTATTATAATACTTTAGTAGTCGTTTATAGTTAGGTACTCTAACTAGTAATCTTTAGTCGACGCCGAAGCTCGATTAAAGTCTCTTCGAAGTCTATAGCCGCCTATCTATATCCTATAAGGAAGAAGTTATAAATATAAATACTTAGAGATACTAGTATAAACGCTAGAGGAATATAGATATCTATATTATTATTTATACTAGAGTCGTCGTAGATAGCGAATATATTAATCTCTATTCCTATCTCGTAATAGTAGAATCCTTAAATAATAAATAAATATAGTAGATCCGTTAGAGATTAAAACTAGTAGCGAGAGCGAAGCGATATAGTATAGATCTAAGAAATACTATAAAGTCGAGAAGACGACCGAAATAGAGCCTAAGTATCTCCGCGACTTAGGATTATATAACCGCTTCTTTTAGAAAAATAGACTAGTAGAATAGCTCTCGTAAATAATACTAGATAGGCTAAATCGACGAGCCGTAACTTAATAGTTACCTAAGTATAAGATTATAGTCCTAGCTCTTAATAAGATAGCTATATATAAAGATAGAGGACTATTCTTATATCTTCTATTATAGAAGGACTAGAAGACTTTAGTAAACGAAATACTAGTACCGTTCTATAGAGATCTAGAAGTATCTAGATAAGTAGGTAAGATCTCTATAAAAGTAGTATACTAATCGCTATTATATATAAAGCTCGTAGTATCTATCTATTCTCTATACTAATATTATATCGAATAAGACTTCTAGAGCGATATTCCTTATAAACTTCTATCGAGTACGATATTTAAGAACTAATACTATATTTAATCTATTACCTTCTAAGACTCCTCTATATACGATCTAATATATCTACTACGCTAACTTCCTACTTTACGTAATAATAATCCTATTATTAGTCGTATTTACTTCCGACTCTTCTTTCTATACTTCTACTATAGCTAAATTAAATAAGAAGATAGATCGAATTAGAAGTAGTATAGAGCTAGAGAAAAGATTATAGATATCTACTAATATATAGTATAGAGTAGAAGAGATTAATATACTTAAGAGAGTCGATACTATTAAGAGCCTCTACGAACGTATAGTATATATATATACTTCTAGATAAATATCTTCTATATTCTCTATAGCGGATTTAAGAATATTAATACCTCGACTAAAGAATCTAGACTCTAATTTAATAGTAAGTATACTAGGCGTATCGTTTACGACTAGGCTAATAATAATAGAGCTATAGAGGAAGTTATATAAATTTAAGATAAGTAGAAAGAAGGATAAAGGAAGGCTAGTAGAAGCCGATAATACTAGTAACTCGGCTTCCTAAAAAGCTTAGTATTAGTATATAGTATAATAAGGACTCGACTAAGGCTTTAATATAATATAAAGATACTAAAATAGTATCTACGATATATTTCTTATAAGATATTAATATATAAGAACTCTATAATATAAGTCTCCTTAAACGTTTAAGCTTATAGTATCCTAAAGTATTAATATTTAATACGAGCCTTTCTTCTTATCCGAGTATTAAGGAGCCTATCTACTAGTAAGGTTACGACTCTATACTAGTAGATAGGACCTTAAGTAGAAAGATAGCGATCCTTCCTACTAATAGATAAAAGAAATAACCTTACGCTTATAAGCCTAGATATAGAAATCTAATCCTTATTAATATATCTTATATAATAATCCTAAACTCTACTACTAACTCTAGCTTACTACCTTTTCTAATTACGAAGCGTCCTTTAGTACTTATTTAGTATTATAAACCCGAGGGACTACTTTAATAGTCTTCTACGGATTAGTATCTTTTATACTTACTACTTTACTACTTAGATATAACTTATATTTTTAGCTAGATATTTCTTATACTTAATATTTCGTACTAGTAATCGTTTAATAATAAGAACTTTACTAAGATAGTATAAGTATAGTATACTACTTATTAAGCCGATTCGAGATAGCGTAAGTCGAGCTTAAGAGCGAATTAGTAGCGCTATATTATAGCGCTTACTACTAGGTTTGTACCTATAGTAGATTACTAGATATCTAGTAATCTATCTATCGATAGGCTACTTACTATCTATACTAGCCTATAGACGGCCTAGTTATATAAAGTTATCTTACTTTATTATATACTAAGGTAAACTTCCTACTATATAAGTAATATAAGGTATTAATATCTAGATTCTAGTAAACTTACTAGACTAAGCGTTAATTAGTAAGTCGGATATTATATACTCTATTATAGTAGTAAATATCTACGAAAATAAACGAGAACGTAAGCTATACGAAAGTACTCCTAGAGTATTTTTATTTATTAAGCCGATCTAGTATTAGTATATTTCTCTAGAGGGTAGAAGTATTAATAATATAGAATTCGAGTTAAATAGAGCCCTAATAAAGATTAAATATTAAGCTTTCCTAATACTATATAGTAGGTATATAGTTAAGAATAGCGTTTTCGTATCCTTAGTATATAATAAAGTTAAAGTCGTATAGATAGAGATTTTTAAATAGCGTAGAAAGATAGTAGAGTATAAAGATAAGATATACTTTTAAAGTCTATAAGTAGTATTTTAAAGTCTATAAGTAGTATATATCTACTATAGAAATCTTAGTAAATTCGCTATAGTATTAAGGCGTCCCTCTCTACTAAGTATCGAATAACTATAATATTTAGTAATATTATATAGAATATTAGTAGTATAGGTACTAAGTATATAGCGTACTTAGTATATTAGCCGTATATAGGCTCTAAGCTATAGCCTAATATAGCCTTAAATCTCGACTAAGACTTTACTACTAAGATATAGCGACGATATAAATACGTTAAGTCTAAGCTTAGCCTATTATTATTTCGAAGCTAAGATAGGTTAGCCTATATCTCTATTTATTAGTAAAAAGCTTATAAGACGACCCTTCTATAGGCTTTACCTAGATAGTATACTTAATAAGAACCCTTCCTATACTTCTCTAATTTATAAAGATAATATATCTAAACTCTAATTATCCTCGCCGCTTAGAAGCATTCGCCCTTCTCGTCCTAGTTACTAGAAGCGCGAATTATATACTAAGTCTTCGAGAAAACTAACGGCGTTTAATAGATCTAAGCTAATATAGTCTTAACCCTAGACTTACTAGAAAATAGTAGTACGTCGCTAAGATAGACTTCGTAATACTCCTTAGCTACTAATACTTCTTATTTAGATCTTTTTAATAGAATCTATTTAAATTTTCCTCTAGCGAAGAGATCGAAAACTATTACTTTAATATTAGTATCTATAATACTAGCCTAAGACTAACTAATACTTTAAATACTAGCGTATAAGTTAGCTTTAATAGATTTAATAAGTACGATAGTATAAGCTATCCTATTACTATTAATAATAGAATAAAGATAAGATTAGGATAGTTCGAGTTTTAAATTTTACTAGCCGACTTTATATAATTTAAGAGTCTAGTTAACGAGTATATAGCTAGTAAGGCAAAATTAACGAAGATAGTATCTCTAATCGCGTCTCTAATAGTTAGAAAGAGATACTACTTATCTTAGAATAATATTAGTTAAAGGAAGAGGAGAAGAATAGCTAGTATAATCTATATAGTCGCTTAACTAGCCTAGATAAGAGTATTAGAAGAACCCGTTTTAGAATACTATTAGAATTATCTCTCTCTTATTCGTTATCGCTATTATTATCTATCTTAGTCTTAGTAAAATAATCTTCTTTTAGGCGAGTTAGAATATCGAGTACGGAATATTAATAGTCTATCGGATCGCGCTTATAATTAATAGAATATATTATAATCGGTATCTATATAAAGCTTATTAAGAAGCGCTATATAGATATCTAGCTATACTTAGATCCTAGTAGCTCTATATCTAGGATAGTATATTCTAAAGCGAATAGACTAGTATAAAGTAATAACGATAAGTTCGGAGTATTTATTTACTATTTATTATCCTTTAAGCTAAAGTTAGATAGAAATACTTAACGCTATACTTTAGTAGCTCGAATATCTTTAGAAGATATAGTAGCGATTATTATAGTATCTATACTATCTAGATCCTATAGTAAGAGCCGTTTCTCGCTATAAGCGTTAATTCTATAGAACTCTATAGAAGTTAGTATCGGGCCTTCGTATATATACTCGAGATAGCGAGTATAGTATATAATAGGTACGAGGTCTATATCTACTAGAAACTTATATAGAAAGACCGGCGGGCGACGATATCTAATCTAATTACGAATATTTATTCGGCTCTATATATATAATATAAAAGCGAAGTTACTAAAGCCGTCGTTCTATAAAAGGATAACTAGTACTCTAGAGAGGCGCTTTATATACTTAGCGAGAATACTATAGAAGAATTCTTAATACTTATACTATATTATTACGCTATACTCGATCTTACTATAGTCTTCCGACTTCTACTAGCGCTTAATATAGACGTTTCTTAGTATTATTAGTAGTATCGTCGCGCTTAGGTCGTAGTCTAGCCTAATAAGGATATAGGTTCTTATTAAGAATATCTCTAATATATCCGACCTAGTCTTCCTCCTTATCTTTTCTAATATAGTAGCCCTACTATCTAGGCTTTTAAATAACTTCTATATAGTAGTAAAATATATATAGTTCGAAATCTATAAATTTAGATATTAAGATATAGAATAAATCTAGTAGGAGCCGCTTAGATATAAAGAAGAACTCTTTATATATAATAGGATTTAGTAGTTATAAGAACTCGAATTTATAGAAGAGATAATCGAAGCGATTATATATAGAAAAGTACTAGTATACTTCCTTACTATCTCTTATAATAGGTACCTTATTAAGTTTCGACTTATAGCTACGAATATAATCTTTAATCTTATACTATACAAATCGCTATAGAAAGCTAGATTAAAGTAATTTAAAATCGGCGAGTCGAGATTATAGCCTAATAAAGTCTAGCTTAATAGCTATTTCTAGCTAGTATTTAACCTTTTAGTAGATCTCTAGTACTATATTTTAGATAGAATAGTAGTCTTTACTAGTTAACTTAAGAAAATTAGTATTATAGACTATCCTAGACGACTATTTAGGGAACCTAATAAGTATCTATAGATTCTATAAAACCTAAGATAGCTATTAGTAAATATAGCTAGTAACTCGTCCTTAAAGTAAAAGACTAGCCTTATCTTCTCTAATATAAGCTCGCGCTCTATAAATTATCTCTAGAAGTAGTCTAAGTAGTAGATAGTAAGGCGAAGTAGTTATACTAAGTATATAAGCCGAATAAGAAAATCGAGAGCCTTTCTAGAATATTATAGTTATATTATAATAGTCTTCTATAGTAAACTCTAGTATATCGACTATTTAAGGATCCTAGAAGAAATTTAGTATAAAGTCGATATAGATAGACTCTATAGCGCTAATATAGATATACGTAGCTATACGACGTCTCTATCTAATAATAGTCGCGAACTAGAAGTTACTAATAGAACTCTTAATATCGACTAAAGTAATATTACTAGCTTAGTCTAGATTAAATTACCTATTATTAATATTCTAAAACCGCTCTATAAAGCTTTCGCCTAGATTATATTTAGAGGTATAATCTATACCTATATCTACTAGCGTAAATTCGAAGATATAGATAGTATATAGTAAGTACTTAAGAATAGAATAGATATCGCCTTTATAATAAATATCTCTTATATATAAAATTAGATAATCTAGTATCTTTAATAGTTTAGAAGCTATCTTATAATATCGGCGGAATACGTTAATTAGAATCTAAAAGTTTAGCTACTATACTAAGGGTATTTACTACTATTTTTAACTTATTAAATACTATAGCTATCTATTATAAAGATAGAATATTAATAGTAAGAATAGGTCTAAAACTCTTCTTTCTAATAGTACTAAGTACTTAGTCGTATAGAATACTAAAAATATCTAGAAGACTAATATCCTAGGACTAATATATTAGATATATATAATATATATATAAAAGGAGATAGTAACGAGAAGCTAGCGGTTATAATATCGCTCGCTTAGTCGGCTGTTTGACTTTTACAACTCTTGGCGCCAAGAGATGGCTTATATATTAAACCAAAATTTTTATATTATTATCTCACACCCCCAACCTGCCAATAGTAGGGGGTTGTGTCCAAAATATCTAGGGCGCTTCCCAGGTTTGAACTAGGGACCACCTACAGAAGCGATAGATTAAATCTATCAGGTTTCAAAAACCCGAAGCAGGTATCATACCACTAGACCAAAGCGCCTTCTTTCTGACGGATACACAATTTTTGAGCGAATCTATATGCTTGCTTACTTGAGGTAGGTGTCAAGATGAGTTTGTAGAAGCTAGCCAGACGGCCGAGTGAGAGCGCGGTGTCCGAATGGGGACGTAGACCATCTCGATAACACTGAACCTTCGGTCCTTTGGCAACGGCAGAAGACCATTGTCTATCTCGAGCCTTCAGTTTTGATCAATGCTGGCATTGCAAGTTGATCTCAGAGCGCAAAAGCAACTTCTGTAATGGCATGCTATGCTGAAGGAATGGTGGATTGGCTGGATTGTGTTGCAAGCATTTTCATGAGCATGCTCCGTCTCACCTCGGCACACTGTCTGCTATTCCTGCTTGGCCACTGTTTCATGTTGCTGCAATGACTTGGTAGAATTTATTGTCGAGCAATGGTAGGTGTAGTCAAAACTGATGAAGCTCCGGTAGCACCTGCATGAAAGCCCGGCTACTTCACGCCCGAAAGCTTGGCCGCCGGCCGATATACACACCGAGCATCAAGCACTTTCATTCTTTGATCATTGAATCTCTAATCTCGTGGTGTGGGAGCAATCGGGCAGTCATGTTCAAGCCAACCATTGCGATCGCCGGCTTAGGCTGCGAGAACTCGACATTCACTCCGTCTCGTACTAATGCAGCAGCCTTCCATCCCAAACGCGGAGACGAGATACTGGAGCAATACAAATCCATCCTGCCATCATCCGCGACTTTCATCGGCACGCTTTCCGGTCATTCCTTACCTGGTGGAATCGTTACGCGAGAAGCATTTGAAGAATTGTCCTCTGAAATCACGACCAGGTTACAGAAAATCCTTGATGAGGGAACCAAACTCGATGGACTCTGGTTTGACATTCATGGCGCTATGCACATTGATGGCTTTGATGATGCTGAAGCAGAATTGCTCAACAGGATACGAAACGTCATTGGTCAAGAGGTAGTGGTCTCTGCATCGATGGACCTCCACGGCAATGTCTCGCATTCCCTCATCTCCCAACTGGATCTCGTTACATGTTACCGGACAGCACCACACATTGATGTAACGGAGACGAAAGAACGCGCACTTCGAAATCTTATCGAGGTTCTCAAGATGAAATCGGATGGCAAGAAGGACTACCTACCCATCAAAGCCTGGATCCCTGTCCCAATTTTGTTACCAGGGGAAATGACATCAACTCGAGATGCTCCTGCAGATCGTATCTATGCCGCAGTGCCGGAGGTGGAAACACTCCCCGGTGTGTTAGACGCAGCCATCTGGGTTGGATATGCTTGGGGTGATGACGCCAGAAATTGCGCAATAGTAGTTGTCACAGGTTGGGACGAGAAAGTCGTGAGAGATGGCGCAGAGAAACTGGCCGAGTTGTTCTGGGACGCTAGGAATGAGTTCAAATTCGTGGCACCGACAGGTAGTCTTGAAGAATGTCTGGATCAAGCCGTGAAGAAGGATGCAAAGAGACCTTACTATATCTCTGACTCTGGAGATAATCCCACTGCTGGTGGAAGTGGAGATGTTACCTGGAGTCTGGACAAGATACTCGCGCGCGAAGAGTTCAAGAGGGAAGATGGGTTGAAAGTGATCTACGCCAGCTTACCTGGACCTGCAGCCATGAAGAAGTGTTTTGAAGCGGGAGTCGGGCAGATCGTAACTGTCACTGCTGGTGCTGAGGTCGACAACATTCACCACGGGCCGATCACAATGACCGGGCGTGTCCATTCGCTCAGAGAAGGAGACAAGTGGGCTGTGAGAGAAGCTGTGTTACAAGTGGGCAATATTTTTGTCATCCTCACCGAGTTTCGAAAGCCATTCCACAAGGAAAACGATTTCAAGAACTTGGACCTGGATGCGAGACATGGTGCCGATGTCGTGATTGTGAAGATAGGATATCTAGAGCCGGACCTCTACGACATGAGCGCGGACTGGATGCTTGCACTTACGCCTGGTGGTGTGGATCAAGATTTGAAGAGGTTGGGCCACAAGAACATTGCGCGACCAATGTGGCCTTTCGATGAGAAGTTCGAGCAAGAGCCTGATCTGAGCGCAAGGATCATTTCAAGATCAGAATAAGCCCCAACTTGACAAGCATCAGCTCTGGCTGCTGATGTGCGGCGAGTTGGGCTGCCAAGCGGTGTGTCGAGGAATGCTCGCGTTGTGTCGGGCTGCATCCTGCCATACGTTCGACTGGGCTCGGCAGCTGATGGCGATGTCAGATTCAACGACTATAAATTTGCATGGCTACGCAAGTCTCACGCATAAACATGTCCAGTCGCGGCAGTATTTCTATAGGCGCCAGAATGTCGCCAAACAACAACATTCATCTGGTCTTCGTTTGCCTGCCGTATTACGGACACTTTCGCAACCTCAGAGCCCTAGCTTTGCATCTCGCGCCGAAAGGCTATACAAGCATGTTTCTGACTGGTCGAGTTCTGGAAGAACACATCTCAAGCATCCCGAATGCCGAATTTCACGCAATCGAAGGTACTGGCGGTACAGGAACCAAAGCCTTGCCAGCCAAAGTCCCCGGTCGTTACGAGCATGCCAAAGGTCCAGATCGCTCCGCGTGGGACTTCATGAACATTTTCGTACCGAGTGCCGAAGACCAAATCATCGCGCTCAAAGAAGTCCTCAATGATCCAGCTCTGTCAAGCAAGCGAATTGTCGTGATCCATGAAGGCCTGGTGCTCGGAACGATGGCTCTCACGCATGACAGCCCTCACTTCCCACGACGAGTTCCAGTCATCAGTGTCGGAGCTTACCCATACCCTGGCAACAGCAAAGATACTGCGCCTGTTTTGATGGGTGTCTCAAACCTCGGCGAGGAGCAGAATTTGAAAATGAACGAGATGTTTAGACAAGCGCTCATGCCGGGTTTCAAAGCATTTGAAGCTATTCTCCAGAAATATGAGATTCAGAAACCTTTGCCGAGTGACAAGTTGTTTGACCTCATGGTCATGACTCCCGATATATCTCTTCAGATGTGTCCGACCGAAATGGAACCTCCTCGGTCTGATGTCTTTGAAAATGTCAGATTCATCGGCGCCTTGAGTGGTGGAAATGCGAAGGGTCCGTTGCCAGATTGGTTCGACTCTTTCGTAGTGCAGGACAAGAGCAAGCCTCTGGTCGTGGTGGTCGGTGGGACCTGGATGGACGTGGACGTCAACGACATTATCGTCCCAACTATCGAAGCTTGCAGTACTCTGGACGTCAGGTTGGTGGTATGCGAAGCGGATGCGGTCATGCCAGCAGATCTGCAGTTACCACCTAACGTTCGTACGGCGAAGTGGATCGCCTTTGACGATCTGTTTCCTCATGCTTCAATTGTCGTGGCGAACGGCGGCTATGGCGCTATATGCCAGGCCTTCTCGCATGGTGTACCTATGGTCTTGGCGGGCACGGTTGGCGATCATATTGCCACGACTCTGAGAGCGGAGGAGACTGGTGCGGCGATCAACCTTAAGAGTCAAACCCCGGGTACACAAAGGGTTAAGGCGGCCTTGCAGGAGGTGTTGAGCAATTCAGTTTATCGTTCCAGAGCTCTAGAGATGCAGAAGGCATTTGCGAAGCACGATGCTGCTGCGGAAGCTGAGCAGGCGATTCTGGAGCTTGTGGAGAAGTTCTACTCAGATTAGCATGCAAATGTTTTGTAGCGCCTGCGCCTGGCACGAGACGATGGAAGGGCTAGGCTCAGTCTGAATATTTTGAATTCGCCTGTTCTCTGTAGACTGCAGCTCTTGCGCTTCAATACAGTCGTGCTTTTCGTGTCCATGAGCGCTTTGCAGCCCGTGCGATCTCGCCGCTCTTCCATGTAAACGAGCAGTAAGCGGATTCCATTGCGTCTCTTTCCTCTGAGCTCATCTCCGAATATCATTCCATAATCAAACTGCTAAGAGCTGAGGCCGATTGATGACTGCGCGCGTGCCATTCTTCGTCCCGTCCATGCTATCTTGCTCGCCAGTCGACTTTTCGTGGCCGTAGGGTAATAGCTGCATAGCTCGGTTGCAAGTTCTGCGAATGATAGACGTGCTATAATGTGACCAACTTGTGTCAAGGTCTAGACATTGCATGGCTTTCAAGTGTGATTTGGGAGAGTGGCCTCAGCAATGCTAGGAGTTGAAGTCTATTGTCCCTGCTAGATACCAATCGAAGGTTCAGGCCACTGCCCAGGGGATGATCTGTCAAAACGAATACGAAAGCTTCATCCTTTTCTCTGTCAACACCGGCATGAGGTTTAGTTTGTTCTGTCGCCTTCGCGTGGTGTATGATCCTCTCGACATCTGTGGCGCGATGATGGCGTCCTTGCCAAACGATTGTGGTGTGATTGTTGATAGGCCAAGAGAGTGATCGGCAGGCGTAGCTGCTCTTCCTCGCGGCGGAGGATTTGGGCACTACAGAAGAATCGGATTTCGTTGTGTGACCATCATCGTCCTCGGCTGACCAAAATGGACTATCTCTAAGAAGTCAAAGGGCTTCCCGGTCGAGAATGCTCAGATGCGAAAGACGCGATGATGATATTCAAGGCACTTCTCGTCTCAGCACTGGCATTTTGCCCAGCTGTCGCACTTCGGCCATTCTCAGATGTCTTCGAGTCTATCGAGCTCGATGAGAGCAGCTTTGAGAACGAAGAGCAAATACTCTTGCAGCCATATGGAGATGAATTCCCGGCCAGCAATGCAAGCGGAACTACAGGACTATTCCCGACGGCCCGCTGTCATGGCTTCAAAATCGAAGAGGCCACGATAGATCAGCTACAAGACTACATGAAGAATGGCTCCATCACTGCGCAGCAGCTGGCAGTGTGCTACGTTCAACGTATGTGGCAGACAGACGACTACATCAATTCAGTACTTGAGCTCAATCCGGATTACCTCACCATCGCAGCTCAGCTGGACCACGAGAGGCAAGCAGGCCACATTCGATCTCAACTCCACGGCATACCTTTCATGGTGAAGGACAATATCGCCACCAAGGATCGCATGCAGACCACGGCGGGTAGCTGGGCTCTGCAAGGATCTGTTGTTCCTCGCGATGCCCATGTGGTAGCTAAGCTTCGCGAGGCAGGTGCACTTTTACTCGGCAAAGCAACGTTGAGCGAATGGGCCGATATGCGGAGCAACAACTATTCTGAAGGGTACTCTGCTCGCGGTGGGCAATGCCGATCTGCCTACAATTTGACCGTCAACCCTGGTGGCAGCAGCAGCGGCTCGGCTGTTGGTGTGGCCGCAAATGTTTTTACCTTCGCACTTGGGACTGAGACCGATGGGAGCGTCATAAATCCAGCAGAGCGAAACGCTATCGTTGGTCTGAAGCCGACTGTCGGCCTTACTTCGAGAGCCGGCGTAGTGCCAGAATCTTTGCATCAGGATTCTGTAGGAGTGTTTGCGAAGACCGTGAAAGAGGCTGCCGCTGTGCTCGACGTGATTTATGGCGCTGATTCTCGTGATAATTACACTCTGGCTCAGACTGGTAATACTCCTGAAGGTGGCTATGCGCAGTTCCTTGTGGGGAAGGACTCGCTTCGTGGTGCTACATTTGGTGTGCCTTGGGACAGTTTCTGGGTTTATGCTGACCCGGAGCAGCAAGCTGTTCTCCTTGCTATGATAGATTTGATCAAGGCAGCAGGGGCGACGATCGTGAACCACACGGAGCTTCTAAATTATGACAAGATTGTCTCGCCTGATGGTTGGAACTGGGATTACGGAAGCGCCCGTGGCTATCCCAATGAAAGCGAGTAAGCATCAAGAATGGTAAGACACATTCTTACCGTGCCGACTGACCCATCTCCCAGATACACAGTCGTCAAAGTCGATTTCTACAACAATATAAAAGCATATTTGGCAGAGCTGAACAACACTGACATTCGATCCCTCGAGGATATCGTGGAGTACAATTATGCCAATGATGGTAGCGAAGGTGGCAACCCGTGGCCGCTAGGCATCCCAGCTTTCTACTCTGGGCAGGACGGCTTCCTTGCAAGCCTGGCGACGAACGGCGTCCAGAACGAGACGTACTGGCAAGCACTTGAGTTCTGCCAGACGACCACCAGAGAGCGCGGCATAGACCATGCTCAGTCGCAAGGGCCGAATAGCACAAAGCTGGATGCACTCTTGGTCCCGCCTGATGTCGGGCAATCGTATCAGATTGCTGCCCAAGCTGGCTATCCGGTCATCACGATTCCTGCTGGGGTCGCGTCTTCAACGGGCATGCCATATGGATTTGCTCTGATGCAGACTGCTTGGCGTGAAGACGCGCTTGTGAAGTATGCATCAGCTATTGAGGACCTGATGTCGGATACGCCGTACAAGAGAACGCTTCCGAAATGGTATGGATATTTGGAGCGCAACATCCCGATCATTAATGCGTAGTAGACTCTAGCTTTTGGAGCTGGAGACAGAATTCTGCTATCGCAGCAGGCACTGGTCTGGCATTCTTTGAACTCCACTGCAAGTCGCAAACATTGAAAGATGAATGCATCTAGACGCTCCATGCGGGCAAAGAGCTTTGATAGATTTATTGCTCTTAGCTCCGGCCTGACACCAGGTCATCTTGCTCATGATACTGCTTTGTGCGTTCCAGATGGCTGATTCGCTTTATTGCTAGAAGTACCGTTTCTCGCACCAGCTCTGCTCAGTGGACTGCTCCTCGGGTTACATGTATCAACATTCATCACTCTCGCATAGATACGGCTTCACTCTCACAAGTCCTGCCGTCACATGCAAGCTTGACTTCACATGCGTGTGAGGCTGAGCCTTTCACAGTTTGAGCACCTATTTCAGGCCGTCGTTTGTCATGTCACAACCTACCTACAACATCAACCTCTTTCGACACCACCTCGGCCCAACGACACAACCTTACACTCGTTAGCACTCTCCAGCATAAGATCACCAACATATCCGACTATTGCAGAAGCTGTATACGCACGACTGTCATTACTTGCGAACGCACACAGGACTGGGCTGCCACTATAGCGCCGCAGCGTCCCTACGCGCGACATACGAAGGTCAGCCTCACTTCAAAACGATTGCTATCACATGCAAACTGACGCTCGCATACACATGCAGGGTCCAAGCTCTCTGAGTGTTGAGACATCTTCGACATCGTGTCAACCTTCACACAACATCCAACACACATCACAACAACCTTCCACTACCAGCCTCGACAACCATCCACAGCCTTTCACAACATAACCAATTCACACAGTAACGTCCTTCGGCAGCAGCCATGCCCGGTCGCAGCCTCATTGCGCTTCTTGCGCTTGGCGGCAGCTGTCTCTTTGCTCGCGCCGCGCCACGGCAGAAGGAGACGCTCACCATCCTCCGCAACATCGACGACGCTACGACGTCTCACACTGTGCCCGAGTGCACAGTCTCGAGTAGCATCAGCGGCACTTTGATGCCATGGTGCGAGACCGCTACTGTTATTGCGACGAGCGTCACCACCGTGAAGACCTCATTCTCTGGCCTGCTCACTAGCTCTACAGAGCTCTCGGTCTCGTCCTCCACTCCTACCTCATCTATCTCGGTCTCGACAGCCTTTGTCACGCCTCTTCTATCAAGCGAGACCTCGCAGACTTCCTCGTCGCTCTCTGTGAGCACGTCGGCCCAGTCCAGCTTGGCGTCATCGCTCACCGATTCTCCTGTTTCGCCGAGTCCGCCACCAATGTCGACTGGGCCAACCACGCAGCTGACATCCGACTTGCCAGTCGTCCCATCAGTCGTCCCGCCTCCCTTCGCCAACAGCACTTCGTCCTCTTGGTCCATTCCAAGTGTGCTGACTTCGTCTGGAATGCTGCCAACCACCATCAGTAGTCACTCTTCTCGACCGACTTCTGATGTGCCAAACGTACCATCTACCCCTCTCACAACCAGCGAGAGCGCCTCTGCCACGCAGAGCACTTCCGAGGTTTCAACATCTAAGGTCCCAATGTCGAGCAAGACCACTTCTACATCGAAGACCATTGAAGCCGCTACATCCTCAGTCGTGGCCAGTGACAACACTCCTCCTTCTGCGACTTCCAGTGTCGCGGAGCCCGAAGACACATCCCGGAGTGTGGTACTATCAACTCGCTTCCACACCGAGACGTTGACCACAAAGACGACTACGACTGACACTGAGTATCCGCCTGTCACCTCAGTGATCGAAAGCACGACGGAAGTTACTCGGACAGAGGTCTTCACTACGACAACGACAGATCGACCTCTTGTTCTGTCGTCCTGTGGTCTTGGAGGAATGGCCACCGATGGTAAGTAAATCTCGCCGTAACCGCGTTCTTCATGCTTACTCTTTCTTCTAGGTCAAGATTTCTTTTCTGTCTGTTCAACTACCTTGGAAACGGTCACTACCCCTGTGGTGCCGCCTTCATCTTCGTCAATCTCAAAAATCGTGGACCCGCTCGAGACCTCCACGACTTGCGCGGAGGAGACATCGAAGACTAAGCCAACTCAGCACATCACGACTGGACCATCGATGACTTCGATTCCCTCTGTCCTACATCCGCAAACCCCGTGTTATTATGCCAACCACGATACTAACCACTGCTACAGTGAACCAATCGTCGCTACCAACTCTTCGACTTCGCTTCCAGCTCTCACTTTCAGCTCCTCGGAGCCGAAGACGACTGCAGCAGGCGTGGAATTCTCGACGTTTTGCGACTCACCTTTTTATGCAAGCAAGGACACGACAATCTGCAGCACTTATCCAGTGACTCTCTCCTCTGAATCCTTAATCCCCAAGGATCCCAACACCGCCGTCCCTCCTAAGGAGCACAGCGAGTACTCGAAGACCCACGGTCACCCAACAACGAGTTTTGTGGAAACCAGCGCGTCTAGTTCCGTTACAAGTGTGAGCACCGTCACAAGACACGAGGTCTAGGTGTTTCGAGTTGGAGAGCGAGGGAAAGGATTAGAGCATGCAGCCTGAGAGAACAGAGCGGATTGGAGGTTGAAGGATTTCTTTTGTCAACTGAGCCACCATACTAATAAGCTTCGGTCTGAGGCTGAGACTCCAAGGAGGTTTCGTAAAGCCCAGACCGTGACCTCACTACTATCATTACCAAGGGCCGACGCCGAGTAGATCGTACTGCTCTGCAAGGCTAGTGCTCATATACAAAAGCCTTGCTTTGAATAGAAGTGCGTTTTCCTAATATATTACTACATTGCAGCAATATGGCTACCTTTCTCTCCTTCTATGAAAGCCCCAAACACTTAAGTTGCTGTTCTCAGCTTGGGCCTAGCTATAGTAGTTGATTCTTGAATTGTATATTCAAGTAAATATTTATAATTTAGAATATTTATAATTAATTCTAGCATTCTTAAATATTTATAAATATAAATATTTAGGCGGTTATACTACGGCGTATATATATACTATATAAGTATATAAATTCTAGCTCTTTCTTTATATAATATAATATCTTTAATAGGACGGAAACGCGTAGAAGTAATCGAGATAGATAAATAGCTAACTATAGTATTCTAGTATATACTAATAGTTTAGATATTAGACTCGGAGCCTAACTCGGAGTAAGAGTTATAGATAATCGACTAGTCTATATAGGTATTCTTAGTATTATAGAGCTATTATCTTAACCTTCTACTTAAGGATATAGTAGCTACTTATCTAACTCTTAGCGAGACCGACTATTATATTACCCCTACTTAGCTCTATTTCTAATAAGCCGGTATCCTATTATTTATTAATAAAGTAGTATAGAATAACTTTAAGTAGTATATCGGAGAGGCGGAAAAGGAGGATCTATAGCTACTATTCTATAGGGTTACGAGGAAGACGATAAAGAGCCTCGTATATACGCCGAAGATTATTCGAAGGGCTAGAGAGTATTAAGAATATATAGCTAAAGGTATTCGAAGAGTACGTAAAGCTATAGATTAGAAGGGGAAGCGAATAGTACTAGGTTCTTATCGTTACTTTAAATTCGGTAAGAAACTATACTTCTACTCGTTTAAGTACTCTCTTAGATAGAAACGATAGTATTCGTAGTAGTAGATATATTTTTAAGCTCGGATCGATAAGATACTATACCGCTTAATTAATAGTAAGGTTACTAGTAGTAGCGAGATTATTATAGAAGATTAAGTATAAAATTAGTCGTAGATTAGTATTTAAGCTTACTATCGTACCTACCTAAGTACGTTATTCGATACTTCGGTTAGTCTCTCCGGCTTATCTAATTAGGCTATTAGATAGCCCCGTCCTAGTACGTATTATTACTAAAAGCTAATTTATATCTTCTAAACTTCTAAATCTTTAAAGTCCTATATCTCCTCGATACCTATACTATATATAACGCTTATAGAGGGCTTAAGATACTATTTAGCTTAAACGAGAAGACTTAGAGTCTATATCGGTACTACTATTAAGTCTACTAAGTACGGTACCGCTAGATATCGATATAGAAATACTAAATCCGATACTAAATCTAATATTCGTCGAGTCTTAGGAATATATATAATCTACCTCGTAATCGTCCGATTCTATACTAATATATATACTATATATAGTAAAGCGATAGAAGAAAACTAAAGATACGGATCCTTATATAGCTACTTATCTTAAGCTACCTAAATTATAGAATTCTAAGAAGGATAAATATAGATATAAGTAATAGAACTACCTCTATTATAACTACGAGCTAATATTATCTAATACGCTAGCGTATTTAGTTACTCGATATAATATTAGAACTAGTAAATACGTAGACGGTACTACTAGTAGCGACCTAGGATTGCCTTAAAAAGATATTAGAGATAGTATTAAGAACTAATAGTAGATAGTAAGTATAATATAGTATAAGATAGCTAAGAACGTATTACGTTTAGTTCTAGATAAGAAGGCCTTCCGTAACGTACTCGTACGCTTTATCGCCGTTACTAATTAGTCCTTTAGATTAGTTATAAGCTAATAAGTATTTATAGACCTTATCCTATCTATTAATCTAAAGGCGGACGAGGTTCTATTAAAGAGTTATACTTCTTTACTAGTATATATAACGGACAACTTCCTTATATAATAAGAGGCTCTTAAATTTATACTATTCTCGGCTCTAAGCTATATCTATATTAGTAGCGATACCTAGAAGTTATAGTACGGCCGTAAGTTCTATTAAGCTATTAACGCTTAGTATATCGATACTAAGGGCATTCTATATTAAGTACTCCTTAATTTACTATATATAGTTAGCCGTTATAGTAGCGCTAAACTCGTACTATTACTAATTAACTACTTCGAGAGGTACGAGATCTTTAACCGAATTAGCTAGATTATAATAGATAATACTTCGAATAACGATACTATATATAACTATATTAAGAGCTATATACGTAGTAAAGGTATCGACTAGATAATATAGACGCGGCGACTATATTATCTTAGATATATTATTAATCTTACTACTTAATTCTTTATATTTATAGACGATACGGAAGTAGCTAATCTAGCCTTCGAGTATATCCTTAATAGCTAAGAGGTCTTCGAGCTTAATAACTAATCCTTACCTAGTAGCTTTCTTAGTATCGACCTTAAGGCCTTCGTATTATAGCTACTACTATAGAAGCTCTATAGGTTAACTCTCGAGCTACGTACTAGATAAGACTATACTACTATCTTTAAGGAGATATACCGTTCTTAGTCTAAGGTACGATATACGCTATCTAAGTACCTAAATAAGACTCGCTAGAATAGCTAGCTAATAATAATTAAAGAGGCTCTCGATATAAAGGATATACTAATTAGACTCTATATTAGGTATCCTTAACTAATCGAGAAGGACCTATTCCTTATAGAGTCTAACTAGTATATATTATAGTATACGTACGACTTCCTTATACTATTCTAAGAGATTATACTAAAGACTAAAGGCTACTCCTATATATTCGATAGCTTCTAGTTATCGATAGAATATCTTATCTCTTATTATAAGGCTTAGGAGATTAAGTATATAAAGAACCCTACTATATTAAAAGCGATTAATACTAGCTAGATTCTCTTTAATAGGTACTACGAGCTTATCGATAAGTCTAGAGCCTATATCTATATCCTACTATTATATCCTTAATACTATAAGTTATAGCTAACTCGTTACTAGAGGTAGGGTAAATACTTAAGTTAGCTATCTCTAGTACTCGATAGAGCTAAGGCCTTATAGACTTACTATAAGAACGTCTACTAACCTTAGTATATACTACTAGCGGTACTAATAGTTAAGTTAATAACCGTCTTCGAGAAGTTTAAACGAGATATAGATATAATAGTCTATAGTACTAAGAATAACTTCGAGATCTTTATTAAAGTAATAACCTCGCTACTACTATATATTAATAGTAAGAAGCTAACGCCCTTAGAATAGTAGGCTTTATATAAAAGGCGCTAAGCCTATCTAGCGCTTTTACGACTAGTAATCGACGTCTTATCTTACTTCGCTATAAGTACTAAGTCTAAGTAGATCTTTAGTAGTACGAGAAGAACTATATCGTAGATACGCTCTTAACTTAAACTAGAGACCGTCCGCTAGCTTACTTTATCGAAGGACTAGTACTATAGCGGCGTAGCTCTATTACTAGTTACTAACCTAGTTATCGACGACGACGACGACTTTACCGACCTACTAGACGACGGCGCTATAATATCTAGTAGTCTTAGAGCTATATAAATACCCTATAGTACTATTATCGATAGTATTATTAAAAAAAGTATTAGTATTAGCTATACTCGCTTACTATATTATATAAATACCTTAGGACTCCGTCGTTATTATATTAAGTACTTTTACTAGTACTATTTACTAGAAATATACTTAATTAATTTAACTCGAGCGGTCTAGTTAGCGTTATCTTCTAAGGCTTAGTATTACTAATATCTATATATAATACCTATCCTATCTACTCTATACTATTAGGATATACTATCTATTACCTATCTACTACCTATAGTATAGGTTTACTATTACTACTACTTTCTAGATCCCTATCGATATCCCTAGTACTAAGAACCGCTATTTCTATCGCTAGGCTATATATATCGGTTTTCCCTCTACTTTCTTATACCGAGCCTACTACTCCGGATTTGCCTATATAATAGACTAAGTTACTATTGCTTTTAACCTATAAGAATAAGTCTCGGTAGTAACTTAGTCTAGATAAATAGTATAGTATCTAAACTACTCTCTCCCCCTCTATTAAATAATAAACTACTATTTGAAACCGACTTTTATAGAAGGGATTATATCCCTTAAGATAAAAACAATCTTCCGAATACTACTAAAATTAAATAACTATTATCTAATCTACTATTTAATCTACTACTAGAATCTAACTAACTATTTAAATTAGTAAAATATTTATTCTTTTTGCCCTTTTATATACTGATTCTAATTATTCACTTAAATATTCTGAATTAAATATTCACTGATTTGATTTGAGGGTATAGAATCGATTATTCAGGAATCAACCACCATGGGCCTGGCTTTCTTCAATGTCCGTTTCCACAGTCCTTAAACTGAACATCGATCTCCTCCTCCATAATCGCTTCCTGCCCCAGTTCTGAGAAGGATCATGCTCTTCCTTGAAGCTCTGGGTCACTACAACTGTGAAGCTGCAATCCGCCGACGTGCGCTCCAGAACATGGCTTTTGGCTTTCCTCCAGGACTTGTTATCTAATGCCAAAATCCCGTCTGCATTGTTGAGGTGAATGCTAATCAACCAGCTTGACAAGGACTCTCGAAGACCATCAATCTCATGCTCCGGCTGGGAGAGACACCGCTTGATCTGTTCGAGCAGGGAGTGTTCAATTTCTGTTTTCATATCTCCGAGACTTGTGCTCGGATCAACGATCGTAGCAAATGTGCTCAAGGGATGCTCTTCCAGCATTTGACCTAAAGAACAACCTTCTGATGGCGGTCTTCCTGAGCACTTGAACTCGAACTGGACTGGTACGGGCCTAACTTGTCTTGACATCTTGAGAAAATGTTGAGCTTCAGGGTTGCTAACAAACTGTAGTATACTCGAATCATCCATCGTATACAAGGGCTAAAGTGGCACACTTGGACCGCCAACAAGTAGCATTCACTAAGACTTCTAATCCTTGCCACGATCTTGTCGCTGGTGTGTCTACTGGGCACGCGTTGTCTAAGACATGGAGGATGTCAATCTTGCGCATACGACAGTGAGAACACAGATGACTCAAATGTCTTTCAATTTCCGATGCGAACTATTTTGTGCTTGTAGGCTGAGCTATGTCGCTTGATTTGATCATAGGTTCTCAAACTTGACAAAAGTCCACATCCCTTCGCCCTACTCGCAACCTGATGCCTAGAAGCACAGCACAGCTTGGCCTGGTGAGAGCTGAAGGTGCAAAAGTATGCTACCACATTGCCGATTTTCGGATAGATGGTGTATTTGCAGGCACACTTCCACCATTCCAGCATTCGATGACCCCACGACGAATTGCTGCAACGATGTCTTGTCTTCTGGCGTGACTGAGTAGCCATTACATGTACGTTCGAAGTGTCTTGTCTTTTGTCTCTTCGAATGCTGTCTCTGACTGCAGGATCATCGGCTTCGCATTGTGATCTGATGCTTTTCGTTCTGCTGAGCAATCTCTAGATTGCTGTCTTGGTGTCATCGAGTTATATCAGATATGTGCCATCGGCATAGGTATCCAAAGTACGTCCAAAAAGGCCACGGCCGTTGAGACAGTTGCGATAATGACAACCAACAGCAGATGACTGCCTCTGCTCAATGAAATGATTTCCGGTGGAAGACACTGCATGAGCTTGGTGCTCAAATCATATCCCACATCTCGCACTTGGCATCCTCTTCAGGGCTGGCCTTTCAGTTGTGAACTCGTCTTCTCTCGCTCTTCGAAAGACAAAACCTCTCAGCTGAGGTCTCTGCCCACTTTCGACATCAGCGAGTAAATGCGCTCGTACTCTCGGCCAAGATCGCTTTTCGAAAGCAATAGGTGCTCGTGGTCCGTTGTGCTGCACGGCAAAAGTCCAGCTGATGTCTCCCGCGGCCCAGGACTCTCGAATTTTGTAATCTTCAAGCAACTTCTTCATGAAATCCTCAGTAGCACGATCCTGCGCTTCAGACTTGAGTTTCTCAAATGTGGTATCGTTGCTTATGCGAAGTTCTGTGCTCACGGAATGACTTTCCAGGATCCCTCCTTTAGGCTCTCTGCTTGTCGGAGCTCCCAACGTGATTATATCGATTATGATCGGTACCTGAATGTAATTTGGTACAGGAGTCTCTTGACGTCTGATCAGTCGTGGTCGACCTAGACGTGAAGACGGTGGTATTGTTTGAGTAGCGGTCGTAGCCATGATAAGTACGCTGTGTATTGGATCTTATCGATGACCGTTGAGAAGCGAGACATTGTGATCATATTATATCGGAGTGCAACGGACGTACGTAGCAGGTGATGTCTTTCCAAGACGGCTCTGAGAATGTGCCGAATATAGCTTACGCCAAGACAACATGCACAGCCCCATGTATCCGGCGTATACGGATCGCATTCTGATTCGCCAACGTTAGGCAAATCTGGCAGCCTGGAAAGCGAGTCGAAGTGCGAGCACGAACCACAAGCAGACTATGCTGAATCATTACTCTTTCAGGAATACTGGAATGGTCAATCTGCATGCGAGAGCAAGGATGAGGATTCGAAGTAAGGATTTGTGAAGCTATTCGTAAACTCGCAAAAGGCAGCTGTTAAGGAGCTCCAAGAACTGACCGCGATCAACATTGCGTGCAATGCATCCCTTCGACGCCTATCCAGGGTTGCTCTTCCTAATTCTGGTTGCTGATATCAGTGTCAATGTAGAGACCAATCCAGCTGCAGTCACTTGGCTTGCTCTGTGGGAGTCCGAAGTACAGCAGACCACTGATGCTCTGCTTTCTGTTTGGGCAAACACCAGCGTACTGCCAGCCACTCTTGCTTTGGCACGAGATGAGGTTGTCTCCAGAGCAGTAGATGTAATCAGTTCCAGCTACGCCAGCAGTGCGATACTGCAAGAAGTCCCACTTTCCGCTCTGGTTTGGTGCAACGCCTGCCATGTTGGAAGCATAGTAGATCTGCATGAGCTCGCCCTTTGGGCCGAACTGGAAGACAGAGGATTGTGGCTTGTAGGCGACGGGGTTGAGTGCGACGGCAGCTCCCTGACCAGGAGATACCGCGAGCCAGCGGCCGTCCATCACAGTGCCGCTGCCATCGGTTCTGATGCGGAAGCCGCGCTGAGTAGGGAGACCGGTATAGCCATTGCTACCGGCGATGGCGACTTCGAATTTGCCCCGGAATTGTCCAGTGTTGACATTGTTGGATGGAGAGATTGTGCTGCCCCACCACACACATTTGATGTTGGTCACGCTTGATGGATTGTCGCAAGATGGATCGTTTGGATCCACTGATGGGTCGCGCTCAAAGTAGACGTTGAAAGAAGTGCAGCCTGTGATGGCATTGCACTTGTTGGCACAAGTCTGCACATCGTAACTGCTCAAGAGCGTGAAGCCCAGGTAGTTGTCGGCATTCGGGGAGGCACCAGTATTGGTAAAAGCAGACTTGAAGCCAATTGGGACTTTAGCGGCGTTGGCTTGAGCAGCATAATAGGTGTCCTGCCGGAAAGCGTCTGCTGTATCCGGATTTGTCTTGTATGCAATACCACTTGGCTGAGGATAGCATGTAGCAGCCGCAGCATCACGCTTCTGCTTTTGTCCGAGTATGGTTGCGGTAGGAGCGGCCAATGTTGTCGCTGTGACCAGAGGAGCGTCTGCTGCGGTCTGGTACACGACTGGAGGACCGCTGGCAATAGCAGCAGGAGCAGCCATGGCAACAGAGGCGGTCAACGCCATGATCATGGAGGACTTCATGGTGAGGAATTGTGTTGTAGTCGGGATTGAAAGATGAATGGTTGTTGCGGTGGATGTGATTGAGGCTGGTCTGGTGAACTCCGACAGTGATCATGCAGTGCATCTTTATATGTCGACGCCGATGCGGCCATCAACATGTCAAGCGGCCACCGCATGGGATTCTGGTCCACCAGCGAAATCCAGAAGCGTTCGTATCCGTGTCTAAGGATTGTTCTGAGGTTCACGCTGAAGCTATCAGGTCGAATTCGCTAACTAACAGCGCCTCATGTGTTCCGTGCTCTTAAGGTGCCGTTGAAGCTGAGAAAGCCAAGGCGAAATGAGCAGAGGCTCGATCTCACCAGGCCAAGAAGAGTCTTGACTCTGCCGCGAGAAGGACTATTTCTGTTCGTATAGCGGAGCCACGTTTTACAGGAAGTCGATAGTAGCGCCAGTCTAGGAAAGTCTCGTCCAAATGCCGGCTTGTAGCGAAGCTGAAGCAACAGCCGCATCTTTTAGAGGAGAATGCACCTTGAAAGCACAACACAGATACCACATGCGCCGAGGAGCGCTGTATGCATTTATAACATCTCCGCCAGAATTTACCGTAGATGTTCGCATCCTCATCGTACAGTAGAAGTTATAACGCAAGAAACCAAAAGGTGTCTTGCCGGCAGCCGATCGAAAGTTTGGTTGTCACGCGAAGACCAACCGAGACACTACCAAACATTGATCACCCTCCGGCACAAAGTACACTTCGCACTGAAAGCGACCCGTCTTATGGCCAGGAACACGAGCACGATAACGCGTGGAGACCACTCCTGAGTTACTCGTCCAAGCCCCACGTGGCTAGTCAGGTTCGCTGCGAACGGTCTCGGCGCTGAAATGGCATTGCTTTCGTTGTGTTATCGCCGGAATCTTCTATTCGCATCGACTGCTTGGTGGGCGCAGAGCTGTCTGCTTACATATCGACCATTTGTACCGCGACTACCAGAGACTAGAGTGCGACTCACGAACAATTCCGGACGCTCAGCGTCGAGTCTTTGGCTGAGGGCTGCTCAGGATCCACTCTATTCCAATTCGGATGGTTCGTCGTGATGATCGAAAATACGAAGTGTCAAGAGATCGGAAAGCGCATGTTGTTGCCAGACCAGTGCGCTACAAGTGATTGCATCAGCTCAGATAGCCAGCAAGACAGCGTAAACTCCTTAGTCGTGAGCTCATTACCGTCCTTGTCCTGGTGCCCAAGGGCCGCTTTGAATTAGCCTCTCTCGAAGCTTGTATTGATGGGTATTTGTACATGTCTGCGCTGACGTTCTGTTGACTTTTGGTGTAGTGTTCCAACCCTGTCCCGTCTCAACGCCTCGCTATGCTGATATAACTACAGCTTCTGGAACCCATCTAGAACCAATCTTGCTTTCTCTAGCCATGGCGTCCTCCCCAATAGCCGTATTCAGTGAATGATATGGATCGCTCGAAAGCGAGGCCTCGTGCGCGCTCACTATGCGCCGCCCACAAGGATGTTGTTGACGGGAATGTGGACTATGGTAAGCATTAGTAATGTTCAAATAGATCCTCATGTCGCGTTTTTCGGCAATAAGGCATTTGCATGAATTACGCACTCAGCTTCACAATGTATCCAATGACACCCATAATCAGGAAACCCATGCCGACTGCTTGCGAGATGCGCAGAAATTCCCTCTTGTCAGCTGTTCTCATGGTCAGCTCCAGCTCTCCATACTCGGCGATCTCATGCGCCTGCGCTATAGGGTTCTTGACATACGCTTGCTGCATCGTGTCAAGAATTGTCGGCCATCCTTGACGAACTCTCTAGGCATCTCAAGAAGCTCCTTTGCTTGATCCATCTTGCTCGTTTGCGTCGCGTGTGTTCAGAAGTGTGTATTTATGTTCGAGGAGTGGTATTCTCGAGATCTGCGAGGTCGCGTGTGTTGTCGTTGGCGTTGTCGAGGAATAAAAGGTCGCTGTCGTGGGTGTTCTTGCTCCTCGAAATGTGGAGGAAGCCGCAAGCTGTCCAGTCTTGCTGGTCAATGCGGCTCGGCGGCGAGATCGCGCGTGTTGAACCCTGTCAATCTGCACGTGATTGCAACTTCACTTAACTTTTCTAGGCCAGCGGTGTCTGAAAGTCAACAAAACATCGTTGTTCCATTTCTGGTAGTCAAAAGGCGTATGTTGAAGACAATACCAATCAGGAATCACATATATACAGCAAGACTGTCTAATGCAAGAAGTGGGCCTATATATGCAACATTTCCATTAAGACACGTTCATCTGGCCAAAATGGCAGAAACAAATGGCACTTCCACACCGGCAAAGAAGCTGAGAGTGCTGATGCTGCACGGCTACACTCAGTCCGGGCACCTGTTTGAGATCAAAACCAAAGCGCTCAAGAAAAGTTTAGAAAAGCACTTTCCTCCCTCACCCAAGCCAGGCCACCTGAAGAAATATCCTGGCGGCATTGAACTCGTATACCCTACTGCACCAATCAAGCTTCAACCTACAGAAGTTCCTGGAGCCGAGCTAGATGGCGACAAGGATCTCGACGCATATGGGTGGTGGCGACGGAAAGGTGATTCAGAACCCTACACCTACGAAGGAATGGAAATAGGTCTAGCAGCGATATCGAAAGTCCTGCAAGAAGCTGTTGAGCAGGGTAAGCCATTTGATGGTGCATTAGGTTTCAGTCAAGGTGGTGCTGCCGCAGGAATGGTCGCAGCCTTGCTCGAGGACGGACGGAGAGAGGCGTTCGAGAGGTTGCAATCGAAAGGCGGAATGAGGTATCCGGACGAGTTTACGAAAGACACGGGATACATGGAAGAAGTGATCCATCCACCTTTGAAGTTTGCTGTCAGCTATTCTGGTTTCGGAGCAAGTACGCATGAGCTCTACAAGGCGTTTTATGAGCCGAAGATCAAGACACCGATGTGTCATTTCATTGGATCTGTTGACACAGTGGTGTCGGAGGATCGATCACTACGACTCGTTGAAGCATGTGTTGACGGCAAGCGGAAAGAAGGCGGTGTCGACAGAGTGATATATCACCCTGGCGGGCACTTTTTGCCGAGCAGTCAGAAACAGTATGTGTCTGCTTTGGTCGCGTTCATACGAGAAGTAATAGACGAGCCGATAGAACAGCCCAGCGCGAAGAAGGAGGAGCGTGCTGAAGATATGGACTTGCCGTTCTGAGGAGAAGCAAATGCATGTTTATGAAGTAGATGATGTCGTGCAACTCAGCTTGTATAGATGCTAGATGTAGATGATACACACGAGGTTGCAACAACCGCCTGGATAACTTTGTCACCAGGCAATCGTCCGGGCCCGCTTCTCCTCGGAGCACTTAAGCCCGAACATCATCATTCCGCTTCCATGATCTTTAGGCTCGAACATTACCAAAGTCCTGCGTCCGAAACCACTACACGGACAAAAGAAAACCTGGCATCTGGTCGAATCGAACGACCGACCTCTCAGCCTCCAGGCAATTTCGCCGCGCATCACGCGACGCAGGGCCGGAGATAGTGCCTGAGCGCTCTACCATTGAGCTAAGATGCCAAAGAACATTGCCATTGCCGCCGCCACCGTTGTACGAAGTGTGCGAAGAATGGCGAGTACATCAAAGTAGACACTAGGGTGTGACGGTAGGTATCGAGGGACTTATGTTCAAAAGCAAGTCGAATCGTGGATGCGCCGCGCTTCTGAAAACATCATCGTGTAGTCTTACGATGAACAGCGCGTTCCATCACCAAGGCACGGCCGAAGCTCCAACCTCAGTCGAATCAGTAACCAACCTCCTATCCCTCGCTTCATCTCCCGCCCTCTCCCTCGCAGCATTCCCGACATCTCCTCCACTGTCCTTCCACCGGTTATGCGCTTTCCTCGCAATGTACTTCCCAATTCCCCAAACACTAGCAGCTACAATACTGCCAGCAATGCCTGTAGGCGCAAGCACGAAGCCAGCACCACTGACCAGAGTTCCGCCCACTGTTGCGACTGCGAAAGCTACAGCAGCATACTTCGCCCAGCGAACTAGTCTCCAGATTACGAATTGACTGATGTAGCGAAGAGTGCGTAAGAGAGCTCTTGTACGGAAGCGGCCTGGTTGGTCTGATGTGCCTGGGTTTATGAGGTAGTTGAAATTTCGCCGCGCATTCTTGTAGGCTGAGGATGATTGTTGAGCGACCGCTGTTTCGTCTGGAGATGTTTCTGATGGTATTGCTGCTCTAGATGGTGCCATTGTTGTCGAATCCGCAAAAGCAGGCCTTGTATGATAAAGACGTCGAGCAATAGGAAAGCGAGTATGCTTTGAGAAGCCCGATGGCTATGATAGGACTGCTATACCTACCTGAACCCTTTGATGTGAGGCTTTTACCGATGTAAATGTGGTTTTGCAGGAGATGAAGGCATTGATGACGTTCGTTTGGCTCTCGGCCAAAAGTTGTTGCCGAATGGATGCCGAGATTCGCCGAGATTGGAATCAGCCCACGCCACCAAAACATCGACGCGCTGTCGCGACAGACGACAACATCATCTCTCTTCCTCTCAGACTTCTTGGATATGAACGCGTGGAAGCGGGGACACCACTGACTGAGTCGCAAATGCCGGGGGCGCAGCGAACCGTTACACAATTTGGTAGATTCGCAATGACGGCTGAGCAGCCCCTAGGAAGCTCTAATCTGTCAATCATGGCGTGTCCGTCTTGCAGAGAACGTGGAATGAACCAATGTCGACGATGCCTAGGATGAGAGTCTCCATTTGCTGAGCATCTATGTGCCTCTGAGTTGGAATATACGACGTCCTCGCGGGCCGAATGTTCGAAAGAGCTCAGTGTCGAGAAGCGCTAATGCAGGACGAATCCTTCTTACAGCTGATACTGCATACAGCGCTGGAGCGAGTCTTGATGTTGCGGCTGTGTCGCACCACTTCATCTTTCAAATTATGCGATTCAGCCCAGGAGCCCGGTCGTGACCTGAAAGCACATCCACGCGGATGGCTCTGCAGGAAGGCGACAAATGGCCGCACAGAGACTTTTTCATGGGAATCTTGCTCAAGATCACGCTCGACAGCATAATGGAGACGTTAATAACACTACCAGTATGTCAGCTCAGACAGCATTTTGACGGTAGCTTATACATCTTAGCGAACAACTACACATTCGCCGCAAACTCGCGGCCATTGACGCCCCTGGACAAAGCTCAGGTGAATGCGGAATTCATTGACGCCGCCCAAAGGGGCCAAATCTCTCGGTTGACCCACTTATGGCACGAAGGTGCGGACAAAAACCATGTAGATAGCTCTGGATTGACTGCCCTTCATCATGCCGTTCTTGCTGGCCGACCGGAGTCCGTCTCACAGCTCATCAATATTGGTATCAATATGGATATCGTCAATGCAGACTACGGCACACCGCTTTGCCTCGCGGTCTTGCAGATGCAAGCAGATCTAATAAAGCTTCTGCTCGACCATAATGCCAGCATGGCAACCGTGGGCGGCAAGATCGGCCTAGCGCTACACGCTGCTTGCTATACTGGAAAAGTTGAAATTGTACAATTGCTCGTCGAAAATGCACAGGACCTTCGGCTCAACGACACTGTCACGATCAGATGGTCCGATGTCGCTGACTTAAAAATAAAACCTCCTCTACTACGAAGCTATCGAGGAACACCTGTCAGCCACTGTACAGCTCTTTCCGTTGCTGCTTACGAAGGGTTCGAAGACATCGCATCATATCTTCTCGGATGCGGTGCCGATGTCAATGCTCGTGGACCTCTGGAACCGACCCCAGGAGGGCGATGGGCTGGTGCTACGCCTCTGATGTATGCTGCCATGAGGAACAAACAAGCTGTCACGTCTGTGCTGCTTACACATGGGGCCAATTGCGACCTGAAAGACTACCGCGGCTCCTGTGCGCTCAACTATGCCGCGAGAAATGGCAATGCCAAAATCATTAGGAAGCTACTGGAGTACAATGCATCGCCATATATTCTAGACATCGATGGGCATGCACCACTTCACGTTGCGGTCATGCAAAATAGGGCTAGCTGCGTTACCGCGTTAGCACAAGTCGGCAGCGACCTACTCAACAAGGAGTCAACGGGTGGCTATCCTTTGGCTATTGCGGCTGGCTCAGGCCTAGGCCTTGGTGAATGCCTCTCAGCACTTCTGGAGTACGGCGCTAGAGCTGATATGACTGATGACTTTGGCTGGACCGCGTTGATGAAAGCCGTCAAAGGAGGTCACGTAACTTGCGTTCGAGAACTTGTTCAGAAAGGCGCTCATTTGGAGATGCGGAACGAAGACGGCAAGACAGCTCTGAGTATTGCAGCAGATCAGAATCGGGCAGACACCGCCACCATACTTCTGGATGCTGGTGCCAACGTCAACTCTCGCTCTTCTGGCTCGATGACTCCTATGATGATTGCAGCTGAGAAATCACACATAGCGGTTATGAGAACTTTGACTCGGCATAAAGTCGACTTGAACGCCAGGTGCGCACTGAACAACACAGCATTGTCGCGATCCGTGGAGAGGAAGGACACTGAAGCTGTCTCGCTGCTGGTGAAGGCCGGTGCAGATCTTGATGCAAGATTCGAACACGACAAGACCCTCCTGATAGACGCTGCGAAATGTGGCAATCTTGAGATTGTGCAGATACTGGTCGGTCTCGGCTCCAACATTCGTCTCACATCTTCCAGAGGAAAGAATGCCATTTTCTATGCTGCAGAAAGTGGCCATGCGGAGTGCTTGGGTGTCCTGATTGACAGTGGTGCGGATCTACTTGCAGCTGATCATCACGGCAGAACTGCGGTCATGGAAACCGCACGTGAAGGTCGGACCGAGTGCTTGAAGCTCCTCATAGAAAGAAGACCCCTGGCGAAGAAGTCTCTACTCAACTTCCAGGATAATAGTGGCCATACAGCTTTGACTCTGGCTGCAGGGAATGGTCACGACGAGTGCGTAAAGCTTCTTCTAAGTGCAAATGCCGACGTTGAGGTTGCAACTAAGCAAGGCTTCACTGCTCTGACTGTTGCTTGCGAATTCAAAAAGTGGTCGTGCGCCAGATTGCTCATTGAGTCCGGCGCCAAGGTCGGTGCAGCTACAGAGCGCGGGCAGACAGCCCTTCATTTTGCTGCACTAAAAGGAAATGTCGACACGGTGAAGTTGCTGCTCAACCATTCCGCGCCAATCGATCATGAGAACAAGGAAGGCAAGACACCGCTGGTCTTTGCTGCAGAGATGGGCCACCGCTCAACTGCTCGGGAGCTTCTAGGACGAGGAGCGAAAATGCCTTTCGGGATCGACTCACACCCGCTTGTGCTTGCAGCCCAGTCTGACCACTCCAAGGTGGTGAACGAACTGCTGAATCACGAGTCAATATCTGGTCCCATCAATGGCACAGTGATTGAGAGTGCTATCGCAGTTGCAGCCGAGAGTGGCCATCAAAGGATTGTCCAATGCTTGCGAGAACATCAAAGCAAGACGAATGTTGGTCGCTTAGCGACAGCAAGGCGTGCGTCAGCGATCTCCGCTCCAAAGCCGCCTGCCAACAAGCTACAGAATAAGCAAAGAAATAGCTCGGAATCTGACACGGATTCCACGAAACTGAAAGCGCCCGGTAAAAGTGCGCGAAAAGGCACGCCATCTCCATCTGGCCGGCAATGAAGTGCCTCACGTGCGCTTCAGTTATCCAGCCGTTGGCTCACGGCTCCAGTTCCAACATCTCGCTGAGTCTGCGGCCGAAGCTAAAGGGAACAGAATCCGGCGCTAAACCTTTTGGGGCAACCTCGCACATTTACGAGAAGTTCGCGATGCCGTCAGCCGCATTGACTTCACGACAGTTTTGGCCTTCATAGGCCAACTGAACGATCAGAGAGCAACATGTATCGAGGTCGAGATGATATAAAAGGAGCTTTATGACCATACCTTCAATGCACAGAACTCATTCATAGAGCATCCGTCTCAAAGCACAACGACCATGTCTGTCGCTATTCTCGGAGCTGGACCTGCTGGTCTTACTCTTGCTCGCCTCCTGGAACTTAATGATATAGACTATATCGTCTACGAACGCGATGCTTCAGCAGAAACATCTCGTAACCGAGGCGGGTGTTTGGACCTGCATCCGGCATCAGGACAAGCCGCGTTGAGGGCAGCTGGCCTTTTCGACCAATTCCAAAAGTTCGCAAGATACGACGCACAAGAAATGCGAGTCTTGGGACCAGATGGCGAAGTGATCTTTCATCGCAAGTACGAAGGACAAGAAGAAGACCCGGAGATTGATCGAAGCGACCTAAGAGATATCCTGGTCAATTCCATACCTAAAGATCGGATCAAATGGAACATGGTCGTAAAAGACATCTTGAAGCAGGAGGACGGCTCGGTCAACATACGCTTCACAGATGGACATGAAGCTAAAGGTTTCAAGCTTGTTGTGGCAGCCGATGGCATCTGGACCAAAGCGAGAAAACTGGTAAGTGTCTCGGCATCACTTGTGATTGGTTTTGACGTATGTTGCAGGTCACGTCTGCCATTCCAGAATACTCTGGCGTTCATTACTTGCAAGCTCCAATCACGCACTCCAACCCCGCATTTGAGAGCTTATCACAGATGTTAGGGCCAGGAGCGGTTGTGTCCATTGGATCTGGTCGTCAGATCTCTGCGCAGCGAATGCGAGATGGAACGATCAATGTCTACATAGGACTTAACGTTCCGGAGCATTGGGCAAAGAACAGCAAAGAGCTTGAGGATCCTGATATGTTTCGAGGAAAGCTCCTTGAGCAGGACTTCAAGGCCTGGTCAACCGAGCTCACGGACTTCGTCAAGTATTGTGAAGGAAGCTTCTTCTCTTGGCCACTATATGCTACTCCGGCGTCAGCACTCGACTGGAAGACGATACCTGGTATTGCTCTGGTTGGTGATGCCGCTCATGTCAGTACGCCTTTCGTTGGTGAGGGCGTCAATGTTGCGATGCACGATAGCCTGCAGCTTGCGGAAGAAATCGTCAAGTATGGATTGGAAAACCTGGATAAAGCTGTTGCGGAGTATGAGAAAAAAATGTTTTCCAGAGCCATTGATCTGATCAACAGAAGCAATGCATCGAAGGCGTTGATGCATGCAGAGGATGCGCCAAAGGGATTCAAAAAGGTTCTTCAGGGAGCTTCGCCGGGCGAGGAGAAGTTGGCGATGAGCGAGAGGGCAATGGAAGCCTCTATCTAAGGCTAGGCCTTGCGTGTCTAGGCTGCACACTGGCTTGACGGTCTTCGCACTTCCAGGCCGCTCCCACAAGAGCAATCGCTGCCTGAGTGCTGGCCATTGCTACGGTTTCAGTTGGCTACTGGATAGACCAGAAGATTCTTGGGTTTGCGCGACAGTGCCATCTTGATATGTTAAGATAGCCGATGCCCTTGATCAAGCAAACAAGCTGTGGGTTTTTCTTCAAGAGATTGGAGTTGCCACTTTCCGATTCCTGATTTCGCAGATTTTGATGGCCATCAGACAGAATGTCTTCCCAAGCTCGTAAAAGTTCAGAAGGTGGAAACAAGCGCTCTCTCGACGATCGCAGGGGTGTCTCCGACGCTCAATCGCCAGCTGACAAGATTGACAACTCGAACTGCTCCATTGCATCGTCTGACTCCGAAGAGTTGGGCAAGACTCCATCTAAGAGCGCCAAGCTAGATACATCACCTCGACAGGCCAATAACCCGATTGACATAGAGAGAAGCAAATCTCGTGCTACACCTGATGAAGCTTTGGCTCGCAACCCGAACGATAAAGCAGCTGCGACAATGCCGGTCGAGTCGCAGCGACCAGCTTCTCAGACTGAAGACAACATGACCGAAGTGGAGCAGACCAAGCCGTCCTCTAGCAAGTGCAAAGGCCGTCAGTCCGCGCCAAAAGCAGTGCAGACAGTGCTCCCAGACGCAGCTAGCAATCAGTCAACAGCCGGCTCCAGCGGTGTAGCAGCGGAGCACTCGATGGCGAGTTTACTGCAAGCATACGTGTCAGATGTACCAACCAAACCGCAGCAACAGCATATGAATCAAATGCAGGACAACATTTTCCAGCGACAGCAGCGCGCGGAGGATACGCGACAGGCCTCACAATACCTCATGCACCGGCGCTCGACTCAACCTTCAGTAGTGCAGCCACAAGATGCGTCACGTACTGGTCCGCAAGTTGCACTCAACACCAGACACAACCCATCACTGATGACTCAAAAGCAAACTGCTCGTGATCAGGCCGCTGATTCAACGAACTGGGCTCCGCAGAATCAAACTAATGATGCTTCTTGGTCCTGCCCTGATCAATGGTTTGGTCGCGTCTCAGCCTTGCCACCGAATGCTCAACCTCACCAGCCGCCGTATGCCAACATCCAGGCGAAACGACCTGAGTCTGGAGTTCTTCGGGATGTTCAACCTTCTGCTCATAATAACCACTCCGAAGCAAGGATTTTGCTCAAACGGCATGTGAGCCATCTGAATAATCAGCAACCTGGGATTCCAACATCGAGCAATGTCGACAGCGGTAGGCTGCGTCAACCACCGTCTCATCCTACCGCCATTGGTCACCGTGCTTACAGTCAAAACGGACTTGGGCTGGGCCAAATCAAAGTTGGAAACATTATTCTCGAGCCAATTCAGGCCGTGGAATATCTCTTGGACGAAAACCACAGACTTGTTGACGTGAATAGCATCTACATCGGAAGAAGTGGAGAGGTGAATCGTCTTAACGACACCATTGCTGACCTCAACTACAAACTTGCTGACCTCAATTCCAAACTTGCCCAACATTCGAATCTCATCGAAGAGAAAAACTCGCTTCGGCACGAAATTATTCAAAGAGATGCCATAATCGCTCAGCTATCGGCTAATCTGCAGCGCTCGCAGCAGAACTTGCAGCGCCAAACGCCAATGATGCGACAGTCGAGCTACTGGGACGCAGTTAATATGCAGAATCGGGCTGCACCTGGACAGCAAAGTGGCCAACCCTCATCGCGAGCTCGTGCGTCCACTGCTGTGGCGCAGGGAGGCGGTAGTCAGCGACAGTGGCCGCGAGCAAATGGATTCAGATCTGATGAGGCCATGTCTCGCGATGGCGAGCAAGCCAAACCGGTTGAAAAGGGTCATGTGCAAGATCGAGCTGAAGGAGGAGGACCGAGTGGAGCGAATTGATCGCGGTGTAAAGGTCGTGTCGAAGGGTTCTGAGCGTACACCTCAGGCAACGTCGCTGGGTGAGGACGAGTTCAAATGAGCGAGAGAGCGTTAAAATGTTGAGTTGAGGCTTCTTTCTCCAATGGACACACATATTGCGTTGAATAGTCTCGGATATCGTACGGCAATGGCAACTTATGGTTAATCAACTCAGGTAATCAAATATTCATTTGACTCCAGAAGGTGCGCACAGCGCCCCGACTTGGCGATCTCACCTCACCTCCCATTTCTTACTCGCCCATCTCCTTCGCTATTCCGGATATCAGACTCTTCGTGAATCCCCTTCCATACCTTCGCTGTCTTCGTGCCGTGCGTCTCGAGCCTTTGCTTCACTTGTGGCCTGCAGGACACGCCAAGGTCGACGACGCGCCCGTCCACGAGCTTTCAGACAAGAGCGGGCATGCCAAAGAGTAATTTAGGAGACGTCACGAAGATATGGGAAGCCTGATGCGTTCAGTGACTTCGAGGATCCAGAATAGGTTCCGTGCTCTACTAGGATTGGCGTAATACTGTACGCTCAAGATGTCACGTACTATGCGTGACAGCGAGGTAGGAGATTGGATGGGGAAATACACAAATAGGCCGATGCGCGTCGCAATTGTCTGCTAGAGGATGCTGTTCGATCCATCATACGTGCCGGCCTCCAGCCTACGGCAAGCAGCCGCAGACTGATGGCCTGCGCAAATGGTCAGTAACTGTTAACAGCAGCATAGCAGTGCCAGCCGCCCTGTTCGTCTCGCTCTTAGAACCTTAGGCTCCTGCATCCTTCTCCAAACGAACGGGAGGCGTCACTTTCCACGAGCTACGACCTTGTGACACGATGTCCCGTATCATGAGGCATGAAGCACCCACGAGCCATGGTGTCGCAGGCGGTGTCCCGTATCATGGATCATGAGCGCCACCCGGAGCCCCAGTTTTCCCGCGCGACACGTATTGACCAGCAAGCATGCGGTGTCTCGTATCTTGAGCGGCGACGTCAATCTGGAGCCCCAGTAATTTCCAACGTGTCGCGTGCCCAGCAAGCATCGAATCGCTGATGGATGGGACGAGGAGCTTGACGGCTTCGCGCGGCGGTGCAGGGCGGCTGGAGGGGATACTTACCTGCGCGCAGTGTGGATGAGTCGAGGCAAGAAATTGAAGGAGAGGGCGAATTTCAATAGCTCGCGCGTCGGCTAGAGCCGCGATGAAACGTCTCTGCAGCGGAACAATTGTAAATCCGACTGCTTGCGTCATCGGAGTGAAGTGCAGAAGAAGCTCGACGCTGCAAGTCTTAGCAGTAGGTCTTCTCTGTCTCCTCATTACTTGCCACTCGACTGAGCAACGACTTCAGCTATCGCTCTCCTTCTACAGTCGAGAACATCTGGGCTCCCCAATTCTTCCTGCAGCGATGGCGGCCGCGCGTCCTGCGGTCAATCTGCTGCCTTTGCCTGGAGCCACAACCGACACACAAAAGACTGAGACTGAGGCAAATTCTCGAATTGTTCTTAGTCGCGAAACTCAAGGGAATGATCCAGAAGCTCGTATGCTCTCGCCTGTTGTGGCAGACTCAACGAGTCTCTCGTCGCCGCCAAAGCTCCTATCATCGGACTACTTGGCTAGGCATTCTGCTTCTGAGGGTACCACCGGACCTCAACTAAGTCGCAAGAGGCCTTCATCCTTGACAATGGAGCCGAATGACTTGAGCAGTGAGCCCTCATTCAAGACGCCTAGGCTAAGTCGGCGGAGCAACAGCCTCTTGCCTTCTATCGCCGAGGATCCGCCGCCCTCAGAGGCAAATGATGAGGAGAGCGATGAATTTGACCCAAATGACGATCTTGAGAAGCTTGCAGAGCTCGAGAGTGTTTCATAAGCAGGAGGAGATTTGGACGAGCGCACAGATGCGGGCCATGAGATCGCTGCGAATGTCGCCTCAAGTCACGTATCGGTCTTGCAGCCCTCGAGCAGGAGTATGCCGCAGTCTAACGCGAGCAGCATCGAGTTAATTGACCTCACCAATGACGATGAGGAGCGAACAACGGACTCGAAGGAGACTGCGCAGAGTCGGGTTCGAGGAATTCCTCAACCAATACCACCCTTGCCAAGCAATTTTGACACAATCGAGATTTCTGCTTCTCGTCGTTCCGAGTACAATGGACCAGACCCATTCATCGCTGCAGCTTGGGACAATGAGGCGCTTTTCGAACATTTCACACTTGCTGAGATACTTGGTGGTGCAGTTCATCCCGATGACATCTGCGGCACTATGCTGCTCAATCGTCTCATCCCACGGTACAGCAATCCAGATATACAGCAACGCCTCAGGATGCTCTACGGCAAGATTGGGTCTGATAGTCATGACGGGCAGCCACATGTCCTTATCAGGAAGAGATTTACCGATGCTCTACGGCACGATCTGACGCGGAAAGGAAAGGAACATGCGTACGTTGAAGAGCTCAATCGCATCACTGCTCTCCGTCAATCTAAGTCCGTGGTCTCAACCAATATACGCAGTACCAACGGCGTGAACCGGCGTCCCGCAAACACTGTAAACACGACAAACAGTGCAGTAGATCTACCAGCACCGCGGGCTACCACCAAACCGTTGCCTACACAAACAAGTCAGCGACAAGCAACACAAGTCATCATTGATGGCAAATCATTCGACCTTGACATCGCTGTCAAGCTTCTGCAGACGCGTGAGATCAACTGCCAGCAGCGTATCAACTATCTGCTCCACGAACAGCAGGCGCACCACGCCCGTGAAGCGGTTATGAATAACGTCATCGCTCAGCAAAATGCTGCGTTTGCAATCAACGAACAGGTCGTACGTCAGAAAGTTCACGAAATCGATACCCTTCGGAAGGAACTAGATGAGCTTCGAGCGTATGTGAGGCAGAATAGAGCCAAAAGCTTTGATCCTCGAAGATACCAGCGAGGTTGAATCATTAGATGGGCTCGGTCGAAGATACCAGCGAGGTTGAATCATTAGATGGGCTCGGAGAAGTATTGGAATATTGATATTGGCTTCAAACGGAAAGATGGTGTGGAGATGAGCTTTGCATGTTAGAAGGGGGAGGTTCGAAATTGTGTTGCTTTGTTCATATTACCTACCGCACTCTCTGCATGCGGATCTTGGCGAGGCAGTACAAAGACTTGACTGCAACTTTGCCAATCTCTATCAGACAACATGGTCCCAAGTCTTACGAATTGTGGCAATTTCAATCATCACATCTTCCCATGCGATGCACAACCCGGCAAGGATCTTTGCAGTCCGGGGCACTGATGTCCTCAATCGCTATGGCCTGGTTGAAGATACACTTGGAGAGATGCCGATCTCAGTCCTCTTCGCATGTTACTTTGTCGTCCTGAACGGATGTAGTCTGCTACTACTAAGGCTCATCAAGAAGATATAGCTGGCGACCTGCGAATGGACTTAGGATCACTCCGGGGTGCCGGAGGAGATCCTCAGCCTGATCTTGGTCCGTGCCATGACATCCCTAAGCATTTGAGACAGAGTTCTCGATCAATGCTGCTCCAGACTTCCGACGTGGACTGACTGAGTACGGCTGAGCATCCAGTGCGGGTAATGTTCGGACAAGGCTACCTTCGAGATGCACCACCCGGCCAAGGGGCGTTACCAGCAACAGAGGATGGCGCAGTCGAGTAGAGATGAAGATGACGCTCCATGCTGTGTACTGATGTAGCTTCTCTGGCCATGGACTCAATATGATGGATGGTGCTATATCTTCCATTTCTTTGGAAGCATGCATCAACATCGCATTCAGTGTCTCTGCAGTCGAGACCGGCTTGCATACAGACCTCTTTCTTCTGCTGTAAAGGGTTCGTCAATGATAATATCAGGAGATCAAGGAGCCGTGGTGGTCGTGGCGTGATCGGTTTGATTCTCGTGGCTGAGACCTGCAATCCTAATTGGTGAAGCCGGTGCAGATGTGACGAGGAATGTACGGTTGCTACTACTGTACGTAAAACAGATAGGCTCAGCTTCATCCTCATCATACGACCTCTGATTGAACCCTGGGCGAGATTGAGACCGTGTTATCCTTTGCCATATGGAAAATTTCATGTCGCTCATTGCCAGAAGCACTTTGCAAATACTCAACGAAACAGGTTTCGCAATATGCCAGTGCACAAGGACGATTGCAACGAGGTAGTCGATTCCTCATGGCCACTCAGAGAATCATACTGACATGCATTGCCAGCGGCCAGCACAAGACCAGAGTGGAAGGAAGATTGCAAAGACGAGGCGTGATGAGCGAGCGAACGTCAGTCCGAAGCGCAAGACAACCTCCATGCTTGTATTTGCACACAGCTAACCAGCGTTCGATTGAAAAGGAGGTCGGAGCGTGTGCAAAGCCACGCTATTCGGCACTCAGAATGGCGCAGTCTGACTTCGATGACTCCAATGGGTGATGTTGTGTAGTGATGTAGAGTCAATCCAGCGGTTCTCGCCTCACCTTACTGCTATGTTCTAAGACATCGTTCCGAGATCTTCGAGCTGATGGATCCAATCGCGAGCGAGCGGACTTTGTGAGCCCTGTGTGTCTCCCCAGATTCTGTCGATATCCTTGAGAGCTTCCATACTTTTCCTGGAGCTTGATGAATCTTTTGCCACCAAGTGCATGGCGAGATCACGACGAGTCACCAGCGTCTCAAAATGCTGTGGACCCAAAGTCTTTTCCAGAGCTGCAATGACATCTCGAAACAGCTGTTCTGCTCGGTCGTCTTCTGGGGAGTCCTTCCTTCCATAAACTCGTGCAAGGCCTCTCTGCGCTTCAAGAATGTCGCGGTGTTCTTGTTCTTGAAGTGTGGTTTGTGCCCTCAGCTCGATCACTTTGAGGAATTCTCGCTCTGATCGATCCAGGTCGGTATGTTCGTGAATTCTGGCCAGAACTTCTAACGCGTCCACAGCCATTCTGTGCATGTCGCCGTCGTACTTTTCCACATTGATGTAATTGATGCTTGAATATGGGTCGAGCGCGCCTAGTACCAGCTTTTCAGCTTCGGACAGTGTTTCAGTGTTGGGAGTTGATGCGGCTTCTTCCAAGTGCACAATGAGCATCGCCTTGCTCATAGCTGCCGCACGAGAGGTCTCACTATCGGGCGGTAGATGTTGCTTGCAGAGACGTAAGACTTGTGTGATTATTTCGTCAGCTTCTGCGAAACAGCCAAGATCCCGTTTGGCCATGGCGACGTATCGCTTGCATCTCAAGATCTCTTCATCGTGAGGCTCGCATTGTTTCTGCCTCTCGAGAAGAACTTTTTCCATTAGGCCTAGCGCTTCAGTGAGACATCCACGGTCTTGTCGAACGAGAGCCAGATTTTCCTGCGTGTCCAGTATACGACTGCTGGACTTTCGAGCGTTGGATGAGTCTAGAACAGCTCGCCACTGGGATTCAGCCTCTTCTAGTTTGCCCATATCCCCGGCAATAGTGGCAATGTTATGACGTGAGGTAATAACAGCTTCGTCCTTGCGACTAAATAGACTCAGACGCTGATCCAGAACCTCTTGATGGAGTGCCAGTGCCTGGTCAAGTTTACCAAGATCTCGCAGTGCACACGCAAGGCCTTCTTTGGAACATAGAAGGTCAGATTTTTGTCTTTTGGTTAAGCGCTCGTGCAGATCACTTCGGATATCACAAGCAGTCTTGAACACTAATTTGGCGGAGGACGGGTCTGCAAGATTGAGGAAACAGTCGCCAGCAACATGACAGATGTATGCGAATTTCGCCTCAGTAGGATCATGCGGACTTCTGTGTTTAGCCAGCGATTTGACGAATCGCGCCAGTGCAAGGCGATCGCGCTGCAATTTTTTCGAGCCTTGTTCGACTTTCAATGCACGTGCTTCGAATGCTAAGATCATGTCTGTGGCGAGCCGAAAGAGCGACTCGTGCGAAGGGTTCGCGTCTCGTCCTCTAGAATACGCCTGAATGGCGCTGGCAGTAATTTCAAGCATTGTACAGCCCCAATCGTCATCGAGCTTGACAAGACAACGCTTTTTCAAGCACTGTAGCGCATCCTCAGTCTCCTTCGGATCCAGCAAGCACTTCAGTCCGTCGCCTATCCTTGGTTGAATGTGCTTCGATTGGTCGCAGCTGGGACGGAACAGTTTCCATATAGCATTTGGCGATTTCACTGCTGGGATCGTATTTTGGCTGTAGTGATCGCGAAAGTACCGGAATGCAGCACGTGGGACCAATGGAACAGCCAGAAAAGACATCAAACGAAGTAGAGCCGCTGCCGAAGAATTAGTGCGCTCGAGAGCTTCCAATTCCATTGTAATAAGCGCCTGATAAGGACCAGAGGGCTCGTGAGACAGCATCCATTTGTCAACGCGGTGATGTAGCACCTTCATGAGAACATTAGCTGGATTCGATCAACGTCAAAATGTATACTCACATGGTTGTGAGTTGAGACCTCATCGAGAGCTTCGATAGTATGTGCCAAGCCATGCCCAGGCACTCTCATAAAAGAGGCTGCTTGCACCAGAGCGATCGGAAGTCCTTGCAATCATTATAGACGTCGCCATGTACAGTCGTCAAGGGTGCTGAGAACGCGTGAATGGAGAGACGCGACATGGCTTCGCTCGCTTCGGCTCCGACGGGCTGCGATCATGTCTGCTTCACAGATGCAACGTAGATCAGACCTGAGACAGTGCTTTTCCAACGAAGACCATTCCCAGGACACTCCTCAGAACGCCAAGAGTTGCTGGTCGATGATATGGTCCGCCGTAGCTCCTCCTTCGTCTCCTCCCTCGCTCGTCACCATCTAGAACTGGCAACAACCATCTGTCTTTGAATGGCATAAATTCGACTGCATGTTGCGCGGACAACGCCAAATGGCTAAGTCCACATCTATTCCTCTGGTGTCGTCACCATGATACTTACCATTTTCGAATGTCATTCGTCCTCTGCATTGACTTCATGTACTTTGCATAGGTAGGCTCTACGTATTCATCCTCTACTTCGATTCTCCTATCAGCTTTCCAAGATGCCAGGAGCCGCCACCAACGAAGCACTGAAAGCTGCCGGCCTGTTCGATGTTTCGCATATCACAGCGCTCGTCACGGGCGGAGCGACGGGTATCGGTCTAATGATCACACAAGCGCTTGTGAGCAATGGAGCAAAAGTATACATTGTCAGCAGACGGCAAGAGGTGCTTGAGAAAACAGTTGAGCTGTACAATACTGGCCCAGGCAGCTTGCATGCCATCGTGGGAGATGTAAGCAGCAAAGTGGGTGCTGTCAAGCTGGCCGAAGAGCTGGGCAAGAAAGAGTCTGGTGGAATACAATTACTGGTTTGTCTACATGGGACCAAAGCGCGACTAGGGAGAGACTGATTTGCGGCAGGTCAACAACGCCGGGATAGCCAGAGACGACAACACGAAATTTTGTAAGAAGAAGCTCGGGGCCAGCCGTTTTGTTCGTACGGCTAATGCTACCAAGATCACATTGATGCTTACTGATATGTTGCAGTGGCTTTCCTGCCTCTCCTTGCCAAAGGCTCATCCACAACTCCCGGATACTCATCCTCGGTGATCAATGTCAGCTCAATCTCCGGCGCCATGAAGGGTTCGAGCATGGGACAATTCGCCTACGCAAGTTCCAAAGCCGCCTCCACACATCTCAGCCGCATGCTCGCCTTAGCTTTCAAGGACGTAAAGGTTCGCGTCAACGTGATCGCACCCGGCGTCTTCCCCAGCGAAATGACAACCGGCTCAAGTCACGATGACAACAAGTCTTCCATGGATATGGACAGCACGAACCCAGCTGGACGAAAGGGTATGGATAGCGACATGGCAGCGACAGTGCTGTTTTTGGCTGGCAAGGGCGGAGTCTTCTATAATGAACAGATCTGTGAGTTCCCTTTCACAGCTGCAATTTTGATCACGGCTAATGTTTGCTCCCAGTATATCCTGATGGAGGCGTGACACTTTCTGATCCGTCAGTCAAATAGCTGCATCTCTGTCTGAAGGCTTCCTTAGACACGACACTTCGAAGCACATGATCTCGAACATGATCACAGTTTCACGTCCTAAAGTTCACAGGTAATCGGCTGGAAATTCGCCTATAATTAAGTTGGCACAATCCTTTTTCAATGGTGTGACAATCAGTCAGCGGGCGCAAAGCAAGCCATCAGTAGAAGCCATTCTCTTCGGGCGTTATGCTTGGGAGTTTGGCAACTTCTGGTCAATGCCGATCATGAATCATTTTCGTCTAGTATGCTCGCTCGTGCATCGGATGCTCATAAGATGGTCTGGTACATTTCCTCCGACTCCAGGATCTATATCTCTACGAAAATTTCTGCTTTCGGCCACATCTTCACAGCTCAGAATTTGCGAACATCCCTCACGTACTTCTGTAGGCCTCCACCTCAATCTCCACGATCATGCTCGGCATTCCCAACGCCCTCACGCCCAAAGCAGTCCAGATCGGTCGATGGCTTGGAACCTTTCTTTTCAAAGTTTCGATGAAATATTCGAAATGCTCTTCCATATTGGTCTGGTAGCTGCGGAGAAGGTAGACATCCTCCCAGCCACGAAGGCCAGCCGCCTTGAGCACTTTGTCGACATTGTCGAAAGCTTTGTCGATTTGTCGTTTCCAGTCTGGATCTACATTGACTTCGCTATCCCAACCTCCTTGGCCTGAGAGCTTGACAATCTTCGAATCTGGGAATTCGACGAGCTGAGAGTAGTGGTTGGCATCGCTGTTGATTGTGTCGGCACCTTCTTCGTTGGTGTACTTAAGTGATGCCATTGTTGGTGGATGGAGTTTTGTATTGGTCTCGTTCGAGGAGTATTGACTTTGGAATTGTTGCTGTCATTTCGAGCACTGGTTGCACAAGCTCCCTTATATACATTCTACATCTGCCATCCATTCCATAATGTGTTTCGCTCCAATCACTTCTCCAACGAATTTCTGTCATGGCCAGGCTTGGCGTTGGAGCGACTTCTCCAACTTCTCCGCTTCCTTCCTTCCTTTCAACTCCAACACGCGTCACATCTTCTCATCCGATGTCAACCGCTGCAGATAGGCAATTTCGTTGCACAGTGTGCGAGCGCGATTTTGCACGACTGGAACATCTGCAAAGGCACAACAGAACCCGCAAGTTCCTGCCGCATAGCTGTGGAAGACGTGTACACTGATGTTGGCCTCAAGACACGAAAGAGAAGCCCTTCACTTGCTTTTGTGGCCGCGCTTTCGCACGCAATGACTTGCTCAAGAGACACCGACTGAAATCGCATGCTACCAAGCCAGAAGCAGGCCATGCTGAGAGGAGCTCTTCGAGTGCTCCGGCCTGGCCAACAACGACAGCCCAGGACAACGACTTTTCTGCTGGACACTCCAACGGCAACAATGTCTTCGAAAACACCAGCGAGGCACAGAAAACTCTGTCTGCGGAGGGCGATTTGACTCCAGAGCTTTTGCAAGAGTTCATGCTTTTCGTAGACAATGTGGGCCTCTCAACGGACTGGAGCACTCTTGGCTGGAACACAGCTTCGTTGGAAGGTCACGATCCTCTCCAGCTGAGCCACGAGGCAGGACAGGGCCCAACTGCGACTCAACAAGACCCGTTAGCTGTGATCGACTTGACTCATCCAACACCACATTCTAACCTGGGCGGACATGATTCTATTACTGGCGATGCAGCTGAACATCCGCTATCCAAAAGTCCTCTGGACCCACGATGGTCGTTGAGTGAGGAGTCCATGCAGAGATTTGTTCAAAGGCTCGAGCCTCACGCAGACTTTCTGTCCCTATTCCGACTGCCAAGTCGTCTAGCTCTATCGCGATACCTAGAGAGCTTCTTCGAGCACTATCACAGGCACTTCCCAATGCTTCATGCTGCTACCTGGAGTATAGACACATCTCCGCCAGCCTTGACTTTCATAATGGCAGCACTGGGAGCCACTTATCGATTTGAAGGCAAAAAGTCTGTTCCTCTCTATCGTGCATCTCGAACGCTTGTGCAAGATCAGGTGTGGTTGAAGCGTAAGACAGAGATTGAAGCTGACGCGAACTTATGCACGGCTATCATGCAGACTTTGGTCCTGCTAATGTCATTCGCTGCCTGGGACTACAGTACCCAATTGCTGGACGAAGCCTTGCAACCGCAAACGCACTGCGCGGAATTTGTGAGAAAGATCGGTCTGCATGATGATAAAATCGCAGCAGGTCCGGATTCCGATGACTGGCTGTCTTGGGTCCGGCAAGAGGAGAGGAGGCGAACGAAGCTCTCCGCTTATGCTTATCTCGTAGTACAGAGCGCGGTCTACGATCTGCCGCCAGTCTTGCGGGCCAGTGAGGTATGCTAAGAGCGCAAAAAGTACAGGTAATGACTGACAAATCCCAGGTTGAGAAATTTCCATTGCCTTCTTCGTCGGAATTGTGGGACGCTCGAAATGCTGAAGAGTGGCAGCTCGCAAAACAATATTCCATACCACAAACAAGCGTAACGTTTGGATCGGCACTGCGCGCTTTGGTCGATGGCAAATCCGCAATTTTGAACTCTACACTGCAGCTATCTGCATACGCACGGTTTATCCTCCTGCAGGCTCTCATTCATCGCACGTTGACATTACGCCAACTTCAAGTAAGCTCGGACGATACTCTCGAACCTGAACAGATTAAGCACCTGGAATCTGCTCTCAAGCGGTGGCAGGCAACATGGACATCCCATACCGACCACGCGCTCGATCCACTGAACCCTGAAGGACCACTCCCGTTTAATTCAGCAGCCTTCTTGTCCTTGGCGTACTCCAGATTGCACCTCAACCTCGCTCAGCATCGTCACCTTGAAAGCCGCGATCCTGACGAGGTGGCTCGGAGTCTGATGGCAAGTCCAATGCCTCAGCGATCTGCCGAACTCACGACGACTCTCCTACATGCTACACATCAGCTAAGTTTACCAGTCCACATCGGCATTGAGTATGTCTGCAGAAGTCAAATGTTATTTTGGAGCTGCCAGCACGCCTTCTGTGCGCTAGAACCTGCTGTGCTGCTCTGGAAATGGCTACAAGTAGTCGATGGTCGTGAAGATCTCAGCATCGAAGAAACTCGGATCATCGTGTGGATCCGTACGCTGATAGTCGAGGCTTTGCAGACTGTCGAGCCTGCCGAGCTGGCCTTACACGATGGCGTCAATATTCAACAACTCCCGACGACTGCACTTGGTGTTGCAATTCTCAAAGTCTGGGCGAAGACATTCTCAGGCAACAACATGTGGCCAATTATAGAGCTCGTCGCCAAAAGTCTGGGTCGTCTGGCGGACATAGGCATGCTGAGTTCTCTGGCATCTTTGCAGAGCTGAAACTTCGGCTCAACGTCTGATTGTCTCTCTCCAGAGCTTTGAGAGCTTTGCTGCGGCTTGACTGCTGAGCGGCATGAATACAGTAATGCGCGGTCATGGGGAGCTTTGCAGCTGAGCTCTCCTCAGCCTCATGCACTGTGCCCGCTTCCTGTGTGACAGGGGATCACGCCGTCTATATCTAGCTCGTCTTCAGCGTTGCCAGATCGGAGAGCTATTGGCGCGATGGCGGAAATTTTGGGCACAGTCTCAGCGGCTATCAGTGTGGCCGATGCAGGCTTTGCGCTTGGGAAAGTGCTGCATCAGTATGCGAAAGATGTGCAGAATGCCGAACTTGATATGCATTCAATTGCTCTCGAGGTCGAGATAGCAACCGGCATACTACGAGAAACCAGTACTCAGCTCAAGGTCTTCGAACGGAGTGGCACGGACATACTTGATCTTGTCAGTACTGCGAAGCAGAGTGTTCAGGGCTGTTCCAGATCATTTGATAGGCTCGAGCTGTACTTCAAGTCGGCAGTGAAACTCAATCCGGATGGAACGAGATCACTATCAAAATCGGCACGACTCAGATGGGCAACAAGAATCAGCAGCCTGAAATCCCTTCGTGCTGATTTGGAATCATGGCAGTCGCGCTTGGCGCTTCTCCTGCAGCTTTTATCTTCCAGGTCTGCGTTCTCAAAGTCATTGCAAGAAGTCAATTCCAAGAGCTCTCACCAGACACCACCGGCATCAACAAGCGCGAATATTTCACCAACGGACAGACTTAATTCCGGAACAGATGGAGCAAATTGCTCGGCACAGCAAAGCACTATTTCTTCCGCTAGCGAGTCTGGCGAAACCATTGTTGATGCTGCTATTTTGGCCGTTGGGCAAGCCCCTGACAGCCAATTGAGAACTGGTGAATTGCCTTCTTCTAACGACCTGGAGGGAAAGAGCGCAAAGCGGCTCGGCAATGCACAACAAAGGACTTCGGAACAGGATTCAGTAGCAGCAAGAAGCGAAGCGTTTGCCTCAGGCAGTCGCCCTCCATCCGTCAGAAGTACAACCGGAGTAAGTCCTGAAGCGTCCATGACAAGTTCATCTCAGCTGATCAACGCCCACGCTAGACTTCACATCAAAGTCGTCATACCATGAGTCCGGGCTCAATGGAAGATCAGCGTGTGGCGTCGCCGAAGAGAGAGCATGAGCGCAGCAAAAGCAGTAATCAACTCGACACTCACGTGGAAAACATCACCGATGACCTTCTCGAATGCTCAGCGAGCTCAAATTTGCTCACAAACACGATCATGACGGAGCTTCGTAGCATACAGAGACACCGCAAATTCAATGAGAGAGCACTGGAATGTGCTTTCAGATTGCTCCAAGAACGCTTCAACTCCCTGGAGCAAAGTTTAGGGAATAGAAAAGAGTACGGCCTGATTGATCTGAGACATGGCAGTGGGCTGGAAGATGAGCTGGCAGACATGGTGCGGGAGGATCGATTCCACGATCGACCACAAAGTCGTTTGAACCTAAAACCACCCGCCGCCGTTTCCACCTCTTCTGTCGAAAGCCGGAATGGCTATGTTCCACCATATATAGCATCTGCGCCTGGATTGCCGGCGCCGCGTGTGGTTTCAAGCGAAGGTGAAGAGATGCAAGTCGATCTCATAGATGGGTTGCTGCAGCAATGGATCGAAGAGGCGGAGCTCGAAGATAAAGACATAACTGAATAAGGCTCGTTGTTCTACTGTCCGCACATCGACGGTTCCAACCATGCTCGAAAGCCACAGGAAAGGACTAAGCTCATCTTACTACGCGGAGAAAGCGCGTACAAGTACCGGTGCGGCTTCAACAAACCTGCGCTTGGATCCTATCGTCGCAAGAAGACCCATTTCAGCTCAGCTCCAGCAGGTTGCCCACTTTTGTGTAACTGCCTAAGCTGAGGCAGACTGACGTTAGATTATCGGTCAAGACCCTTCAACGGCAAGCGATCTTTCGGCAGTCCATTTTTGGTCGTCGTGGAGACCGCGATAGCAGCCATCGAGCTTGCTGAGATCGGCTTCTCAATCGCTGAAACATTTCATGAATATGCCAAAGGCGTGAACAGCTCACAGAAGCAGATCCGCAACATCGGTCATGAAGTCGACAACACCTCGAAAGTACTCAAGCAAGCCAATCTACAGCTCGACATAGGTCAGCAAAGCAGACTGTACTCGGAAGAAGGTCGCGCTACAGCGCATAGTGCGCTTGATGGATGTCGGCAAGTTTTTGATAACTTGAAGCTATTCCTGGACGGAGTTGTGAAGTACAGGCCGGACGGCCGAGTAAGCGTGAAGACCATAGAAAAGTGGCCGCTGAAGTCCAGCGAGCTTGAACAGTCACGAAGGGATCTAGAAAGATGCAAAAGCACTTTGCAATTGAGTCTGATGGTAGTCCTGCTCAAGCAGAGCACAACCAATAGGTGCGTTGTCACGGCTCGCAGAAATTATACCTTATTGAGACTGACTAAAAAGAAGTGATGCTACGATTGCTGGTATGCTTAGGCTACAGATCGCAGACCTCGTCAAGCGAGCACAAATCAAGGATGACGAGCAAGTTGACAAGGAACCACCTGCAGGCGTCGACCATGCTGGTTCTGCCAACAAGCATGAGCCCTTCCCTAAGGTGGAACATAACTTGACAACGACAGGCGTGCAGCTCCTTGCCATGCCGATGATGCGTGATCGAGAAGGCTCTCGTCAGACCTCGCCAAGCTGCTTCGCAGGAGCAGAAGGCTTGAATGCACCAAACATCCTGACGACAAGGTCAATGCACGAAATTTCAAAGGAAGAGATACATGCTTCAAAATCCGATCCCTTCGCAGGTATTGGATGGCCGCCAAAGCCGTCTCTGAGCAAATTCGAGCAAGCGATCATCAGCGATATTGTTCGGGCTCTGGACCTATATTCACAAAGTGCGGCAGAACTTGCTTCAGCTATAATGGAGGCGAATGGTCAGTGGAGGACCCGCAAGGAGCTTGAGTTGTACAATGCAGACGCGCTTTTGCGGCTCGTCTGCCTGCGTAGTGTCAGTCTCAGAAGCTGCTACAAACGATATAGTCCTGCTGAGAAGAAGAAACCAAAGAGAATGTCAGACGACAGCACGACAGCGTCTGATAATGACAGACCAAACCCTCAGTTATCAAGAGGCGAGCCTAGAAGAGCTCGAGAGCTACTTGGAATCGTCTATCCAATAGAAGAGCGAAAGGTACTCCCACCGTTGGTCACGAAGACAGAAAAAGCAAATATACGATTCAGGGCGGAGGATTCGTCAGATGAGCTTGTCAGTCGGTTCCAACCTAAGAGCTCCGCAGAAGACCTATGGACTTCCGACCCTCGCCCTGTGATACCCTCTGTGAAAGCAGATGAAAGCTCTCCAAGGCTACATGAAACTACTAGTCCACCGCAGAAGTCAAAAGAGCCCCGGTCACCACCGGCAGCAACTGAGAACAAGAGCTGGTCCTGGTTATCTCACGAAGTCCCGATACAGAAACCCGAACTTCCTCCGCCGAAGGACAAGAACGATCCCCGTCATTTATATACTTCGAATGTGGCGAGTGGATGTGCACGAGTACAATATGGCATTACGTCTTCAATGGGCGGTTACTCAGCGGTACCTACTGAACAGCAAGCAACTGGCGAGGGAGTAGCGTTTGAGCAGGATCCAGTAGACGAGCTGCTACAGCGATGGACTGTGTAGTCGTTTTGGGCGAACTATCATTCATACCTAATGTCCAGTGGTCCTCCATCCTTCATCCCTCTTCTTCAATACAGCTCTCTTCCTCTTTCTTGCAGCCGGATCCAATCCTCCTTCCAACTGCATCTCACACTCAGGCAACTTCAAGTCTTGTCCAAACAAGTCTCCGATCCAAATCAGCACACCATTACTCCAACCAAACCCCAGCTGGACATCGTACTCCCCACCTCCACCATAAGTCAAAATGTCGGTAGAATTGTACTTCTCGAAGATAGCACCACCAAAATCTTCTTCCGGATCTACAGTACTCAATTTCGGTAAGTCAGGTGTGGCGCCACCGGAAGTCCTCCAAGTACAGAATGTGCTATCGAGGTACCGTTGAGCAATTTCGAGAGCCAACGACTGACTGCGAATATACGAAGGGTCATCATCTCCAAAAGTCGCAGGAATGTTAAGGAGACCAGCGATGAGGATGTACACGTGTGGAGGCCAAACATTGGGTTCATCCCATTGTTGACCTGTTTCGAGGTTTGTAGCTGGAGGTGCCCCTGGAAAGCGCTCGAGCTGCCTTTCGATGGGCGCAAAGGCTCGCAAGACTGCTGAAGGGTTGTTCTTGAGATAGTTCGGAGCAGCGCCGGTCCAAAACGGATAGAATTGTGCAATGTGCTCAAAGACTTGCATGCCTTCGGGGGCATCGCGTGTCTCAGTGACATTGGCATCGGAGTCAGCAGGGATGTACATATCGAGTGCTTGAGAGGTGAGGTTGTAATCGAAGTAGCTCCAGTGCTCTTCGCTCCAAAGGACTGCAGCCATCGCGGAAGATCGGTTTGCAGCTAATTCAGTCCAAGAGGCTGCGGCAGAAGTGTTACCAGTGATGTTGTGAAACCCCGCTATGGCGATCTCATTGGCGTACAGAATGCTATTGAGGTCGACAGGGACGATATTGATAGTGTTGAGGCTTCGAAGAGGAAAGTAGACACCTTCGATAGCATCATTTACATTGGCGATCCACCGAGAAGTGTAGTCCCATCCACTTTCAGCGCCCGAAGCCAAGTCGCTGTACAGTGTATCGAGCTGAGAAGAATTAAGTGGCGTAGCCGGGTAAATGATCCCGGAAGCAGCAAAATAAGACTCGTTCGTAGCAGTATAGTAATCTTCAACATAGCTCTCTGGCCGGGGCTGATTGTTCTCAACAGCGTAATGGTTCAGGCGATAGGAGTTTCCGTTGACTTCCACATCAACGGTCCTATTGGTCGTCCAGAACGCATATTCCTTCTCCAAAACCGGTATGGCGCGTTCCAATATGGATGTGTCGTTAGTGTACTCGACGTATGCCTTCACCATCTCAGTCAAGACAGGTGGCTGTGATCGATTGAGATAATACTGTCTAGCTCCATTTGGGACAAATCCGAACTCGTCGATCAAGTCCAAGAAGTTCTCGATGATGTTCCGCGCGATCTCAGTGAACGAGCCTCTTGTACGAAGCAGACCTTGCAAAATCCAGTAGCTATCCCAATAGTATGGTTCTCGAAAGCGTCCACCTGCAACCACAAACGTGCGGTTGAGGGGTATGAAAGAGCTTACGCATTCTGAACAGTTCCCGCCGCCTACGTAAGATCTTGTGAGGTCAGGCCAAATGTCTATGACTTGGCTTATAAAGCTTCGGACGTTGGTGTCGTTCACATTCTCAAGGAAAGTTGGATCAGTCTGGAATGAGTCCGGATCCAGCTCTCTTAGTTCGCTGCCGGCTTGTCCGAAATAGGTACTCAGGAATTGCTGCAGCTCGGTGTTGTTCGAAAGTGGTTTTGTGAGATTTTCGAATGCATCGAGAACTTCGTTCAATGGTCGAATCGTCGGCAGGTCAACATACGTTTTGCTGTCCTCGAATGCTCCAGCAAGTTGAATCTGCTTCAATATCTCGCCGTGACAGTACAAAGGTGACTCGCATGGTGCTATCACTGAGCCATTCTGATAAAGTGCTGTAGCGTATGGTAGCAACGCTGCAAAGAGTATTGAAAAGGGTTTCATCGTTAGGTACTATCTCTATACTGGAAACCAAGAGGAGGGAAAGCGAAACGAATGCGCGTATGTAAGCAATCAATGCGACCCCCGGCAGACAGGCAATGTCGCAGAGCCTCGTTTCGGGCTCAGGCTGAAGTACCGAGAACTTTCTCACCTGTATAGCGTTGCATCGGCGACTCGATGCTATATATGCCAGCAAAAGTCTCATGATCGCTCATATTTCATCCGAGAGCAATAGCTCCTGCTGCTCCGCGGGTTGCCGCCGACATCATATTGCTTCTGTTTCTGATTTTCGTGGTACAGTCTGCTCGCGAACAGACTTGGCTTGACGTCTCAGCGTCATGCCAATGCCCTCCACTCCTCTTTTGGCTCCTCGGCGAGCATTGGCCTCGAATCAGTGGCCTGGTAATGCGGTGCATGGACGCCATGTACACGTGCCAAACATGCTTTGCGGAGAAATCGCGAGATCGGGTCGGCGAGGTTGTTGTCGCTATCAGCAGAGAACCTTCAAGAAATGCGACCCGGAGCGAGGAGCGAGTGAACGAGGAAGGCTTGGCACTTGCCTGAGGCTCGTCACGTTCGCCGCTTCCCTGTCGACAGCACGCCATCTTCCTTTCACATTGCTTCACCCGTACATTGCAGATTATGGTCTTCAATCACTGCAGGAATGCCTCGTGGCAAGCACGCGAGCTCGAGTGAAGCCCTCCTGTTGGCGGCTCACGATGTCCTGCCGCGCAAAATGGGCCCTGCTGGCTCGTTCGGCCAGAGAAGAATGCAGTGGTGGATCTGGCTGAGAGACAGCTGATCTATGTCTGCAGGCGAAGATGTCGTCTGCTCTCCTGGTGTGCGCTGGCTCTGTCATTCGATATTCATCATCGCAATGTCTGACCTCGACGTTGCCACGAAGTACAACAGCCCTGAGGTACGATCCGTATCGACAGAACCGCCTAACAATGTCGCGGAAGCGGGAAGTAGGGAAGCATTCCTTGCATCTTTCACACAGAAAGATGACAGGGCGATCATGAAGAAAGTCGACCGACGATTTCTGCTTCTCATCGGCATTCTCTACATGACCAAGAACGTACGTGATTCGAGCTGGCGATCTTCAGGTTACATACTGACCTTTACTTAGATCGACTACACGAATGCAGCCAATGTGAAAGTGCTTCAAGTAGGACAGCCGAGAAACGTCCTCAACGAACTCCACATGACTTCCGACCAGTACAATTGGGTCCAATCGATATATTTCATTGCCTATATTGTCTTCGAAGTCCCAAGCAATCTTCTGCTGAAGAAGATGACTCCCAGGATTTGGCAGTCCAGGATCATCTGCTCCTGGGGCATTGTGCTAGCTTGCCATGCTGCGATTCAGAACAGGCACTCTTACTACGCTCTGCGGTTTCTGTTGGGTATGATGGAGGCCGGCCTATTCCCTGGTTTGGCGGTTCAGCTTTGCAGCTGGTATCGAAGTGACGAGATGGGTAAGCCTATCATGTGGATGTTTGGCATGCAAAATTGCTCTGGAGTGGTGGGATCTCTGCTTGCGTATGGCATTTCGTACATGAATGGCATGTGTGGTATGAGTGCTTGGAGATGGTGCGTTGGAAACTGAAAATATGTTGTACTTGATGCTGATTTGCTGAAGGGTGTACCTTCTCGAAGGCATCTACACAATTCTCCTGGCCGGTGTAGTCTGGCTAGTCCTGCCTGACTATCCGAAGTCACCTACGTCGAACAAATGGCTCACACCTCGCGAGCAAGAGTACCTCGAAGTTCGACTAAGTGAGAACGCGCCACTCACAGAAGAAGCCGCCTTCAACAAAGCAGAAGTAATCGCTGCGCTGAAAGATCCACGAACCTATGCCTTCATGCTGAATCAACTCCTGATCAATCTAGGTGGCTATGGTCTCAGCTGGTATCTGCCAACAATCACAACCAATCTTGGTTTCGCGGGACTACCGAGGAATCAACTCCTGAACATACCACCTGCTGCAGTGAGTAAAACATAAGATCTCAATGCTCAGCCTACTGACGAACATTCAGGCTTCTGTCCTCGCCATCATCGCTGCCGGCCTAATGCTCGATCGCGCCTGGGTAACAAGACCTGTCTTCACCCAACCCATTATGGCCGGTTGCGTGGTCTGCTTCGTGCTCTTCTTTACAATTTCCAGCAAAGTCGGAATCTATATCGCCTGCGTACTTGGCACAATGTTCTACTCAGTCTACTTCATACCGTTCTGGGCTTGGCGATCCTCGACACTCAAAGGCATGACTGGATCAGCTTTCGCTCTCGCGTTCCAATCCTGCGTTGGTCAGGTTGGAGGAGTCGTGGGTCCACAACTATTTCAATCGAAGTGGGCGTACAACAGGTACAAAACGTCTTTCGCGATCTGCGCAGCGAGCATCATACTGGCTTGGGTGGCCAATATCTGGATCTGGTGGCTGACCAGAAATGTTGAATGGGATGTCAGACGCATAAGACGGCTGAGAATCAAGGCAGAGAAGCGAGGAGAGGTATATGATGGCGATGATGTGAAGGTCTATGAGGAGCGGCACTTCTACAACGGTCTGCACAAGACACGGAACTGACCTTGACGGCTGCTTCGGCTCTGCTTCGTTGCAGAGCTTCAGACAGCGTCCAGCGGCTTAGCAGACGAACTACTTCAAGTTTTGGTACTGCAATGGCATTCTTGGCATGGCCCTGAGAAGATTACTATGGTCTTTGTCTTCTACTTCCGAAACCAGAGTCAGAGCTTCTGGTAAGATCCTCTTTGTTGGAAGCATCACATTGCTAACTATGCCAATCTGCATTCCACAGCATGGAAGACCCACAGCAAAAGCCGCAATGCCGAAGAACTTCATCATTGGGAGTGTAGCTCTGATTACACTCCAGCTTACATCTGTAGCTGTCGCCCAACGAGCGGATGGCCAATTCTGGCCCTGCAACCCAATCAAAAATGCCACTGGATCGTGTGCACCTAATCCTGGCCTAGCTCAATCCAGCTACACCATTGACTTCACGCAGCAGACGGACATACCAGATGACTGGACTATTTCGAACTATGCTACGATCAACTTTGGAGAGCTAGGTGCCGAATTCACGTACAACAAGAGGTATGATGCGCCGCAGCTATGGACCAACTTCTTTATCTTGTTTGGGCGTGTAGATGTCGAGATGAGAATCGCGAATGGCACAGGAATGATATCTAGTGCTGTGCTCATGAGTGATGATTTTGATGAGATTGATTTCGAATTCTCTGGCAACAATTTTGGTGAGTTGAGCAACACTGACCATTGGGCATAACTGACAAGCCGTTGCAGGAAATGCAGAATGGACTGCCGGAAAGGGCCAAAACAATTACTTTGGCAAAGGACTGACCGGCAACTATGATCGAGGCCAATACTTTGATGTTTCTAATCCTCAAGAAACATTCCACACATATTCTGTCGACTGGACTCCAGACAGGCTGAATTGGTTGCTTGACGGCAAGCTTCTCCGGACGTTCACCTATGCCTCCTCTTCCAGCGACAAGGGCAACTACCAGTATCCTCAGACACCGTCAAAATTCCAGCTTGGGATATGGGCAGGCGGAGATCCGGGCCAGAATTCTGGTACCAAGAGCTGGGCTGGTGGGACCACAAATGTCACAGGAGGTCCATACACCATGTATGTGAGGAGGGTATCGATTCAGAACATGTATCCTGCTGCAGCATACAATTGGACCAACCAGAGTGGAAAATGGCAAAGCATTCAATTGCTGCAGGAAGAACAGCCAGCAGGCAACGGCACAAATGCTACGATCACACCTATTGCAGCTGGAGGCAATGCGACCTTGACTGGATCATCCAGCCTTACATCGAGGTCCAGTTCTTCTACGACAAGCAAGATCTCGAGCTCCACTATCAAGCCGTCTTCCACTACAACAAGCAAAACTTCTACTACCTCAAAACCAACCACAACGACAAAGCCGAGCACAACTGTGCCGACTCCTACAGCAATCAAGCCAGCTATCTCGTCTACGACTTGCACGACTACCACTAAGAAAAATACTACAAGCACGAGCACTAAAAAGTCGACATCTTCCCCCAAACCTGCGACCACGAGCACGAGAAAAGTCACCACAACTTCAAAGCCAAAAGCTTCCACCACTTGCGCAACAACAAGTATTGCCAAGGATTGGCAGTGGTCGGGCTGGGGCTGGGGCCGCTTTGGGAACAACGATAACGACGATGGCAGGGGTTGGGGACGAGGAGGGAGATGGTCATGAGAAATGTAAATCTCTTCAAACAAGTAATGAATGATCCATTGTAACTCCAATATCCTGTAAAGAAAATCTCCTCGAGCCGTCTCCCATCCCCTCAAACAATCAATTTCACCCTCAACTTATCCCCCTCCACAATCTCCTTCTTCTTGTACAATTCCTCAACATCCCACGTAGCATCCAAATACCTTCCATTCAACCATTCCCTCTCCTCCCAACTCCTCCTAATCAAACTAATCACAAAACTCCCACAAAGTTCCGGACTATCTTTACTCCAATCCTTAACACTAGCTGGAAACCCAGGAGGAATATCTTCATCTTTCGGAAGTACGGCTCCAGGATGGACCGCTACACAAAAGAGCCCTTCCTTTCCATAGCTTTCAGCGACGCGTTGGGATAAACGGTTCGTCGCCATAGCAGAGATCGAGAATCCAAGGGGGCCGGAAATGTTGCCTCCTAGAGAAGAGATGTTGATGATGGATTTTGTTGGGCGAGAGGAGGCGAGGAGGCAGGGGAGTAGGTGTTTGATCATGTAGAAGCGTCCGAACAAATTTGTTGTTATTGGGATTTCGAACTGACTTGCATCCATCTCATGAATCGGTTTGAATGCGCTTTCGTCCGTGGACACGATGCCTGCGTTGTTCACCAAAAAGTCTAGTTTTCCGTCGAATTCTTTCTCAACGACCTCTTTAATCTTCCTCGCAGAATCTTCTTGAGAATTATCAGCCGCTATAGCCACGACTTTTATATCTTTTGAGATCTCTTCGAGAGCTTTCTTGGTGGTGGAAAGAGATTCGAGTTTTCGAGCTGTGATTATGAGGCCTGTGGCTCCTGCTTGAGCGAGACATTTTGCTGTTGCTGCTCCTATTCCTCGAGAAGCACCTGTGACGATTGCGGTGAAAGGTTGTGGGAGGTGATTCTTGGAGGGATGAAGAGCGTCTGGGACGGAGTGGTTGATGTGTGGGTATGTGAATTTGGATCAGGACCAAGGAGGAAGGGAGAGGATGAAGTCGTCTGCGGAAGAGTCTTGCATTTTGAGATTTGTGGTATGGTGAAGTGTTCGGTAGGTGGATGGTTTGATGGTTGAGTTGTCGCTGTTAATCGAGACTAGTCTGCGATGAGCTGAATATTTGTATACTTGGTGCAGATGCTGGTCGATCCGGAGACCGCGGTATCTCCGCATGGTTGCATGGTGACTGGGAATCAGCTCGCAATGGGATCCATTTTCATCCTATGTACGAAAGGGCTCGTACATGATCTAGCCTGGTATAGTCAGTGAACGGAACAACCAGTACCTTGACGCTATGCTGGATATGGTAACCAAGTTGTTGCCAAGACTGAGCTTCAGGCAAGCAATGATCCTTCGGTTTCGCGTTACTGTACCAGGAGCATGATGATGCAGGAACACGCTTTCTCAATCGGTCTTAAATTTGAGCGACTGTCCGTTGCGTCGCTCTGAGACTGCAACATTATTCGTCCTCGTCGGATCATGGTCCAAGACTGCCTCTCTTCGAGCTCTTCCCAAACCCGACTCTTTGCGAATACCACGTACCGCTGTGCTGTGTCCCGAGGGTATATACATGATAGAGTGCGTCGAACAAAAACAAACAAAATGGTATCGCTTCCTTGATCACTCCTTCCATTTCTTTTCCTTCATGATCCAGCAACGTACGCGTGCCGGAGTGTGTCGTCGCTAACATAAGAAACAAATAGCAATGCCTGCAATGCTGCTATCAAGACAAAATGCGAAGCTGATGATAGCTTAGAATGATACGCCCTTTCGCTTCAGATAAGACCCAAGGAGACCGTCGAGCTGGCCCATCATGTTTTGGACACCTTTTCGCTGCTCGACAAACAAGTCTGACATGAGAGGATGGTCAGCAGGCGCAGGTTTGACGCCACTCTTATCATGAATCATGACGAGCATGTCGCGCACTTCGCTACCGTCCTCCAGCCAAGCTTTGAGAGAATCGTCGCTCCAGGCTTGCTGGGAAACTGTCGGCGAAGGTCTCGGCGAAGGTCGTGCTGATGAAGAAGATGAGGTGGTACTGCTATCAGTAGAAAGGCCACGCTTTGGTTGCACGGACACAGGCTTCGACTGTTCTTGCGAGAATGGTTGCGGAGAGCGTGCCGTTGGTGTTGGGTCGTTGTCTTCCACAAGCTCGCCTTCCTCTTCGATCGGTTCTGCGGGATGCTCGATGATACTTGGTGAGCTTGTAAGGCTCTCGGGCTCCTCATCATCCTCGTCCGTCTCATCAGGTAGCGCACCAGGCATGGGAATGTGGATTGACTCAGTGCCGTGCATGAAAGTGTTTGTCGAGATTTCCACCGGGCTCTCAGACAGACGTTCACCACGTTCTTGTGACGATTCGGACTCATCCATTGGGTCATCCTTAGCTTCCGCAGGTGGTGAGTCGAAATCATCCATGGGCACACGTTCCTTAGAACGTTTCGCCTTCTTAGGCTTGCTCTCCTTGTCAGCAGGCTTAAGCATATTAGTGATTGCGCTGAGGCCGCCCTTCTCCTGCTGTGTCTGCTGTGCCTGCTGTGCCATCTGAGCCTCGATCTTGCGTTGTGCTTCGCTGTCTTCTTGGTCAGGAGTGGCCATCTCGTGTGCGACGGCCGAACCTTCGAGCTCTGCAACAAAGCCTTCGCTGGACTCCTTCGATGAGTCGCGACTCGTTTCTTCGGGTGCAAGTTGTTGTTTGTCGTTTTTTAGAGCCATCGGAGCACTGATAGCACTCTTGTCGATAGGAGAATTGGTGCCGCTGGGCAGAGGCGAAGCCCTCGGCGATTCTCGCTGCAACTCTGTAGAGGCCTTCTCCGGGTCAGGCTCGCCGGATTCATCCTTGGATTTCTTGTCCTTCTTCTTGCTCTTGAAGAGGCCACTCAGCATACCGCCCTTCTTGGGCTTCTCTTCCTTCTCCTTCTTCTTGGCATCCTTCTTCGACAAGGGAGGCTGCTGTTCAGTAGGAGACAAGGTCTTGGTGATGACATCGAGACTGTTGCTTCGTGTGCTGTCGGAAGAAGGAGATTTGGTGGAGGCATTCTCTTCACGAAGGAGGCCGGGCGTGAGCGTGATTTTCCTCGTCTCGATGCTCTCGTCCTTGAGGAAGGAGTCCGTGTTCCGAGTTCGCTTCGACTTGAGTGGTGCAGCTTCTACCGAGACGGTTGGTCGGCTGATCGCATCAATAGCATGTCCATACTCACCAGTCTTGTCTGCAAGCTTAGGCCCATCGCCTGTCAACCCAGCCTCTGTCAGTGCCTGGGCAGCGGTAGCGGCCTGTTCGCGATCGAATGAAGCACGGTTAGAGCCAGTGCTTGATCTCCGTTCAGCTTCTGGATGTACTGGCTCGGCCTTCTTCGCTTCTTCAGGTTCCGCTTGCGGCTCTTCCTTCTTGTCGTCTTCGGCTGGCTTCTCGTCACCGTAAGGTTCGATCATCTGCTCTTCATCTTCAGTGGAGTAGTCATAGTCAGATGCCTCGACGTATGTCGGTGCAGCAAACTGGACTGTCTTTGCGTTGCGTCTGCGCATCGCCTTTTTCAGCGGATTTCTCGACTTTTCAGAATTGTCACTAAGCATAGTAGCAGAGAGCTGGTCTTCTTGTTAGCAAATACATTATAATGAGAAGTCAGCAAACACACGTCAATATTTCGGTGCTTGTTCAGTCGCGCAAGTCGTTCCGTAGGCGTTTCGATGTGCTCGGCGGGGAGGTATCCTGCGTACGTTAGACATGTCTCTTCCAAAGATCAACGAATAGTGACATACCGATGCTGCTGTCTTTGACAACTCTGACCAGCCACCAATAGCTATTGCTATCGTCTAGCAATACCATTGTGTCGCCTTTTGTGGCATTGGCCTGACCTTCGACAGTGGCCACAAAAGTATGCAGTGCGTAGACAAATCCGAAATCGATATCCTCTGCATCGTGTAAGCACTCACCACCCCAGCCGGTGTCAATGAAACGATCGTCAAGGTCTAAGAAAGCGTCATGTTCATCATCTTCTCCGAGGTCGTCCTGAGAACCGCGGGAGTCCAGTAAAGAGTCTGGGATGCTTTCCCAGGAAGCAGCGGATCCGTTCGGCGACAGAGGCGTGTCCAAAAGTGGATCGTCGACAGGGAGAAGGACAGATTCCAAGTCCACGCTGTCGATACTGGATAGACTTGGCGACTCCTCGAGAGACTTGTGTTGCAGATCTTCGAGTGTTCGCATGAAGAAATGTTGGCGGAATGGGCTCGAAATAGGACTGCGACTCTGTGGAGTTGGTTCCTCGGGTTGCAGCTCATGTCTTTCTGTACGCGCGGTCTCGTGATCGTTTGCTGCGAACGGCCCATCTTCCCCTTCTGAAATTCCTGGTTCGTCACTCAGACTCGACTGAGTCTGGTCCAGCGGCGATCCAGTAATCCGGCCATACCTACCCATCTGATGATGATTCGACGCTGTGATGTTAATGCCACTCCTGCGAGCGAGCTTGTAAGGAGAACACCTCGGAGCTTCGTCAAACGGAGAAGATATGCCATCCTGCTGCGAGAGCAACGGAGAGCAATTCCTCTCCACCAATTTCAAACGCAACGGCATGTGCTGAGGCGTGGTAGAAAATGGTGACGAGTCCGGAGTGGTGTCTGGTACGATCTGGTTGAAAGATTCGCGAGTTGGTGTCGGTGTTGATGCTTCTGGCGACAAGCTGAACGAGCGGTCCGGCCAAGTCTTGTTGCGCAACAGCATTGTGGGGGGTGAAGAAGACTGATAGTACCCACCATCGTCGATGCTCGGCGAGCTCGATATTCTGTCCATCATGTCATCGTCGCCGTGCTCTCCTCCCTCTGCACCTTCCTCCCCTTCGTGCGAAGCCCCATTAGTCGCGTTTTCCTGCGTCGTGCCATTTCCCTGGGCGGGATCCGTAGCGATTGCGTCTTCAGCCAGGGTTGAGGAGATCTGCCAGGCGTCTGCGAGTGCTTGTTCCTCGGAATGACGTTCCTCCAAAACGTGGTGCACCTTCTCCTGGACGTGGGGCGCGTTGGAATGGGAGTTCGGGTGCTTGCTGTGTTCTTGGGCGGAGGGGCTGTCTGAGTCTTGCAGGTCGAGGGTGTCAGCGCGCAGGATGTTGGGTCGGGTCATGCTGGCGGTGGAACAGTAGTGATAGCCTCAGTAGCGTTCCTGCTGGTGTCACGCCCGTCGAGGCGGTGCAGCAGCCTTTACGTGGAAATGAGCGTAGTCGGCAGCATGGCAGGGAGGTCGCCGTCTGTCGTGTTTCGGAGGGTGTTCGATATGGAAGCGCGCGAAGAATAGAAGGGTCTGACCGTCTCGTCTCGCGTGCGAAGTTTGAGTGCAGGCGGATCGAGGATCGCAGGAGGTTGCGCTGTAGCTGCGTTGCGCTGTGCCTTTCTTGATGTGGCTGGCCTGGCCTGGCCTGGAGATTCCAATCGCAACGGTCTGGGCGTCGATCGAGGCACTTGCTCGCCCTCTTATCCGATTGCACCTTCTTCGCGTCTGTCTGGCAGCCTGTGATTGTTGGTGCGATAAGTGAATGAGCGTGCGATTAACCAAGTCGTCCTCACAATAATTCTAGATACACCCTACACATTTACTGGCCGAGCTAATGATGACCCCTTGTCGTTTCATCCATTACTAGCGCCCGTCCACTGCCAACTCTGCTATAAACAACTACCAAACCACTTCTATAGCCTTGCTTCTTCCCTTCGATATGCTTCCATCACGTCCTCCATCCTCTGATCATGACAGCCGCCTCACTCTACCGGACAAGATTCTCTGCGTGAAATTATTCCGGGATGCAGGGCCTGTGTCAAGTACACTTCATCTATCCCTGTTCCACGATAATTGCGCATGAGCACAAACTTCCCACCTCCTGGGTAATGTAATGTGACACTGCTTTGTCCGTCTTCGTCTTGACGTGCCGTGGCACTTTTGACAGCATCATCAAGACGCGACAACGACAGACGTGTTTATCGGAGAAAACAAGAAATGCCCGGAGATGCATGAGATACCCCAGCTCAGAATTTCAGGTACCGAAGCTTGCTGACGGCGAAACCTGGTTCATGTCACGAGAGCTTGACGGAGCTTCACTTCGAGAGCCTTCGCCTCACAGTGCACTAAGGGTGTGATCAATAAGACGTTGAAAAGTTGCTTTGGGGATGCATAGACATGTAGAGGCAAGCTGGTATCTGTAGAGCATCAATCTATGACATTTTCCATCAGGCACCATAGCTTCAGCCCGTTGCGAGTCCTGTGCAACGCTGTCTCCGAAACGTCCCTCTGGTCGTAGACATCATATCTCAGCGTGATGGTCTGCTCTTCCTCTATACACCCCACTGCTTACCAGGCTGGAAGCTCTGAACGGGACCCCGATTATCCTTGAGGCTGAATGAGCTTCCCTTTGGCACGCTCAACTCGACAAGGTCGCCGTTCGGATTCTTGATGGGGATGCGGTGAGTGCTGGCTGGTGAGCTGTTCGTTGAGCTTCGCTGAACAGAGAGCTGCTTGATGTTGAGGTCAAGGCGCGCGACATTCTCCTTGACCTCCTTGACCATACTGAGAATTCCATCACGATCGTCGAATAAGACATTGATCTCCTCTTTCATGGTCGCCATGTCCTCGCTGTGGGTGTTAGACAAAGTGATTTCTGGAGTGGAGGCAGCAGTCGCAGCAGCTAGAGCGGCATCCTCTTGGCTCTTCTTCAGCTCCTCGAGCCGCTGGTCAACCGTGGCGAGCTTCTGCTCAGCCCGACCCAAGCGACCAGAACAGGCATTGAGCTTCTCTTGATGCGCATTGAGGCGGACGTTCGAGGTTGCGATGCGCTCGTCCACATCGCGAGCAGCCATCTTCCGCTCGAGCTGGACCAGACGCGTTTCGAGCTCTTTGATGCGGCGATCCTGGACGTGTGTATGATCCTCTGCCCTGGCGAGCTCGAACATTTGTGCGTGGAAGAGCTTCTCGGCCTCAGTCTCGCGCTGCATCTCGTACAGGAACATAGCCTGAATGGCGCTCGCTGGTGGGAGCTTGTCGGCGCATTTTCCACCGATCTGCTTCAAGAAGTTTTGGTTGTAGGTCGTGAAGGACGATGCAGGGATTGCACCGACAGCCGTCTTGGTCGTGGCAGAGTTGAAAGCAGGAGCCTGAGTGGTCTCATGCTCAGGTATGGTCTCAGGAGCAGGAGCGCCTGATGTGGACTGAGCCTGTGTGGAGCTCGTCTCCGCTATAGGCTGGGTTGCGCGTTTCCGCAGATGTGGTGCCAGCTTCAGCGAGTCTGGGCATGATTAGTTTCTAGTCTGCAGAATGAAAGTGTGAATGCTTACCACCAGCAGCGCCAAAGCGCTGGGTGTATTTTTCTCCCATGGTGGTGTTGTGCGTGCGATCGAGCAGATCGAAAGTTGATGTTTATCAACAGCCAAAACCACAGACCGTTGGCGCGGCCCGCTGCTTCGAGCCGTCGGCAAAGAGCGATGCATGTGAAGTGATGCCAAGACCTCACTTCGAGGTGATCCTCACACGATATCTATCAGATGTGTGCTCGCATTCCAGTGCCATCTCAGAACAGCCAGCTTAGGCATATCTCCAGCATACACAGTGTTCGGCAAATACAAACATGGGAGCCAGAGATAGCGCTTGCTTCAGTTCTGACCTGCTGCGAATGGACACGATGCTTCATCCATTATGAACGTCAGCTACGCCCATGACCGTGTGTCACTAATCCTCATCCTTCAATCGACTGCTCTTCCGGCTCACACCTTCACCTCCTACTCCACCTCCCTCGAATGCACCATCCTGAACGAAGAAGTCCACCTCGTCAATCACATCCCACACTACATCCTCCGCGATCTGCTCCTTATATCGCTCGCCAATACCTCTCAATTGTCGTCCAGGGTTCCAGCCCGCCTTCTGACCAGTTGCGTCAATTCCCGCGTCCGGCATGTCGACATCTGGTCCCTGTCCCGCTCGCCGAGAAGCGTTCTTCGTATTCTGCAAGTGAGCTGGAGGGCACCAAAACCCTTGAGCACCGTCACCAAAGTTGACTTCTGCTATGCCACCCCAGAAGCACGAAACAGCCGGAAAGTAGCCTACAAGTCCATCATCAAATCCCTCTCGTGCTCCCATCGTCTTGCTTGGTGCAGAAGCAGGAGGCAAGAATGCGAGCAGATTCTCGAAAGCTGTGCCGATCAGCTTGCCATTCTTGTATACCTTGACGGCACTATGCGGTAGCGTCCTCAACGAAGGATATTCGTTATGCGGGCCAGGTGCAGTTTTGATGCTTTCTTTGTTGGAGCTTGGTCCGTTCGTGGGCAAGTGGTTGAGATTCGTGGTTCTATCAGCATAGATCTCCATTGGTTTCGATGCCACATGATCTAGCACTTCGAAGTAGCTGTTGCCCTTGTACGAGACTGGAATGCGATCGCGAATGACATCTGGTGGTTGAGTGTCTGCATCTTGGTGATGACCTTGATCAAAGCCGTCGCCTGAGTCCACAGCAGGATTGTAAACGCCTTCGACAACTTTGCGATGTAATGTCAGGGAAGGAAGCTGTATCTCAACACCTATCACATCGCCTTCCTTTACGTTTTGATCTTCCGGAGCTAGTGTGATCGTCGTCGGTGCTGCCTTAACAGCCTTCGACTTTGATTTCTTGGCATTGAAGAACTTCCCGGGTCTGCTGCGGTGCATGGTTTCGAACCGAATGTCTGTGATGCCATAGCTGTATCCGTCGAAGCCGACTGGGGCATCTAGTGGTGCTTCCCGCCTCGCCCATCCAAAGCGAACATGAGGTTGTGGGCCATTGACGGTCGAGTCTGGTCCCTCCGGCGGAACACCTCTGTGAATCTTGATTTCATAGTACAACGAACCCTCCCTCGCGCATACATTCGACCTGACCATTCGCCAACCCTTCTCATTTGTCGTTATCAGAGCGTTTGTCGTGAAGTGCATCCATTTGTCGGCGTCCTCAAAGCTGAGTCGTGCATAATGTGGTGGTGGTGAGGTTGATCGATATAGCTGTTTGTGTGGAAAGTGTGGGTCTGCAATGGCACGAGAATAGCGATATCCCCTCTTGTTCTCGGCAAGATCAATCGGCTTGTAGAGTTGTCGCTCAGAGTTGGGCATAGTGAGCGGGAATGGTTCATGTGCCATCATGACATCGTCCTTGGGCTCCTCAAAGTCTTGCGCTTTGGGTGGGGGCACATTGAATCGTTGTGGTGATGGATATGTCTGCACAGCACTGGCTTTTCGCTTGCCTAAAGTGCTATTCGAAGACGCAGCCTTGTCGTTCCCTTGCTTACTCTCACGCATCTTAAGTGACTCCTTCTTCTCTCGCTGTTCTCGCTGGATGGGAGCTGGCGTTCGCGATGCTTGTCGTGAGATGGTGGTCGGGTTGAGAGGTGAGGATATGCTGGGTGCATGCTCTTGATCCATGACGGCCTGAAGAGGTGTCGCACCATGCGACTGCGGTGCTGAGTCTGCCATGGGCGTAATGTTGCTGTGAACAGAGGTTGGTGAGTGCTTTCGACTTCCTTCAAGCTCGCAACAACGCGCTCCGAGATCCTGGCCTGGCTTGTTGCTTGCCAGCTGCAAGGTTCGCGTGTGCCGCTGCCGAGATCCGAACAGGACCCTGCCCAAAATTTAGCTCTATCAAAAAGTTGTGGCCATGCCATGCCAGGCGATCCGCTTCTGCTTCGCGACTCAAACATTCGAACACAGGCGGAGCATTCGAAGCGCATACAACCCAACATGCCTAAAGCAGCCAGATCTAATACTGCTTCCCGCCAGGACCGACGTCATAATCCTCTCAGCGAAGAATACTCCCCGACCGCCCCACTCAAGCAGAAAGCAGGCAAGAAGAGGAAGTCCATTGACGAGAATGGCGAAGGAGGATACGTTGACAGCAAGGCATCGCGAAGAATCTTGGATCTGGGCCAAGACCTTGCAGCAGAGGAAGAGGCAGAGCAGCAATCGAAACGGCCGGCCACAGCACAAAACACAGCATTCGCATTCGAGAGCAGATTTCCTATAGACGATGAGGATGAAGAAGGTGGGGCGGAGGTCGGCGAGTACGATGACGAGGAAGCATGGGGTTCAGAAGAAGAGGAGGTAGAAGAGATCGAGGTGGACCCGAACGACCTCGAGATGTTCAACAAATTCAATCCAGAATTCGACCCTTCGACCCTGCTGAATCCGAAGAGCGGTGACGACGATGAAGAAGCGCAAGGACCGGGAACAAATCTTGCAGACCTGATTCTGGAGAAGATTCAAGCACACGAAGCCCAGCAAAGAGGAGAGCCAGACGGCTTGCCACAGATACAAGGTGGAGGCGATCCAGAGGATGCTGTGGAGCTGCCCGCAAAAGTTGTGGAGGTCTACACACAAGTTGGCCTGCTACTGTCACGATACAAGAGTGGCAAACTCCCGAAACCTTTCAAGATCCTACCAACCCTTCCACAATGGGATGTGCTTATAGGCATCACGAGGCCGGACAGCTGGACACCAAATGCCGTTTACGAAGCCACCAAGATCTCCACCTCATCACGCCCGGCGGTTGCGCAGGCTTTCTGTTCCGACGTATTACTTCCTTGCGTCCGCGAAGACATTCGCGAGACGAGGAAGCTCAACGTGCATCTCTACAAGGCTTTGAAGAAAGCACTTTACAAGCCAGCTGCGTTCTTCCGAGGCCTTCTGTTCCCACTGGTTGGCTCTGGCACATGCACATTGCGAGAGGCTCAGATTATAAGCTCAGTCCTTGCCCGAGTGTCGATTCCAGTACTGCACTCTGCTACAGCGCTTTATAGGCTTTGCGAAATCGCCGCTGAGCAAATGATGCACGATGCAGAATCTGCGGGAGCTTGCAATATCTTCATCCGAACACTGCTTGAGAAGAAGTACGCTCTACCTTTCCGAGTCGTGGATGCACTGGTCTTCCACTTCCTGCGATTCCGCGCTATGCAAGATGGAACCGATGATGTGAACATGGATGGCAACGGTCACGCATTTCCCGGAAAGAAAGGCGCTGCAGACCCAAAGCTCCCAGTTCTTTGGCATCAGTCTCTTCTAGCATTTGCCCAGCGATACAAGAACGAGATTACCGAAGACCAGCGAGAGGCATTGCTTGATCTCTTGTTGGTTCGAGGACACAAGCAGATCGGTCCAGAGGTCCGGAGAGAACTGCTCGAAGGCAGAGGTAGAGGTGAGGTCCGAGAACAGGAAACAGGCGATGGAGGAGACGATACCATGATGGACATGTAATGATACCCGTGATGAGCTATAATTCTTTTGGTGGTACGAATCAGCCTGGCGGCGTGCCTGGGCAGGGCTCATTGCTCAGCTTTTACTCCAGTGAAACTTGAAGCATGTCATGTTGTGCTGTAACTTAGCAGATGTTCTGAGCTCCAACATACTTCTGCATCGTACTCACATTGTCAGACTATTCCGCACTCGGGTTCACAATAGACTCTCATGAAATGTACGTAGGAGATAGTACACGCAGCAGGTATCCGCGTCTTCAGGCACCACGGCGAGCTTCCGCACGCACGGTGAACCGACTGCGAGATCGCGATGGCAACTGACATCAGAATCGAATGATTCTAGACATGTTTCGTAATAGTGCAGGCCGAGGTCGCGGTTCCAATGTCCCAGCCTCTCGAAATCGCGTAGAGACGCGTGAAAGCTTGGCAAACAAAAATGCATTGACCAGCGCGCCTGCCTGTTCGCGTGTCGCGCTTTCTGCTTAAGTACCTCGTCTTGCTCTTTGTCCACCAACACGCTACATTGACAACATCTTGCTCGCCACGCCCATTGTCCTTCAACGTCATCACACTCAGCATACATATACAACACCACAATGAGCGTGCAAACTACGCCTTCTAAGAAGGTTCGTCAATGACGTCCTCGCCACGACCCTGACAGTTTCTAACTCTTGACCAGGCAGCTTCTGCTCTCGAGAGCCTCAAGATGGAGTCACCAGTAAAGAAGGTCACCTTCTCGGAAGCCGACAAGGAGAACAGAATACAGTCGCAATACGAATCCGACGAAGTCGCCGTCCCAATCAAGGGCATACCAGACCTGCCAGACGAGCCAGAAAAGCCTGTCGCAGCTACATCAGTGGCATCGACTATCAAGGAAGAGGAGGCCAGCGAACCAATACTGCAGGAGAACCCACAGAGATTCGTGCTGTTCCCAATCAAGTATCACGAGGTATGAGAGACTGTCGCAGAACGCGTCCAGACGCGTGGAGTGCAAAGAGAAACACGCTAACGAGTGGTTGCAGATATGGCAAATGTACAAGAAGGCCGAAGCATCCTTCTGGACTGCTGAGGAGATTGACCTGTCCAAGGATCTTCACGACTGGAACAAGCGATTGAACGACGACGAGCGATACTTTATCTCACACGTCCTTGCTTTCTTCGCTGCATCCGATGGCATTGTCAACGAGAACCTGGTTGAGCGCTTCAGCGGTGAGGTCCAAATACCCGAAGCACGATGCTTCTACGGATTCCAGATCATGATGGAGAACATTCACTCGGAAACATACTCCCTGCTCATCGACACCTACATCAGCGAACCCAAGCAGCGAGCATATCTCTTCAACGCCATCGACAACATCCCATGTATCCGTAAGAAGGCTGACTGGGCTTTGCGATGGATCTCTGACAAGAATTCGACATTTGCCTGCCGACTCATCGCCTTCGCTGCCGTCGAGGGTATCTTCTTCTCTGGGTCTTTCGCGTCTATCTTCTGGTTGAAGAAGCGTGGTCTCATGGCCGGTCTCACATTCTCGAATGAGTTGATTTCGCGTGACGAGGGCATGCACACCGACTTCGCATGCCTGCTGTTCTCTCATCTCAAGAACAAGCCTGACGCATCACTCGTGCAGAGCATCATCGTCGAGGCTGTGGCGATTGAGCAAGAATTCCTTACAGATGCGCTCCCAGTCATGCTCCTCGGCATGAATGCTAAGCTCATGTGTCAGTACATCGAGTTTGTTGCGGATCGTCTGTTGTTGGCACTCGGCAACCAGAAGTTCTACAACGCCACCAACCCATTCGACTTCATGGAGAACATTTCTCTTGGCGGCAAGACCAACTTTTTCGAGAAGCGTGTCGGTGACTACCAGAAGGCTGGTGTCATGGAGGGCATCAAGAAGCAACAAGCAAAGAAGGAAGCAGAGGAGGGTGTCGCTGCACCCGTAATGAAGGGTGACTTTGCCTTCGACGAAGACTTCTAGATGATTTTATGCATTTGCGGCTGGCGTTTCTGGATACGACTCACGGATGAGCATGGGAAGCGGCGTTTTGATGGATGGATGATACCTTTGCTCAATTCTCATCTTACATGGAAAGCTACAGAAGCACTACAGTGACAGCGTGAATAGACGCTCTGGATAAGTAACTGTTCGAAACATTTTGAATCAAAACGTATCTGCACAAGAACCTTGCCCTTCCAGCTACTCGGTACGGAATCTCAAACGTCTCCGATGAGAAGAGTCTTACTAGATCCGATGGCAGATCTCATCTCATTTCTTCTTCGGAGTGTCTTCTCTTCCTCTCACACATGATCATTTTTCGCGATGATGTTCTTCGGCTGCACGCGGATACATTAGCGCATCGCGTGGCTGCTACATGGCACATCGCGTTGCCTCGCATGAACCTCTGCCGGCTGAGGCGTCTGTATGACGTTGCCCGGGGCCTGCTACTTTCTACGACTTAGACAGAATCGCCTTGTCGCGATAAATTGAGATTGCGCCCAGCCAGCTCCCAAGAATGACCGACCATCTCTACAGCCATCTATTACCAAGCCCGACCTGACAGCTTTTGCTAACTCCACCATTCTCCGAAGCCGATCGCTCTCTAGCTGTGTCCCGCGAGGACTATTTTCTTACTTTCTTTTCGTGTTGGGACTGGCTTGGAGAAGGATAATGCGGCAATGATTGGGTATAATGCAGGCAGTTGGATGATTGATAGGCCTACACCATCATGGCAGACCTGCCTTCTATTGCGATCACGAGCGCTTCTCCGGCACAATCCCCGATCAAGGAAAATACATTTGGAGAATTGAATGGACGCATCGCAGGACCCAGGCCCGGCACGCCTGGCAGAGGTAGGAGATAAGACGCTGGAATGCGGAGCTCGAGCTCGATGCTGATTGTGCTCCCCAATAGCTCGGCCGGAGTCCTCATCGAACTGGCCATCACCAGGGCGACTGATAAGAACGCTTTCGAGCAATGCGCAGGCCGCGCAGAGCAATAGTCAGCTGTCGCGGGAAGATGCGAACGGCAGCAAACAGCAGTCGGAGAACCCACCTTCCGCAATCGATCCTTTATCACAGGTATGAGCTCGCTATGTATTATGTATTGCGTGTTTGTTGCGTATTCCTCGCTAAGCGATGCTGACTGCGTCGCCACAAAAGCACATCCTGAATCGAACTAACACGCCGCTCCACCTGAACACACCCCGTGACTCGCCTCGACCACGTACCTCTGAAGGCCATGCGTACAAAGATGATCGATCCTCTGCGGATGAGAAGAGTGCGCCGCCGACCTTTGAGCCGCCCACAAGAGTAGACACGAATGACAGCACTGTCGGAGGAGATGCCAGGCGGGATCTCAAGAAGGGCGTGAAGGCTGTGTCCTTCTTGAGCAGACGCATGGGCGGAAAGAAGCAGCGCGAGGCCGAGGACGAGCAGGTCGACGATGAAGCTTCGAGCAGCGAAGGCAGGCCTGAAGGTAACGATGCAGAGGTCTTCAAGCAGAGCATGGACAACGGAGGCATAGGCTACAACCCTAGACATGCTCCTCCGCCCGCATACATCAAGGTCAGATCGAAGTATAAGAAGCCTCAGGACTTTGACCGGGTGTTTCTTGCGCAGGAGCTGTCGTGTGGTAAAGGTCCGGATATCCTGGCACGCCGAGGCAGCGCAAACAAGCTACGCAGGAAGAGCTCAGCGACACCCGACGGCGGCAGCACGATATGGGCAATGGAGTTCAGCCGAGATGGGAAATACCTCGCCACAGCTGGAGCTGACATGATTGTTCGCGTCTGGCAAGTGTTGAGTTGTCCAGAGGACCGGCAAAGACATGAGCGACAGGAGTCAAGTGACAGCGAGTCGAATGGCATGGCTGCAGACTCTGGACATTTAAGTGCGCCTGTATTTCAATGCAAGCCTGTGCGCGAGTATGAAGGGCATTCCTCGACAATTCTGGACTTGAGCTGGAGCAAGAACAACTTTCTCTTGTCTTCATCAATGGACAAGACTGTTCGATTGTGGCATGTCAGCAGGAACGAGTGTCTTTGCACATTCAAGCACAATGACTTTGTGCCTTCGATATCATTTCATCCAAAGGACGACCGCTTCTTTTTGGCTGGGTCCCTAGACTCTAAGCTACGGTTGTGGAGCATACCAGACAAGAGTGTGGCCATTGCAGCACAAGTACCGGACATGATCACAGCTGTAGCTTTCACGCCAGACGGCAAATATGCAATGGCAGGTTGCCTGACTGGACTTTGCATGTTCTTTGAGACGGAAGGGCTAAAGTACCAAACGCAAATTCATGTACGGTCCACAAGAGGGCAGAACGCAAAAGGCAGCAAGATCACAGGCATCCAGGCGTTCAATGCTCCAACCGGCGAGCTCAAAATCCTGATCACTTCGAACGACTCAAGGATCAGATTGTACAACTTCCGCGACAAGAGCCTAGAGCTGAAGTTCAAGGGCAATGAGAATAATTGCAGCCAGATACGAGCCATGCTGAGCGATGACGGACGATATGTTGCCTGTGGCAGTGAAGATCGGAAAGCATATATCTGGTCACTGCATCAAAGCCCTGGCGAGAGAAGAGACAGAACTCCGGTGGAAATGTTCGAGGCTCATAACACCATCACGACTGCCGTATGCATGGCACCAGCGAAAACACGACAGCATCTGAGCAGGTCTGAAGATCCAGTCTACGACCTTTGCAACCCGCCCCCGGTCACACTACTCAGCCAAGCCGAGAAGGCTGAAAGTACAACTTCGGTATCACGACCGCAGAGTCGCGCCGGCAGCATACAGCAGACGCCATCGCTCTACAGTCAGCCGAGGGAGTCACCTGCCTTCATGTCTCGAGCATCTCACAAAGAAGGCAACATCATTGTCACAGCAGACTTTGCGGGCAAGATCAAAGTCTTTCGCCAGGACTGCGCATGGTCGAAACGACTCAAGGACGACGCTGATCGGGCTTCGCTGTTCTCTAAGAGAGGCAGCAAATCTGGTCGCGCCGGCTCTCTAGCAACCAAGAATAGTATTGGTAGTCTGCGCGAGTCACGGAAGTCTACGTCCACAATGGGTCCCAGCGATCGAATTCTCAGCTGGAGGCAGGGCATTGCTAGCACACCAAGCGTCAACGATGGGCCATCGAGGAGCTCGACTAAAGCGTCCAGCCGTAGCATGTCGCCTCGAAACTCCTTGGAAATTCGCGGCAGGAGCAATAAACCTGGCAGCATCCGATCTGCTCATCCTCTGGCGGCAGATGTCATGGTTCGATCTCCATCGCCGATCAAGAAAACTGAGGAGAACGGAAATGGCGCACAAGATTCCAATACGCCAGACTCACCGCGCTCGGGTAAGAAGCAGTCCGAGGAGAATCCGCTCCATCTCGAAGGTGGTCGCCCGTATCTCTTCTGGGACCAACAAGTCTGGGAAGATCATGCAAGGAGGATCAACGACATCCACGAGGCCCAAAAGCTTGCGCCGCAGCCTCCAAAGTCAAACGACGGCAGCATCAGTGCAGGAGATCCAGATCATCTCGCTGTGCGCCCGCCTCTGACCCAAGTCCCGACATACGTCAGCAAACTGTCGGACGAGTTCAGTAGCGAAGGTGAGCACGAGCATTTCGATGACGCGCGAGAAGAGAAAGACGAGGATGAAATGAAATGCAGCAATTGCGGTGGTACCAGCTTTTCTGCCAGCCGAGGCAAAGGCCTGACTAGACTTTGCTGTACGAAATGTGGCACTTCTGTCTAAGTATGGGAATGACATGTACGATGTGACGATTATGTGGGTGATACAGTACGGGAGACAGCTTGAATAGTGCAGCCTATAGACTTCTTTATCATTGCCGCTCGCTGCGGCTTACTGACTTGATATCGTATCGCTTTTCCTTTTGGGAGTATAAGGGCATGGTAAAGTAGAGGTGGATCTGTTCAGCGAGTGCGGCCGCGTTTGTACGAGCAGCCTGGAGAGCTATATCATCCTAATGGGGAAGACAGAATCCCAGGAGTATAAGAGTGCTTCACTTCGGAACAAAATGTACTTCTGTCTTTTAGCAAGATGTCTTGGCCATGGGTGCCTCGAGGGCCAAGCCATAGGATCATTATCGCTGCCGGTGAGAATCCTTCGTTCTACGCGGTCACATCTTCTTGTTCATGTACACTTCATGATGATGACAATACCACTCGAAACAATTCCCACAATTCGCTGAAAGTGAGATAAGCAGGATCATGTCTGCTCATTGACCAGGGTGCCGAGTCAGGTTGCGCCTGCGACTGCAACGCGGTCTTGGCGATGACAAGGTAGGACAACATCACCTCTCTTGCCACTATTCCCACAATGGAGGATTAACGACAGCACAATGCCTCTCTTACTATCGCGTCTCCTTCAGCTCCTACCTGTCGCCCAGATCGTGCACAGTGACATCGTACCAGCCGACGCCTCCAAGAACATCTCATGGCCGTACCATACCTTCAAAACAGCCAATTTCACGCCACCAGTACTGGAAATCTCAGGCAATAGCAGTTCAGACGGCTACTTCTTCTTTGGTCCTAATGGCGCCACTGCATTCCAAGTCGCGCCCATAATCGCTGACTCGGATGGAGAACTGATATGGAATGGTCCCAAATACTACAAAGCGTTTGGGTTTGGGGTCCAAGAATACAAGGGTGAGAAAGTGCTCGTAGCTTGGAATGGAACGAGTTTTCCGGAACCTATTGGACGTGGAAATGGTTATGTTACGCTCTACGACAAGCATTATGAACCTGTGGCGAATGTCACGTTGCCGGGAAATTTTCTGGAGACGAATGCGAGTGTCAGGTATCCTACCAATATCGATTTGCATGAGATGTATATCACAAAGAAAGACACGATACTTGTGCTTGGAAACAACATCACAGAAGCTGATTTGACTTCTGTTGGTGGTCCTGCTAATGGCTGGGTTGTCGAGGCTCAAGTCTACGAAATCGACATTGCCTCAAACAAAGTTCTTTTCTCGTGGAAGAGTCTGGACCATCTGGACACACTGCCTCTGAACGACTCGGTATATCCACTTGGAACAGACGAACAAGACGGCAAGAGCCAAGCAACCGCTTGGGGCTACTTTCATATAAACTCCGTCGCACCGCTCGGAGACGGCTACATCCTCAGTTCTCGATACCTCGCCAGCGCAATCGCACTCTCAAAAACCGGCGAAGTATCTTGGCGTGTCCAGGGTATTCACGGGAATGGTTTCACTCTAGGCAAAGATGCCGACTTTCGATACCAGCATCACATCAGAGTCGTGTCAGCAAATGACACCAACGTGGTAATACGAATGCACGACAATCACAATTGTCCTATCGATAACAATACTGTCCCAGCGTCTGGCAAAATTCTGAATGTTAACCTAGAGAAGAAGCAAGTCGATCTCCTCTCTCGGTACTATAACCATTCCGGTCCAATTTTCCCTACAGCGCAAGGGAATTTCCAACACATGGAGAATGGAAATTATTTCACAGGTAATGGTTGGATTCCAGTCTTGGAAGAATTCTCACCAGATGGTGAAATCCTCTCTACGATCCAATTCGGCAACGCAACGAAGCGACCAGGAGGTGGCTTCCTTTCTGGTGGTCGAGGAACACTTTCTTATCGAGGTTGGAAACAGGAATGGGTCGGATGTCCAAAGACCAAACCTGCAGTCAGGGCAGAATATATTGGATCTTCGACAGCACCTAAAGGCACAAGAGTTTATATCAGCTGGAATGGTGCTACGGAAGTCGAGGCCTGGAAGATTTCTGGTGGAATTGAGACGATTTCTGATATCGAGACTGTGCCGAAGAAGGGTTTCGAAACGGTTGTAGAGATTGCGGATGTTCAGTTTGTAAGGGTGGAGGCTGTGCTAAGGAGTGGAGCTCCAAAGGACTGTGGGAATGGGACGATGTCTGAGGTGGTGTTCACGCAGGCTCCTGATGTAGTAGCAGATTATGAGTGCGAGTAGTAAATTCGAAAGCGCCAAATGCTGCTGCTCGCGTTCTCCAATTGCCTTTTGATTTCGTCCGTATTCTATATACCCCAGTCATTTGCTAGCCCATCTTGAATCCGGCTGCTTTCTATCTTCATTTGAGCATAATACGGAGACATCACAAATCGCCTTATGTCCAATCCCGCAAGCTTTCCAATGATCGCGCTGACAACAATCTGTCTGCATCCCTCCCTCCATCCTCACGAGACCGCAAATACCGCTCATGCACCAACTCAAGCGGCGCTGCCCAATAATAATAAAACTTCTTTCCACAGCGAATACACCTAATCGTTGGACAGCCTTCGGCCCACTGAAATGGCCGCCAGCATGTAGGACATAGTCGAGATCCCTGTTTGATGAGCATACGCAGTGTATCCTCATCTTCAGGCGGCTCGTAACGCTTGGAACCTTTTTTTGAGGCATCGTATCTCATGTCGAAGTCTCTCAGTCGAATTTTTGCTTCTATACCGAGTTCTTTTGGCGCGAGAGCTTTTTGAATCTGAATTTTTGTCCAGGGTGCGAAGCATGTTGGGCAACCCATGCTATTTGGTCCTTTCATGTCGAGTTGAGCGTGTAGTGCCGAGGAGAGGCAGGCTTTGCAGACCATGGAGTCGTTGTCATTGAGATGTGGTCTGCAGCCTTCTGGAATGATTTTGCTTCGCGGGAAGCTGGGCTGCTTTTTGTCTTCTTGGCAATATGCGCAGGTGAAGAGGCAGTCGGAGGTCTTCCTTTTGCCGCAGAGTGTCAGGATTTTGCTTTTGACCTTGTCCATGTTGACGACGGTCCGAGCGTAGGACTGGCTTGCAGCACGAGAAGGCGATTGAAGATGATTTCAATGATCGAAATGCAACTCGTGGTCTGGAGTGTGGTACGTGGTACAATAAGCTAAATACCAAGCTGTGGGCAAGCTGTGGGTAAGCAAGAATTCGAGTGAGATTCAGAAACACACGACGAATGACAATGTGCGGCATCGTGCTTGTCCAAGAACAGCTGTAGGTGCAGCATTTTGGCGTATTAGGTTAAGATGTCAGTGCCATGGTTGACCGTATCCAAGATGGTTTGGTCTTCAAAACTGGCTGGCCAGAAGATCTTCGCCATTTGTTTCTTTGGAGTTGTCCTAGGCTGAGCCTGTTTGTGGATGGCATCGCCATCATCTAGTTCACCGGCTCTGAAATAATGGTGTCGCCCTTTGGCCCATCGGAAGCCTCGTAATCGGCGGTCCAATCTGGCCAATTTGGGTCAAGAACAAAGCTCCCGCAGATCGGCTCACCACGCCTGCCCTCTTCTAGCTTTCGCCAGACTGTGCTCACGACTCTTTTCCGCTCTTTGGTCGGTGTGGCGGTGAGGTAGACGCCAGTGCCGTATCTCCCTCGCCATATTTCGATTCCGATTTCGCCGAGGTGGATGTTGCGAAGGGCTACGCAGACAGGAGAGTCGTCATCTGGTACCTTGTCAGCGAATGGTCTTTAGATATATAAATGTAGCCACTCACCGCCCCACACTGTACTATAAGAGTCCTCTCCTGGATAGTACATACGAAGCTCGAGCTTCTCAAGAGGATGCTGAGCTCTAGAGCCGAAGCAGGACTTCACTAGAATACCAAGTTCTGTTGCGTTGTCAGGGACTACATCGCCCTGAAGCCTCTCTTTATTCGGGGCATGATCTCGACCCAGTGATGCCGCACGGGGTGGGCAATAATTCCTGGGTATATATATGCCGGCGAGATGGACACTTCTTGACTGTCGAAGTAGCTGAGGCGTGGTCTCGTGCAAGACGTGAAGGCCATGCGGATACTGCACGAACAAGCTTGTTTGTCTTCGGGTTGGAATCGCAAAATGTGTTCTCAGTTCCTCATTGACCTGCTTATTCACACCGGAAAGGGTATGGTATGCTGTCCGAGTGTGCTCATACGTATCCTCGGGAGGATCTACGGTATCTGGAGTCAAGACGATGGTCGCGGGCTTCACGGCATCTAGCAGTGCCGCGCAGTATCGCGTCTCGACGACTGGCTCACAGTCGAGTGGGATGCCTGCGTAAGGCGAACGCTGTCCGCCATATTGCCGATGGATTATGTCGTGTGCCGCACCTTGAAGCTTTGCTATACCGATCGTGATATGGCGGCAGTCGAGGATGGCATATGAGTAGATTTCGAGACGAAGCTCGCATGGGAGGTCGAGGAATGGGCAGGGCGGAGTCCGGGAAGCTGTTGTCTGTTGCAATGCCATGGTGGGAGATCAGTAATTACGAGAGCACTGCATGCATATCCAAAGCACGTGTAGCTTCTCGCAGGATCGCGATCAATATTCCTATTCGCAAGAAGAAGTCGTCACAAGTCCAGCTTGCAAGCGAGAGTTCGTCACTGCCACGTTCAGCTGGTTTCTGGTTTCACCTGCGAAGTCTTCACTCGCGGACTGACTTTCCTTGGCATCTGACATGAGACGGACCCCTGTAAATTTACCAAAGATCCCTTTCCAGGTCCCGTAGGTGGAAGGTTCAGCTAAACCAGGGTTTCCGGTCGCGCAGAGTTCTAGTAGCCTAACAAATGTGGTGGAGACAGGAACCGCTACGGATTACTAATTAGTGCCCTCTACCGACCGAGATCGCTCGTAGTAACGATAAGGGTTAAGCGGCTACCTATTCGAGAGCCTATCTACTTAAGCTATAAGGATATCTTTAGAGTTAGTTTAAACGTTAGTCGCTCTATAGATAGTAACTAGTAATAGTAATAATACGTATACGTCTAGCTTATATATATAATAGTATATATAAAGTTAGCTAATTAATAGTAAAGGAATATAGAGACGCTATAATAGTAGAGCCTAAATCCTTATCTAGTCTACTACTAAAGAATAAGTCGCTACTACTAGTAAGAGTTAAGATAATAAAGTCGCTTTCTAGTACTATAACGCTACTAAAGAAGAAGATTAAAAGGTCTAGATCTACGCTAGACCTAGTCTCGAGCCCTCTAAGTCTTATAGAGGTTAAGAGACTATAGGAGGTTAGCTTTTAAGAGTTTATATAGTTAAGGCTTCGAGTAATATATCTTAAGATATATATAGACGCTTTATATATATTCTTAAAGTACTTTAGATATAATAGCTATAGAGATATACTAAAGATAAGTAAGCTATATAAACTATAGATTAGTATTACTATTATTTAAGATAAGTAATTAAATCTTAGTAGTTATACTAGCTATATTTATATTCTTTATATAGAGCCTAACTAGGTCTATAATCCTTATAATACTTCTATACCTTATACTAGGTCTAAGACTTAATATTAAGTATAGTATTTATAAAGTTATAGAAGTCGTAGTACTACTATCTTAGAAGCCGTCTATCTATAAAGTAATAGTAATCTTTACTTAATTAGAAGATATCTATTTGCTTATAGAGAGTATCGCTACGCTTCTACTAAAAGCGGCGCGAAGGTCTTATATAGTATTAATTATATAAGTATCTAGGTATAAACTTACCGTCGTTATAAGGACTTAGTCTATTATTATTTTAAGCTTATTCTACGTCTATTTATTTACTTCCTTCTTATACTAAATTCTAGCTAAGGCGGACGCAGAAAGTACGTTAGTTAATAAGGTTCTCGTCTCTTATAAGTATAAAGTCTTAGTATAGAATATAGGCGTTAATTACTATAGTATCTAGTAAGAAGTAAAATAGTAGATACTACGGCTTTAGAGATTAGTATTAAGTAGTATAATAACTTCTTAATTAGTCGTAGATATCGACGCTACCTATCTTATCGTTATATAGTACTATCTAGATAGGAATATAGTATAGTTGTTTAGGAATAATCTAGTAAGAGCGTACGTACTTAGTAATAAAGTCGTTCGTAGCTTTAGGTTAGCGTCTATATCGCTATACTCTCTAGGAGGGTTAGTAACTAGTTATTAATACTTAGACGAGGTTTTAGTCTTACTATAGGATAGCTATAACGTCGTAATAGTATCTAACTATTAGTATATCGAATAGAAAGCGTATAGACTTCCTATTAAGTATTACTACTTCCTATATAGTTTTTAGGAGTAGATATTAATCCCGCTTTAGTAATACTTCCTAATCCTTATAGAACTATACCTTATTAAATATAGCGCTCTATTATAGCTAGGATTTAGAGCTAGTACGTACCGTACCTATCGCTACGATACTATAATATTATAGAACTCGAAATAGTAGAATATTATTAAATAAGTTATCTAAGTAATAGTAGAAGTAGTAAGTCGAGTATAGGAGCTATAGTAAGAGCTAAAGAACCGCCTAGCTAAGTAAGCTTAGTAAGCTAATAAGATTAATAGCTATCGGATCCTAAGATTAGTCGAGTATATAAGAGTATACTAAATTTAGTAGTTACTTACTTTCTTATATTTTATTATTATTAACTATAATACTAATACCCTCCTTCTACTTTATCTAACGTTATTTACTAGATAGACTATTAATACTATTTTTACTAGTATCTATACTACTATTTCTACCTTTACTATAAGCCTAGCGTAATATCTTAGCTTTTAATAGGAACGACTTCTTCTACTCTAACTTAGTTAGCTAAATTAGTACTTCTACTAGATCTTACTACTATTTAATACCCTTAATAACCTTAAATCTCTATTATTTCTATAGCGAAGAGAATAAGAAGTTATATAGATATCTATACTTATAAAGAGTAAGAATATAGAAGCCGATTAGTATAGGTTTACTCTTTATTATTATTATATAAAAATAACGCCTATAGAAGCGTACTATAACCTTATCTATACTAATACTAGTTATAGGTACTATATACTACTTAAAGGCCTTCCTTAGTATACTTATAAGGTTCTAAACCTACTTCTATAGCGGAAATCTACTATTCTTATCGATAGTTTTACTAAACTAAAGAGTAGCTTTAATCTATCGAAATCGACCCTTATCTATATATCTAGCGATATTATAAAGAGGCTAGTATCCGTCGGTACGCTAGTAATCTATTTTATCGTCTATTTATATAGCTAATATATATATATTATTAGACCGATAAAAACTCGTATCTCTCTAGTAGTAACTAGCTTCTATTTCTACCTTAAAATCTATATCTCCTTATAACTATTTATAATCTTCTTAAACTTAGGTTTCTAGCTAGTATACTAATTTATATATAACGCCGTTATCTAGTAGATAAGAGCCGGCTATATAATATTAAACTACTTTAGTAGTAAGCGCTAGCTACTATTATAGTTAGTTAATAACCTCTAAGGGTTATAATCTATATAGAGATCTTACTCTTTTATATTCTTAAATATCTTTAACTAGTATCTATACCTACTTCTTATATTCGATATCTTCTAATAGACTATAAGAGCTAGGCTTTAGAGACTTAGGTTAGATAATATCTAGCTTAGATATTATAATATAATAGATACGCTTCTATCTACTAAGCTTAGTTACTACGATAGAAAGCTTAGAGACCTTATCTACTATAGGTTCTAGTATCTAGATTAAAGACTCGAAGTCTAGTTATACTATAGCTTTACGTACCTATTAAGCTAATAAGAACTTAGTATCTATAGTAGTATCTTTACTATCTAGAAATATAGTATTAGGATCTATATCGTATACGTCGAATAGGTCTTCTATAGTAGCGTATAGATTACTATACTTATATATATCGTTATTAAGAAGATCTATAATATCTATAGTAATTAATAATACCTTAACGGCTTAAATAATAGTCTATACTAATAAATATAGATATTACGAGCGATAGTAATATAGAAACCGAGATTAGATATCTCTAGGTTCTAATAGCTAAGATATAGATAGAGGATTAAATACTATATCTAATTTAGATAGGTAGTATAATTAGACTTCCCTATTTCTACTACTAATCTTCTAGTTATATCTAAATATAAGTTTTTAAAGGGATAGTCTATATACGAGAAGATACTAAGAATAAGTCCTTAGAGAAATAGTTACCGAAGGCTCTAATTATACTAGATCTAAGCTAATCGCTAGTCGTCTTTATAGTAAGGAATAAGTAGAAGTCGATAACGTTAGGTTAGTTAGTAGAGGTATAGGAGATACGCTAAAGGTAGTTTGCGTATTATTAAAGAAATTGAGACCCGTACGTCGCTAGAATTATTTCATACTGCACTATACTATGTCGCTCTACTTATTCGTAATAAGCGCTTCTCTTTCGCCATATACTTGTCACCGTCGTGAATGGCGGACAGCGGACAGCAACCAGATGACCATCTCACCTTGTTCTTGTTTACTTACTCACTTGTTTATTGACTTCAGACTTTGCTCATCTACACAAGCACTGTGCTTCAATACGGCGACTCAGCTTTCTATGCATATGACGTCCGCCTATTATACGAAGCTCGACGTCCTCGGAAATGAGCGGCAACTTCGTCTAACGAGTCGCATTTTCGCTCAACTCCAACCTTCTCATCACACCATGCTTCGACCATCTCGTCCACGCCTTGTCGGCCATTGATTAGATATAATATGGACGCTATAGTCCAGAGCGCCTGAACGTGCGACCAAGTCATCAATCAGCGGTGCGTTGTGCTCGAGTCAGGCCCTTGTCCTGTCACCAGCGGTCAATGTTTCTGTCCTACACCACGCCCTCAGGCACACCACGAACGAGCTCGAGTTGGGAATACAGTGCTATCTATAACACGTTTGCAATGCAGTAACAGCCCAACCATTCTCATCAAGCGCCTTGTCGCCACGATCGAGATCCTTGTGCGGCCACCGGCAGACCAACGGATTCGGAGAGCAATTCTGCATGGCGTCGAGTCCTGTACAACCCGGTGGAACTATTCTGGACGAACGATACCACGTCACATTGTTTGACAGCAGCTTCCGTAGCAGTTCCTGCAGCACCTCTGCCCGAGGCTGGACACGACCGATTTCCTGTTTGATCTCGCATTGCCGCCGACTAGTTTGACTTTCAGAGACCTGAGTAGCCCGACATCTGATTGACGCTGAAGTGAACGTCGGGAAATGCGAATTTGTGCGGAAGAGCACACAGTCTTCCCCTTGTGATATACCGCAGTCTATTGGCATCTCATCAGACGCGCATAATTCCAACCACGACGTGCTGCACGATATCCACTTGCCGTATTACGCTCCACGCGAGGCCTACTCCACCCGTTTGGGTGGTGGCGTTTTTTTTGGCGCGCCGGGAGCGCACCACAGACTAGGATTGCCTGTATTCTACGCGCATCAACACAAAGTCTTCACCACTTGTTGACGATGGCCACGCGAAGAACTATAGATCCGCCTCACAGTAATTTCAGAAGGTTTGTACACAACCGACTGTTTTGTGCATACTACCCATGCTCAGACGCGTGATCTTCGCGTCACTCGACTTCTTCTAGACTCCACATGTTGTGTAATTCAGCTGTCGACATCGCAACACAAGACCAGCTTCCCAGGCAGTCGTAGCCTCTCCGAAGGATCTCGTTCCTCTTGTGCAAGGATAAGCCCTGGCGGTGGCAGTCAAGTCGTGTAACATCAAGCTTCGGGACCAAGGACCAGATAGAAACTGCAGCCATTTCCCTCCTTTGCGAGCGCCATAAACAACACTCAGTCCGTTTTCGCGACGCGGTGGGCCGGCATTGGATCTTCATTCACCCCACCTAGACACTGGCTGACTGGCGTTGATGGATTCGTAAACGACCTCGACAACTGCATCGTTCATGGCCGACACATTCTCGTCTGCAGGAACTCACGATACCATGCTAAGAACTCGCGTTACAACCACTTCGACAAGCTAATAGCTACGACCAGCACCTGATGAAAGAACGAGCTTGAGCTCTTTGTTCCTTTCTTCACGCGTCCCAGCAATCTCACCTATCACCATGGCATTCATACCGCTCAATATCGATCGATCGACAGTAGTTTTCTTCGCAGCCACTGGTCTGGCCTGCTCAACGAAGATCGCCACGACTGCGATCATTACGCGACTGACTGCAACGTTTCTGAATGGGCAATCCATCTTCCCTGTTGCTGCAGCCGCTTCAACAGTCGAGATACTGTCTGTCATCGCGCTTCTCATAGCTACAGGACTTTTTCTCGGACGATTATCACGAACATCCATCCTCTCCGCCTGGATATCTGGCGCATTAACATGCCTCTTGGCTACCATACTAGGTCTCGTTGCTCTTGTCTCAGCTTTGCATGTGTCGCGCGAAGATGCGCCTGCAAACAGCATTAATCAATCAAGTGCTCACGACCTCGCCGGAGCTGGAATTGCGATTGAACTGATCGGACTGGTGCCGCAATCAATCTTCTACTCTCTCATCTGGCCTCGTACCCCCAAGACCCAATCCGAGGTTCCCACCGAAGACGTACAAGAACGACAAGCTCCATACTCCACGAAGCCTCAATCAATAGCTGTCCATCTGGGATCGCTTCGGCCTAGTTCGCCAAAATTCTTCGGCATCAGGCAGGGTCAAGAGCCAACATCGCCGTCACTGTCTGCATTCACATCCAGTCCAAGGTCTTCGTTGAGGCATTCTGCCAGCAATGCACTGAAGCCCATGACATCCCGGACTCGTCTATTACTAGGCACTTCCTGGGGCTCTACCAGAGATACGCGAGAGATCCACTCGAGTGGCGATGTCGCCACCGAGGCTGTGAGGAGCACCGACGAATTCGAGAACTGGGATACGAGCAAAGTCGACGAAGACTTTGAGAACTCTTTCCGATCCAAAACACGACTAGAGACGATACCAGGCAGCCGTCCCGTCTCACCAGCACATCCACTGAATGGCCCTTTCACCGGCGACGGAGAAGAATTGCCTATGCCGGTATCTCCTGCGGACACTCCTGTGGCTTCACCTTCATCCGAGACAGGGTCCCTGCGCAATTTTCCGAGATCAACGTCGATCCCGAGAAGATCAAGTGCGCCTGACACTTCTGACGAGTCCCACATTCACCCTCTCTTCCGAACAGAAAGCCCTGCGCCTCCACCTTTGACGTCTCCAGGCACGATCATCACTGCTTCTCCTTATGCTGGACAGATCGTGACACCTGAAGTGGCTTTGACAAGTCCGAGACTATTGGGCCAAGGTAGTCGTCCGGCAAGCCCGATGTTGTCGCCAATACGCAGCAGAGCCGGAAGTGTAAAGAGCTTTCGTGGAGGCGTGCCTACTTCACCGGCTGATCATGACCCAATGCCGTTGCCGCAGCTCAATGTTGCGTTGCGTCAGGTTCGGTCAGCAAGCCCGATCAGCCCATATGACTGAATGAAATAACACAGTGCCATCTTGATGGCAAGAAAATCCATCAAACAATACGGCGTTCCAGGTGGACACTGACGGGGGACGATCCAGCTAAACGCCAAGGCCAGTATTTTGGCCTCTGCAGTGCTCTATCATCCGCCCGCCTATCTCACAGAAGATGCCGACATTTTCATCACCACGAACACCGGAACTCATATTGGCGGATGTTGACGCTGAATTGACGCAACTGGGCTGCTGGAAAACATATGGAGGCGTTGACAGGTCCCTTCGCCACGAAGCCGGCACAGTTGGCATGAACATCATGGAATGGAGTCACTAGAAAGATCACGAAGACTAATGAGTGAATGCTTCACAGCACAACACAGCAAAAAGACGAGAATCATGTATGTAAGCTCGCTGGAATATACAGCACAGGAGTAATAGCATAATCATAACGAAAGCATGTTGTATGATGGACGTACTTGCAATATCACAGTTGCGAAGGCACGTGGTGACTCCATCTTCTCCCTGCATGCTCATCCAGTGACCTCCTATATCGCTACTCTTACGAGCAGGCAGCTATCTCATCGGTACTTCACCATCATTGCGTGCTCTGCCCGAGAACAGAATCCGCATTCACCGCTTGCCATCTAATCTCAACATGACCAGCAGAGCTCGAGAGTCCTGGCCAAGTCTGTCTACAGCATAGCATAGCCTCACTCAAACCCGACAATAGCGAAATTAGACAGTACAGCTGCACCTCGAACAAATTCCCAGCTTTAGCAATTTTACCGAAGAAACCTCGTGCCAGTTGGAAGTCACCGCAAAGGTACCTGGAAAGGAGGTCTGAAGTGTGTGTGTCAAGCCTAGAGCTATGGGTAGCTGTAGGTAAGCTGACTGCCTTTTTGAAACTTCACGCATCGTCGATCCTGGGCATTGAGGCATTGCTCTTGGAACACATTCTCGTCACGAGAAAGAATGGTGGTGGCTCAGAGAACACTTTCGAAATTTCGAGCAGCTTGCTGGTGTGATTGGCAAGTTGTGGAAGACGATCAGCTGAGGTGTTCTCGCTCAGCCAGGCGCTTTCTTCCATGGCTCGTCTGAGAACTTTAGAAGACTATTATCGTCTTTCCATTTCTGTATGCATTTCCTTGCGTTGCGGTTCAGGCGCGGTGTTTCGAGAGATGCGGCATGAGGTTGAGAAGGAAGTTCATCGTCTTCTCGTTTCGATGCCTTCCAGACCAGTGTCACATTCTGTGATCGCTGCCCAGCTTTGCTGCTGTCTTGGTCGACATGCTCTCTCACAAGTGATCGAACATTTTTAGGAAAACCACTTTCAAGACTTCCAATCGAGTAGCTATCCTGTTCCAAAGGCTCTTGTAAAGTCCACCGCCTCGCAGCTGACGACGATTCCAGCTCAAGCTTACGAATATTCTCAATAACCAGACGCAGCAAGTTCACCTGTGGGCCGAAGAGAAGCTGCTTGAGAACACCATTGATCCAACATAATCTCACTTGGATCATGTGGAGTTTCTCAGGCCACGATTCGTTCAAGAGCGATTTCAGCCAACCCATCTCCAGACCCGATTGGGTTCCGTTATCTGAAACGTGGACAAGCAGTTCCGGAGTGACGCTGACTACTAATGTCAAGACACGTGGACAAGTCCGACTGAGTCGCAGCATCGTCGGTAGACGAGCTTCATGGGGTGCTTCGAACCACCATAGTGGAGCAGAGATGCGTAGACGATCCAGAGTTTTGCGATTGTTTTCGGTAAGCGAATGCAAGAAGTCCCAAAGTCGCCGAGCGTCTTGTCTTGGGTCTTGTGAGAAGCCAATGCCGAAGATGACTTGTGAGCATGAGAAATGGAGCTCCGTCTGTGCCAGTGCGTTTTCATTGATCTCGAGCCATGCGCGACGACATGTCTTCATCACGTTCGTATGGATCACCCCATCTACCTTTTTAGCGTAACCCTCTGCGTGCTCAACGAGCTCTGGTATGGTGACCAGATCGAAGATGACATTTCTGATCTCTGGCGGCAGCTTCCATAGTGGACTTTGCTCCTGCAAGTGGCATTTCTTCAAGCTGTCATGACTAGGCTTGGTTTCAATGGTAATTTTTCTCTTACACTTCCTCTCCAGGCGTTCAATGCAAGTCAAATCGCTCTCAGACTTGACGTCGTCGGACCAGTCGGTCGGCAGTATCACCTCCAGTTCATCTGCAGGGTCTTGTCTCACGTCCTTTGATGGTCTAGAGGCTGTGCTTCTGCGATGGCCATCCAGCAATTTTGCCTTCAAAGATCCGGGACGCAGCTTGTGCAGCTTCTCCAGCATCTTCGTCTCGGATAGAGAATGGTTACAGCCAGCCTGGGCAGTGTTGCAGAGGTGTCAAGGTTGCGAAACAGGATTGTCGTTTTGGACCCCGACATTCACGGATCTCATGAAGAACACATCGCGCAGCAACACAAGGAAGTGGAGATCTGCAAGTCGCCAATCGCGAACTGATATGCGGGGTGACTGTTGCCTTCTGTCCAAGGAACTTAGTCGCACCACTGGTCGTTGCAAAGATGGCGTGATGGCAGTGATAGTTGTTCAGGAAACGAAAGAGGCAAGCTGAAGATCGCAGGATCACTGTCGTCACCTGATACCTCAGGCACATTTAGCAGTACAGTAAAAACCGTATGAAAATTGAGAGCATCGTTGTTTGAGTGGTAGAATCTGTATTGTTCACACTCGCACCTCTTCTTGAGGGCGAGAAGCTAATCCTACAGAACGAGTTGAGCTGGACTCTTCAGCCTCCCCTACTTTGTCCTATTGAAAACAAATGTGGTATCTTCCTCTGCAGTTTCTCTTGTTATAACTCCCTGGGTGCTCACCGGCACCCCTTTCCAAGTCTCCATAGCAATTTCCATATTGAACTCCAATCCCTCTGCAGAGCTGCGCCGTGTGTGAAGTGAAACATCTTGGACAAAGTAGGGCCAGGTTGAAATACAAGTCGAGGTCAATCTACAAGTGGAGGTCGTCCATTCGCCATCCAGACCACTCAAGATCTTCGTCCTTAATATCATCATCAAGGACATCATCAAGGAAGCTCCTCTCGGGGCTACGCTTCTTGGGTCCGATGGACCGATGCACAGGCGTGGGCATAGCCATAGGCATCGACATCGGAAGTGTTGTTGTGTATGGTTGGTGCTTGTGCTCGCGCCAGTTGTTGTCATCTTGCCAAACCTTGCTGCTGTTGAAGGACGAGGAGCGAAGTCGCTGTGGACTACCTTGACGCCAGCTTGGGGCACGCTCGCGCTGCTTTGGCTGGGTCTTGGGTGTCGGCTTGGGCTTCTTGCTGCTGCTGAATGGGGTGAAGCTTGCGAAGGCTTCAGAGTACTTGGTCTTCGGCGGCGTGGCAGCAGCAGTAGCAACAGGCGCTGAGTCTTGCTGCTTGGCACGACGGAAGCTTCCCAAGGCAGCCCACTTGTCGAGGATAGACGATGACTTGGTCTTGGTCAGAACAGGCTTCTCCTCTGGCTTGACATCGTTGATATTGACCGACTCCCTCAAAGGTGTCGCAGCGCCAACATTTGCATCAATGGTTGCGAAGGCTTGACGAGGAGTCACACTTCCACGACCATCTTCAGTCACAGTTGGAAGCTGGGGCGTGCAAGGCTTGGCAGTAGTAACGCGCTCAATGTCCATGCTGGCACCGATGCCAGCATCCTCGAGTGGGTGCTCTTCAATTTGCATCTCCTCTTCCTCCTCATCCCACAAGTCACTCCAGCTCTTAGAGAAGCCGTTGGCGCCGTATGGAGACGACTTGGTGGATGGTCGAGAGAAGCTGATTGGCAAGGATCCAACGAAGCCAGACTTGCGCTTAGTAGACTCCATGGATTGCATCGACTGCATCGACTTAGCAGACTTGGTGGACTTGTAAGACATGCCGAGGCCAGAATCGAGGTTGGATGACAGTGAGGCCTCGTCGGCATCAACGTACTGCCATTCAGAGTTGTTGGCGGATTCTGGGAACAGGTCGAAGTCCTCGTCTCGAATAGTTGACAGCTGTCGTGACTGCTTCTGAGGCGTCTTAAGCAGAGCAGTGGCCCATGGAAAGGAGTCGCCAGATGACAGGTTTGGACTGGTGAGCGATGGCGTGCGGAGAGGCTCACGAGCAGCGGTCGCAACAGGCACAAGCTCGGTTTCATTGGTGCAGAAGTCGTCGTCCATGACCTCGTCGTCAGTCGTGAAGCTGACCACGTTCTCGAGAGCCTCGCGGACAGCCGAAAGCGACCTGTTGGCGGGGTCCAGAGCCAGAGAGTGCTGCAAAATGTTGTAGGTGTCCTGACTCATGTTTGGAAAGACGTCGAACATGCTTTGGCGATCGCGAGCAAAGTCGTTGAACAGTGGGTCCTTTGGTGTTGGAACAGCGAAAGGGTTGCGCTGAAAGATGACATTGAGCAAGACAATACCAATGGCCCAGATATCAGCTGCTGCCGGAGAATATCCATAGCCATAAACGCCAGCATCGTACTGCTCTGGTGCCATGTAGCGGTCTGAGCCTACTGCAAATTCAGTAGACCACGTCTCAGTAGTTGCCAATCCAAAATCTCCAAGCTTCATGGTTGCATCAGATGTCAAGAAGATGTTCTCAGGCTTGATGTCACGGTGGTAAACACCATTGGCATGCAAGTGCTCAACAGCATTGACGAGCTGCAGCATAAAGTCACGGACGTGACCAGTCTCCAAAGGTCCCTTGCCAAGTCGAATAGCTTCGTACAGATCGCCGTTGCTGCACAGTTCAAGAACCATGTATTGGTGGTTCTCAGTCTGGAAGCTGGTAATCATGTTGACAATGTGGGGATGGTCTGGCAGCTTGGAGTGGATTGCGAGCTCCTCTGATCGTTCGTCGGTCGCGATGGCAGCTGGACACGTGGAAGCAGCTCCAGGTTTGGTGATGCATTTGATGGCGACATCATTTCCAGTGGTGGTATCCCTGGCGGCCAGTACCATACCGAAAGATCCATGGTTGAGTGGTGATACGGTTATAAACCGTCCATTATCGAGAGGGCGTCCTTGTTCAAAGCCATCTCGCATACAAGCCATAGAGTGAAGTTGGAGAAGATGTGTGGAATGTTCGTAAACAAGCACGAAGCAGAAGGTCTAGCCACGCCAACAAGTCGTAAACTTTTCCCGATAGGAGGACACTCTCTTCAACTCCGGTTCCAATCCAAGATAACAATACAGGAAAGCCGCTCAGACGCTCGCTTGCTCGGAAATCAATTCGTCGGTTGCAAATGTGCTATTCAAAGGAACGTAAGGATCGTCGTTTTTATCATTTGTACGTATTTGCAGATGTTGGAGGTGCAATAAGTCGCCGCACGGCGGGCGAGGGTGCGCGTCCGTCAAGGAGCAGTAGTTGGCGGTCGGTAAATAAGTCGTTACGGGTCGTGAACAAGGAGAAGGGCGTGGCAATAGTCGGTTGGCCGGTAGTAACCAAGTATATGGTGAATATGTGACAGAAGAAAGGTAGAGGTGGTGGGAAGTGAGGCCGTGTCGAGTCAGGCGGAAGAGATGAGTCGTGGGGAGGGATGTGTTGTTATGTCGTTGGGAGGAAGCCTAAGCCTGAGCCTGGAGCCAATGTGTTGCCTGAGGTTGGTTCTGCTATGCCTGGTCGAGCATCAAAGGGGCATGCAGCATCCAAATGGCCCGGTCGGTATGTATAGTCGGAGTTTCACAGTGAGTTAGGGCGAGGATGATGATGTTGGAGGGGTCCACTCCAGCAGTCGTGTTGTAGAAGTCGTTATAGTACAGTGCAGTGCACCAGGAGAACTTGGGTTCAGATGAGCTGCAGGCTGTACAGTCGTGGTGGCAGAAAGATGATGGCTTGCCGCGTGGAAACTGATGACGAAGCGCTTCACGGATCCCGGATTTGGGCGGGAGGCAGCTGGCTGTTCACGGGTTCCCGGTCGAGCGTGTATCACATCTGCTCGTAGAATTGGATGTTGTTGGAATTAGAGTCGTAGGGTGTGGAGAGGCAATCGGGGGTCCAGTTGCCAGACAACAGGCAAAGCTCTTGCTCTTCAGGGTCGCAACCGCAGCCGTCGTTGTTGCCCGGAGCTACCTGGAATGCAGCGCAGCGCAGGCGATATCGCGATCAGGCAGTCACGCCACGTTCTGCGACAATGCGACCGGCCGGAGTGAAGATTGAAGGAGCGATCGTGAAGCCGAGCAAAGTCAAGGACCGTGTGTGAGGACTTTCAATGGCAGGCGGGAGAACTATGAAGAGGTGGATATGTAGAAGGGTAGAGGCGGTGTATGTAGCACTGTGACAGCGGCAGGCGAAGACAGCAGCAGCGAAGGCCAGAGACTCTGGGTGGAAACGCTTGGAACAATGAAACCTGACGTGATTGGCCACGCGCTGGCATCTAATCCTAGGAGCAGCTAGTCTGTTTGCAGCCTAGCACCCTGACAAGCTTGGAGGTAGTCGCGTTCTCGGAATGTTGTCATAATGCAAAGCACGAGACCGCCCAACTCGTAACGTGTCCACTGTCCATTGTATTGCACCATCCGGTCCACAAGAAGCCGACGCTTCTGCCTGTAGATAGACAGTGATGTTTCGTCCTTTGTTCGAACGACTGCCGCGTACGAATGCGTTGCCGATGTCGCCAGCAAGCAAGCGCCTGCTGCTCGAGCTGTCAGCGCTCTGTGAGACAGCGTGAGTTTCACTAGTCCAAGCTGGCCCTTGATGGTTGCCAACGTTCCTGGCTGGTCTCAAGACAGCCACCCTGCAGTACGCAATTTCATTTGGCTTCCAATGCCCTCCCAAGTCGTCGATCACTTGCCCTTCTTAATGGTGGGGCACGTCGTCAAAGATAGGTACAGCACGGAAGTGGAATTGCTTTCTACTCGCTCGATATCGAGAGCTTTCTACGGTGAGGACCCGTCCCAATGGCAGAAGATACAGCTTTCTGCGCAGACTCGAGGTACGGACCTACGCCGAGGATACTGACAGGCAAGATGGCAAGTAGCTGGTCGCTCCAGCACACCAAGTCTGCTGCCAGATGCAGCGTCCCGCAGTAGTACTGCATTGGCGCTCCGCCACCTCCGGACAGATCGAGGCTAGACCTGCCGCCAGGCTGGACTTGGCTGCTCACGCGGACAGCTATCGCGAGATACAAAGGACCACCAGCATCACCATCGAGGTACCTTCTGGGCTGACGACAAGGCCTTATGACTTCGTGAACCCCCTTTTCTTCCATCACCTCGATGAAGAAGGGGACTTGTGACCAGAGTGCCACGTGTGAGATGGACTGCTTACCAAAAGCCATCACGGTCGGCCAACTTGCTTTCGCCGAGCCATGGCTGCCGACCACGAGTCAACCTGAACATTTCGTCGCTTAGAAGAGTATGGTTCAGCGGCAAGAACGCAGCGACTCGGACAGGTACATACATCGAGGTGAATGAATGGCAGTATCCGCTCGGGCAAAACCCAATCTGCATACATTGCATAAAGAGCGGGTGTCGATCTTGCCAGCGCTGTCGCGTAACCAGCGGTGAGAGATGTCTTCTCACCTCTCTCGCCAGTCCAGACTGCTTCAAATGCACGCCTCTGAAGCGACGGCTCGGCGGCCTATGGCAGTTCGGAGTCTTGAAGACTTTTACTGTTAAGCATACCTAGAGTTGCAGTAGCTTTGCCAGCACTTGGGCGAACGTAGATGAAGCTCATGCACTCCGTTCCGGGCAATGCATCCAACTGCGCGTGCTTGCTGCACTTGTCCACCGTCGGTTATGCATACACGAAGCTTCAAGTCCTTCCCGAAACGCGACACGGAGAGATTAATGGTCCAGGTACGGCGCACCGCTGCTGTTGTTGAGAAACCATCGTATCTCCCGTCCTGGCGGTGTAGAATCCAGAACCAAGGCATTCGGAAGTATTGTAGGATGAGACGGTCTTAACTGGTTGTGTTTAGATTGCAATGCATACACACGTTCACAAATACTGCGTTTCCATTGCAAGATGGCAAGCTCAATGTGAACTCCACTGCGTACCGCTCCGAGGTGTCAGTCCACGCAGCTCTCAACCAAAATCTGCCAGCCGTGTTGCCAACCTCAAGGCTGCTCGTGGCTGCGAAGGATGAAATGTACCTGCGGTAGGTCAGGTCGGCATTATTATTCGCCGAGTCAATCAGGGTCCTTTGCAGTTGCTTCCTACTGGGCTCTTGCCAGAATACCAACAACACACAACAATTTCACCTCACTTTCCATGTGCCTTTGCCAAATATGGAAGGCGTAAAGTGCATCTTATTCGACATCGGTACTCAAAGGTGTAGTAAAGCAGATTGTAGTCCATCACTGACACTCCGCAGAGGGCACGGTGTGCTCAATCGCGTTTGTCAAAGACACGCTGTAGGTCTTTCTCACCGCTCTTCATTGCTTTCAGAATTTTCATATTCAACGCTCCTCCCCAGTTGCGACTCGTGGTTCACTGATCCTCCTCACCTGCAGATTTCCATACGCTATCAAAGCTCTACCTCAAGTCCTCGCTACCAAGTGGGAAGACACAGAATTTGCAACATACCGTGATGCCTTCCCGGAAGAACATCGCAAGTCACCAGGCGCATTGCAAGCTCACGTGGAAGACTTGACCAAGCAAGACGTCAAAATCGCCTACCTCAAGAACCTGCAAGGCTATCTCTGGGAAACCGGTTACAAGACCGGTGCCTACGGAACAGAACTGTTCCCGGATGTGGTCACTCAGCTTCGGCAATGGAGAGACTCCGGCTTCGAGTTGGCAATCTACTCATCCGGCTCCATCTTTGCCCAGAAGCTGCTGTTTGGACACGTGCAAGTCGCATCTGAGACAGCGGCGTCATCTTCTGCGAAGAAACGTGGCCGTTCGGTAGAAGATGCCGAAGATCAGGCGAACAAAGAGCATGCTGAGCCCCCGACTAAGAAGCAGGCCAAAAGCGATGACGATGAGGCTGTGGAGCAGCCGCAGGCAAACGACCGTGATGTCAAAGCCGATGACTCTGTTGTTTCGAATGGAGAGGCTACTGCTGCTGATGCTGGAAAAGTCTCTGATGAACAGGCAGCAGATAAGAGTGGATCAGACAGTGATTCACAGCAGCCTGCTGGCACAGAAGATTTGACTCATTTGTTCGAGCCGAATTGGTTTGACACGACTAATGCCGGCCTCAAGACCGAGTCGACTAGCTACAGCAAGATAGCGGAGGCCCTAAAGGTAGGCGGTCACAAGGTCATAGCAAAGATACGGATAGTGATGGCTGACATCACCTTAGTGGAAGCCAGAAGAAGTGCTGTTCCTCAGCGACAATGTGAAGGAGGTCGATGCCGCGATCCAAGCTGGTGAGTCGACGCGATGTCGCCATACACTGGCGCCTGCAGTGGCAAGAAATGCCCAAGTCCACATGTGATACCTTTCTTGCTATTGCACCAAACGACGGAGATTGCTGACTATAGTTTGCGCAGGCATGAAGTCAATCGTCGTTGATCGCCCTGGCAATGCGCCTTTGGCAGACGCTGACAAGGAGAGACTCGAGGTCGTGACATCTCTGGCAGACATTCATGTCTCCAAGCCGAGATAGACTTCCACGCGCAAGACCTCTCGTGACTGATGCACTACGTCTATGGCAGGCGCATCAGGCATGAGCAATGTACATTACCAAACCTTCAACCTCGTGAATACCGTAGCAAACTCCAGTCACTATGATGAGCTAGAGCATCAAACACCATGTACCATAGAGTTAGCTCAACCAAAGATGCACAAACACACACCGTTCTCCTTTCCAAACTTCCATGCACTTCCAAGCTGTCTGAATGGCAGATACTACCGAGATGAATACTGGCAGTCCGCCAAGCTATGAAGAGGCAAACGGAGGACGACGAGTAGGTTGACGACAGTTCAGTCCTGCTATAGCCAAACTAATATTATCAGGCAATCTCCATCATCGTCCACCTCCAACAATATCAACCCGGCCGCTTAATCGAAGACCACCTAATGAGCTCAGGCAAGCTAGCCACAATCAAAGCCGACGCAATGCTCCTCCCTCACTCTATCGCATACCACGAGATCATCAATTTCCTCCATCGACGAGTGGTAGATCGATCAGGAATGACTGCTCCGAGCAAGGATCTTCGATTCTTTTGCAGACTGGGGCTTGATGTGGATGGTGAACAGGTTTTGCTTGATAAGGGGAGTTGGAAGGCTGCGAGGGATTTGTTGAGGCAGCGGGAAGATGTGAAGCTGAAGTTTATGTTTTCAATTGTGTCGGTCAAGTATACTGGGATGGAGTTTGGTGAGAGAATCGTGAGGAGGTTGAGAGGGCTTGAATATGGGCAGATTTGTTTGGTTGAGCCTAGTCTGCCACATGAGGAGCATGACTGAATAGCTTGGAGGGTGGCCATGACGAGCTGTGCTAAGGGCGCCGTTGTCTGTCTGTCCGAACATCAATCCTAATATCATGACGTTGTCAAATGTAATCATGACCAGAATCAAGTGCTCTTGAAGGGCCTTTTCATCTCTGCCCGCTATCCTGCGTATGCGATTGGTATCTCGCGGATGGGAGCTTTCAAGCGTTAATCCAATTCTCATCGGCGTAAGCCATATGGAGTTGTAGCCCGTTCCGCCATTGAGAAATTCGTGAGTTGTTGACCAACGTGACACTTCGAGAAATGTACTCCGACGGAAATCTAGAGTTCCCTGCTAGTATCAATGGATCCGGGATCATTGACTTGCACTTCAAAGGCCGCTCACGGCTGGCAATCGCGGACATTTCTTACACTTACATGGCTACAATTACAATGCTCGGTGTGCCGCTCAGAACGAATGAAAGTCTCGGTTCAAGAACCTCCTTTGAATGCTCAAGAGAGACATAGCGGTCAGCAGATGCGGTTGGTTTGATCCTAGAGTCTAGCCTCGAAGTACTGGAAACGGTGATCGCGAATGAAGCTTGCGGCTTTGGACGAGAATTGTCTTGTGATCTTGTGATCTCTCTCATCAAGAATTCCCCAAAATCATGCGATTCTCCATCGAGATCACCCCAGACGAATCTGGAACTAGTGATGAAGACCAATGGCAGACATCTTGATCCGGATTATGCTCGGTCGATCCACAGCATGAAAGACCCTTTTTTCTTGCCTGAAGATTCTCCCCTTCTCTTGCAATGTATTTCACCTCAAGATAAAGTCCATACCAATGCAAAATATGTGCTCCGCGGAAGCTGGATGAAATTTGTGAAGATAGCGGACGTCATGAATCAGACGAGAAGTGTTGCGACCGAAAGTAAGATGGAGAAGAAAGTGCCGGGTAGATTGCGCGAAGGACGGCAAGGTCCGTCATTGGCTAGAGCATGAATAATCAGAAATCGAACGACTTTTGGAAATACAGCATTGAGCTCCCGGGCCACTGTCTCTGCTACCGGCCTCCTCTCTCTGCTTCTGTTTTTTTCCTTTCTTACTTTCACATAGACACCTGCGAAAAATCATACAGCCCGTGATCGCGAGGATCGGCGGTGCAAAGAGGAGGAATTAATCAAGCTCTCCAGGCTCAGGTACAGCACTGTTTTGATTGGAGGCGAACAGCACACGAAACCACAGACAGTGCGTCTCGACTCAGGCACACCCGCGCCCGGTTACGTCGCAGTCGCCAGCATGGCGAGTGTTATGGAAACTTTCAATGCCTCGGCAACATCCCACCCAGACGCCATCCACGCGACTATCGATTCGCTGCAAACCGGTTTCGTGAGCAAAGCCTTCGACAACTTCACGCCTGTGAGCTGGTTTGGCGTATTTTTGACCCTCTTCCTGGCAGCCATAGTTTATGATCAATGTGAGTGCAGAGCACTCTGCTACGCGTCAATAAAGCACAGATATAGCTAACTTCTCCACAGTATCATATTGGCAACACAAGGGCCCATTGGCAGGAGACGCTTGGAAAATCCCTTTCGTTGGACCTTTTCTTGAAAGTGTCAACCCAAAGTTCTCCGCATACCACACAAAATGGCTCTCTGGCCCGCTTTCGTGCGTGTCCGTCTTCCACAAATTTGTCGTCATCGCAGCCACTCGCGACATGGCCCGCAAGGTCCTCAACAGCCCGATGTACGTCAAGCCATGCGTGGTGGATGTAGCGCATAAGCTGTTGCGTCCAGAGAATTGGGTGTTCTTGGATGGAAAGGAGCATGTTGAGTATCGCAAGGGTCTCAACGGCTTGTTCACTAGACAGGCGTTGGAGAACTACTTGCCCGGTCAAGAGGAGGTCTACAACGAGTACTTTGAGGACTTCTTGCGCGAGAGCGAGGCGGCAGGCGAGCCAAAGCCATGGGTGTATCAGCTTCGTGAGATCATGTGCGCTGTGTCTTGCCGTACCTTCGTTGGACACTACATGAGCAGGGAACAAGTCAAGCGCATTGCAGACGATTACTATCTAATCACTGCAGCTCTTGAGCTGGTCAACTTCCCCATCATTCTCCCATTCACCAAGACCTGGTACGGAAAGAAGTGCGCCGACAAAGTGCTTGAGGCGTTCTCCAACTGCGCTGCCAAGTCCAAAGTCCGAATGAGGCAAAAGGGTGCTCAGCCGGAGTGTATTATGGATCGCTGGGTTATGCAAATGATTGCTTCCGAGCGATACAGGGAGCGAATTGCCAAGGGCGAGAAGGTACCAGACGAGGAGAAGCCACCAATGCTGCTTAGGAATTTCACAGATCTGGAAATCTCCATGACTGTGTTCACCTTCCTCTTCGCCTCCCAAGACGCGACATCGAGCGCCTGCTCGTGGATGCTCCAGATCGTGGCCGACCGTCCAGATATCATGCAGAAGGTGCGGGAAGAGGGCGACAGACTACACCCAAATCCAAACGAGCCCATCAGCCTGGAAATTCTGGAGAGCATGGTAAGTTGAAGTCGCAGCTCATAGGTGCGCTTCTCGAAACTGACATTTGGCAGCAATATACCAGAGCAGTCGTCAAGGAGACCCTCCGCTACCGTCCACCAGTCATGATGGTGCCATACTTTGTGAAGAAGGATTTCCCGATCCCAGAAGCCAACTACGTCGCAAAGAAGGGCACTATGATTGTTCCATCGACTTGGCTGTCTCTGCACGATCCAGAGGTCTACGAGCAACCCGATGAATTCGTTCCCGAACGATGGACGATCGGCGACGCAGAGGAGAAGGGCAACAAGAACTGGCTCGTCTTCGGTACTGGCCCACACTACTGTCTTGGTCAGACTTACGCTACGCTGAACCTCATGCTCATGCTGCACAAATTCAGCGCCAGCTATGACTGGGAGCACACCAAGACTCCAACTAGCGAGGAGATCAAGGTTTTCGCAACCATCTTCCCTATGGATGATTTATTGCTCACCATCAGACGGCGTGAGGGTGTTGCAGCTGCATGAGCGTTGATTTCAATAGCGTTGCTTGTTTCCCGTTATGGCGTTTCACAGTGCGCCTGGCGGAGGTCATGCATTTGGGTGGAAGCGTGAGATACCTCCTGCAATATGCAGAAATGCTAGCAGACCGTAATAAAAGATCATGATTCATTCCAGCCACACTCCTTCGCCAGCTTCTCACTTGGCATGCAGGTGATTGCATCTCGGTTGTCGCCATGCAAGCGCTCTTGCTGTGTTCCAAATGCCTTTGCCGACCAAGCTGAATGCAGTGCAGTAACCTTTCAGCCGTATTGCTTCTGGGGTCAGAAATTGGCACAGCCTCCAGTATCCTGACATCGTTGTTGCCACGGAGCGATCTCATGAAAGCTTCGGTGATGCAGTCAATTGTTGGGATGCGTGTCCCAAAATGGCGGCGGTCCTCACCGCGCTGCGTCTTGGTCCGTTCAAGGGCGAGCAATTGAGCAGAGCTACCAGGAAGGCTGGGGGAAGTGCCTTCAGCTCTGTTTTCCTCTCAAGACCCAGAGCCATTGTGCATCGCTTGGACAACCTTCCTTCATTTCTCCCATCTTCCTTCGCACCCTTCACCCAAAACTCAAACTCATAGGATCCATGCCCGGCATAGTCCTATGAGAAACATGCAACCACCGTCCATCAATCAAATGATACTCCAAATGCGTAACATTTCTCTGCGCAACACCACTCCAATCACCCGTAACCTCCATATTCGCAAAGATCTCAGCCCGACCTTTTCCCTCATCAACCGTAGTCGTAAAATCTATGATTCGTAATTTAAAGTCTGGAGACATTTCGACTTTTTTCTTTATCGAGTCGACGAAACCTTGGACGGAGAGTTTCTTTACGGATAGGGCTGCTGTTGTGGATGCTTCCCAGTAGGACGCTTTGTTTTGGAATAAGGCGGAAGAAGGAGACCAGTCGCGGTTGTTTACTGCGTCGACGTCGGCTATGGACATTGTTTCCAGGAGTTTGGAGATGCGGTAGAGTCGTTCTTGGGGGGATTCTTGGATGTAGATGTGTTGTGGTTGTGGTTGTGGTTGTGGTTGCTGTTGCTCCGGATGAGGCTCATCTTGATCCTTGCAGTCTTTTGGAGAAGGCGAATCGAAGCTCTTGGGCGTTGGAAGTTGGTTCATTGGTGCCTTTGAAGTATCTGACTTCTATAGTACAGCTAGAGGAAAGCTTATGCTTTTGTTTTATGTCTTCGTATATCTTGGTGGCGTTGGAGTCGTTCGACTTCATTTATGGGATCGGCTATCGATGCAGCGAAAATCCATGATGCTTCAGAGGTCTTGTCGTTGTTTGTATATCCACTGCTGCTTGCACTCGAGACGTAGAGGTTGATGTGAGATTATTATGGAAGAAAGAGCTAATAAGGACTCGAGGAACGGATGTCGGCAGCTACAGGTATGCCTTAACTATTATCAAAGTTTATTTGGGCGCTAAATGAGGCCTAGAACCAGCATTGATTGGGGGCCGAATAAATGCCCTGCAACTGTCTTTCAACTTCATGCTTTTTCACATTCACCTCACAGAAGCCCAAGTGGCACGGAAATTTTTGGCCGAACGACTTTTCCTGCGGTCCGTGTATTTTCATCACCTAGTTGTCATTCATTGTCGACATAACAGCACGAGCGACGGCGAGATCTATATCCTGGTCCATTCCTGCGGCGCTGCCTCACAATCTAGCAGGCATCTGGTCGAATGAGATCATCCATTGCTGGCTGATGACCGAGATACGATATCCCACACTTTTAAGCGAAGTGCGCGAGTGGCAGTCAGATTACGCAGACCTACCAGAATAGCAACACCCACCATAGAATCGCCTGACGACATCGATTCCCGAGTCAAGTCCTGGCTATGCTTGGGATGTCAGCCAGAAAAGCATTCGCGGTAGCGTTCTGTGCTGTCTTGACTACGTGCTTGCACATTGCCAACCATCGCTTTGCGCGTAGTCACTGGCCCGAAGATGTTTACTGGAGTGTATCTTGGGTCGGAACAGTCTTCATTATATTGACGTGGATCACGGTGTACCAGAGAATCGTCGGAGAATCAGGCGTAGACCCTTTCCTTAATGTGGCGATCAGTGGTGGCACTCTTATGCTGGCGCGATACCTTTGTGACTATTTCGTATGCTAGGACATCTGCCTTGCATGACTCTGGCCCACCGAACTTTGCATCGGAGATGGTACAATAAATGTTGCAAGCTGCCAATTACGCAATCTGCAAGGTCGCGCCATCGCCGACACTGCTCCAGAATTCCTGGGGGTTGTCTGCTCCCATCATCTCTGAGAACACCTCGCCCTCCATCCAGCCTTGGACGAAACAGGTGCCACAGATTTGGTAGGTGCCATCATCACGCTCTCTCAGCAGCAATGGTACAGAACAAGTCGCTATGATTGCAAGTAGCCATGGCTTGGCTTCTTCTTCGATGTAAGCAGGAGCCAGACCCATATACCCGTTCTCAGTCACGAACGGGCGCCTTCCTCGCAGAACCTGTTTGACAACATCGCGAGCCTGTCTCCTTTCGTAGCCGCCGGCATATCCAAGAATTCTGCGGGAAGGTGTAACTCCCGGCTGCGGTCGGTAGGGATCTCGGGCAATAGCCACATACTTTTCATCGTAATCATAATCAGCATTGTCCGGATTCTGTTCTCGAAGTGGCCAGGACGCAGCTACATCGCCGTGGAGCATCGCCCATGCAGCCTGGAGTGGGTCACTATAGGGGCACGGTTCGGGATGGTCAGCATAGTAACGCTCCATCTGCGCTACCCAACAAGCAAATTTGTAGGCGGTCTCTGGATCTCCGCTTTGGAATAGAGTTCCAGGAGGAATATCTGCCGGAGCTTCGAAGACTGTTTCAATGGTGTCCAGAATGATACCGGTGCAGCATAGCACGTCGCCCTCGAAGTGGAACAGCGGGGATTCGGCGTCTGTGCTGCTCATAGCGCCATCTGCGGAATAGAAGGCTCCGTCCAAGGCACCTATAGACATCATCGGGCGATCAGGAATATATTCTTCTCGCACCAGACAGCTGGCAGTTGCCGAAGTGGACCAATCTGGAACCCAGGATGGTGTTTTCTGATAGAATCCAGCACTTGCTACGCATGATTCGACGGCACCAATGATGTCTAGCTTTTGATGTTGCACAATCCAGGCTTTTGCGAAGTCTCTGTAGGTGTCTGGAACAGACTTGGTATAGTCGAACTCGAATTGCAGGCCATCCTTGTCGCGAGCAAGATTCCACAGTGCAAAGATTTTATCGTGCGGATCAGTGCATTCAAAGTCACGCGCCAGAATGAGCGTTTCCAAATATCCTGGCGACTGCTCTGCGATAGGTATGCCTATAGGTATGGCCCGCCATTGACCAGAGCTTAGGAGATGCCGAAAGTAGAAGAGCTTCCTGACAAAGGCAAGCTGCCATGGGTCTACATCGCCGAGTGAGGTATCTTGCTCTGCAATTTGTCCGCGAAGAACAATATCATCCCGTAACATAGTCATGAAGTTCTGCGTGGCCTTGTCGAGGTCGTCATAAGCCAAGCCCCAGGTCTGCCCTACTCCCACAGCAGCACTGGATGCGAATGCCAATTCTTGTAGAACCCAAGCTCGATGGAAGTAAGAGCGGGTCAAGAACTTATAGAGCGCAGCACAGAGTGCAGGTAGTCTTTCGGAGCCAATCGTGTTCTCACCATAGGCAATACCTTCGCCATGCCCTTTCGAATTCCACGTCCCAAAATGCCATTCTCTAGCATCATTCACTCGCATCATGGGATGTTTCTTAAGCTCTTTAATAAAGAAGATAGCCTCATCGCTGTCATCAGTCCTCGGACCTGTGTAGCTCCAAATGGCTGAAGCATGATCAAATATCTCGCCCATTCTGGCAACTTGTCGACCACGCTCCATCACATCTCCCTGATTGATAGAGATCGCATCAACCCAAATGGGCAACTCATGCTCTTTGCGACGCATGGATCGAAGGGCTTCAGCGAGACCCTTTCTGATCTGCATCTTCATTCCCATGGCAGTGATGGTCGTTGTCTCTTCACTCAATCCCCATCTGTAAGAAAGTGCAGCAAATCTGACCTCGCAGCGAATGGGACAATGGCCAAGGTGCACGACCAGAGGCGCCGATTCGTCTTGGGCAGGATGCAGAATGATGACTCTGATCTCGTCTGCAACAGGGTCGAGAGGCACATATTGGTAATCGTGTGTCGGAATATCGGATTTTGGCATAAGTCCAAGTCGAATGGGAAAGACTTTCGGATACACTGCTCTTTGATCCTGTGCCATCCAGTCTTTCCTCCAATTCCTGTGCTCAGGCTCAACAATGGTTTGCATAGCACCATTTTCGATGTGAGTGGCATTGAACTCATGCATGTCGACGACATCCGTAGCCTTCGCATACATCATATCGCACCAATCTCTCGTCCAGTACTTTGGTTGCTCTTCCGAGAACTCATCGACGCATAGATATCGTGTCCAGAGTCGGATAGGCTCATCGGACATAGCTCTGAAATGTCGAAGAAAAGCTTCCAGTGCTGCAGATATAATATGCGCCTTGCGATTCACCTCAATGACTTGTGTGAGCAAGCGGTAGCCTCTTGCATTCTTGATAGCAATAAAGGGAGGAGCGTCCTCCAAAGGAATCGTCTCCAGCTCGCAGCGGACATAGTTTTCAGGGTCATTGAGATTCTCTGCACTGGGTCGAAGAATGATAAATCGTTGCTCTTTCTTCTCGTCGTCCAGTGGTGCAAATTCGAAGCGCGGGATATTGAGATGATGCTCTCCGTCCTCATCTTGTCTCCACAGCCGGAAGCCAGAATCTCCCATCGTGTGTTTCTTCTTGATGTAGACCACAAGAGATCACAAAGTATTGCAGGGCAGCATCTCATTCATTCCGAGCCTGGGCATGTAAGGATTACACTGGCTTTGATCTACAGCGGTTGTCTGCCTCAGCCACGCTCCAGTGGATCATCTTTCGACACTGGAGCTAGGCAGTGCCAGGCAGCGCAAGCCACCAACGGACCTTGCCTGTGGTACATCTTGGATGGCGGCGAAACGAGCCGTGTGGTATGGTTAGTTTGATGCAGATGTCACTACTTACGGTGGAAGTCGCAACGCAGTGGCCGAGGAGACAAGCGGCTTTTCTCAGCCTCCAGACGCTGCCAAGAAGAGGCAAGTCTGGAAATCGGAGACGACACAAAGAAACACTTTGAACCACCACTCACTTCTTGAAGCTCTCAATGTCTGCAACATGTCACAACTTACTGCATCGACGCTCCAATTAGCATCGGATCAGATCTCAAATAGAGTGCTGATGCGAGTGATGTGGGCGATCGAAGCTGACACGTCATGACTCACCTTTATGTCTTCTCTTCCCAGCACCTGAACACATTTTCGCTACTGGCCTCCAAGTTGCTCGCCGGTCTCGAGAGGATGGAGCGCCAACGTCACATATCATCCCTAGTGAAGGTCCAGATCAGCGCTTGCTTTGGCTCTCTCTCTCTCTCAACATTATGATTTTCATACAACAACGTGAGCAAGCCTTACACCGCTCGAATCGCCTGAGGACATGGAGCACCGATGTCGAGCAAGATATCGAGTAAACGCTGCAATGATCTCCTTGATCTCAGGAGGAAGGATTCGACAAGAGTGGCTTCTAGTAGACGCGTTTGCATCAACGGCTCAGCGAGGGGTGCGCCAAGGAGTAAACATGCTGAAGGTGGATCCGAGAGCTTTATCTTCTTCGTCCATCACCATCATCATGAAACCAGATCTCGAAATTCAAGGCTAAAATGTATTTAGATGCTCGCGACATTGGATCCTGTGCAACATTCATGACCGAGAGCGGCAAACCAGACATGTGAGTCTCTACGCTTAATAACTCTCACGGTTCGATCTCGGTCTCGTCAACCAGCAAACATGTTTCTCTCTGCTTTCTTCGCGGAAGGCTTGGTCAGTGCAAGGCAGCAGGAAACATAACACGCAAGACCACCCTCCAGCTCTAACTGCCTCCATTGTCCTCTTTCCCACCCTTGCCCGTTTACCCATCACTGCCCCTTTTTCCACCCCGACCCGTTCTTTCACGGATCCGGAACACTGGCATTCAGCCGACCGAGCGCGTTCTGGTCCCACTGCGCAGTGTTCCTAGCCTCCCACGGTGGACGAAAGTTCTGAGTTGCAATGATGTTTGGCAGCTCGTCAATCGTTGTGTTCTGCAGGTAGAACGGCGGACGAGACGGGTGCATCGCCCATTGCAAAGCCTGCGTGAGCTGTCCTGCATCTCGACCAGTCGGATGATGAATCACACCCTGAACAAGCTCAAGAAGCGGCGTTCCAGGGACAATGTCATCAAGACCGCCGTTTGGAGCCCATGAGCCTCCCGTGGACTGGTCCCAGACGCCGTCGTCCCTCGAAATGTCGTAAAGATCGACTAGCTGGCCGCCTGCTGGTGCTCGATCGAACTCGTATGAGTCTGAGTGAGTTGAGGCTAGCCATTCACGTGAGGACCAGTCTTCGTCGTCGTAATATGCGATGCCGTTTGTGCGGATCTGCTGGCGCACCGACCATTCCCTTCGCTGAAGGTTTGCCTGGCTTAGATCGCCTCGAGCGTGCAGCTGAGCCTTGGCAATGGTCTTCGATTGCCAGCCATTGCGCGTGAGTCTAAGAGTGACTCGTGGCCACTGGACGTGGTAAGGCACATAAGTGCAAAGCTCCAGCGCGCCAATGACCATGCGTGGTATCTCTCGATCAGGTTTTGGCGCTGTCTTGAGATAGTCCTTGCGCTCATCCTCGCTTGGGTCGGATTGATTCTTGCTGGACCGTCCCTTTCGAACACCTTTGCCAGTCATCTTGTCGGTCTTGTTCTTGAGCGGTTTTGAGAAATCGATTCCTTGTGTCGCGCTGTCGGCGGGCGATGAACTGGATCCAACTGTTTTAGTCGGAGCAGCTGTCTTTTGCAAAGAGGAGTGCTACGAGTCGTTTAGAACTGAGTCGAAAGCCTTCAGTACACAATGATCTTACCTCGACACCGGAATTGCCTGTTGATAGTGACCGTGAACGCTTGAAGGTGGGTGCTTTGACGAGTTCGAGAGTGGATGGTGTTGAGCTCTGCTGTCGAAGTGTTGGTCTTGAGAGCGGTTGCTTCTGTGAATTGTTGTGAGCAGTAGCTAAGTGTTGAGTGTAATGTCTGAAGATAGTCAGTCGTTTTATAGAAAGATACCTCGAGCATTGACCAAGTCGTGGACAGCGGACTTCCAGCACGCATGTGAGATCCTTGGCTATTGTCCACGTCCCAAGTAATTATGTGATCAGTCATGCGCCATTGGTTCACTCACATGTGACGATTGTTGGGCGCTTCTTCGTCTTGTGAAGTTGGCGTCATGGCGGGTAGGGTCGTGTGAATGAGAGAGTGAACGAAACCGGTCATCTAGATCTGGGTGTTTTCAGCTGACGATCCAGAGGAAAAGTGCTTGGTAGTATTGTAACGACCGCGCCAGATATATGGAGACATTGGCAAAAGTATAGTATTAGGCAATGGAGTCGTAAGTGTCTCACAGCGTCTTGGGCTGTCATCAAATACCGATTCGCCGTGAAAGAGGTTGTTTGCGTAGGTCTGGCGGCGTCAATGAGAACAGAGAAGGGGATCGGTGTCCGAAAAGACTCGCAAGAATCATCTTTGTCGAAGTTACAAGACTCTTTGCATGACAGCGTTAGAAGAGGTTGGGCGTGGAATATGGAAGAGCAGGAAGCCAAGCGTGCCTGGTCGGAGGATGAACAAAGGTGCCCGAAGCACCACATTTTCTGTACAGATTCGATATTACACTAGACAAGAAGACAAAGTTGCGGCCGTCAACATGAAGAGGCCGTCGAATCGTACAGTCACCGCTTCCAGTCCCTATGCTGTACACTTTTTGCTGAAGACTTCGCATCTTACGATATATGGTTTTACATGTTCTGAACTTATCTTGCAAAAACTCCAGCAGGTCGATTAGGTAGCCTGCGAATGAGACCAACGTTCAAGGCGGTGCTTCGAGAGGATGGTGTCGGCACATCAATGTCATTGCCTAGTTCGATCCAATCACGCGACGCCAGGAATTTGTTGCTTTGAAAGGGAGATTCGAGAGGGAGCAGACTAGAATAGTTCCGCTGAGCTGCAATCAGATTGCCCTTGGAAGCTCGTGGCTTGCGAGGTGCTCGTGGTCTTGATGAAGATGACTTCGATCTGGGCCGGCCAAAACCGGAATCCGTTCCATCTGGCTCGTCTGGGAAGGGCTTTTTCGTTATCGGACCTTTGGCCTCTCGAACGATCTTGTTGAGCTCTGCCGCAGACGAGGCCACTTGGGCTTGCAAATACTGTATAGCGTTCTGGTTCGACAAGCTCTCCATAACGGGTGCTCGTGGTATGTATTCGTAAACGTCCGGTTGGGGTGCGATCTTGGGTACCACAGCAGGATTCAGATACGCTTGTGCTCCCTTTTCAAGCAGCTGCATAATGTCCAGACTTTCACCTGGTGGAATTGTGCTCGGGTGGCTCGGTGTCACACAGTCCATGTCTACTTCTTTGCGCAGGACATGATCGATATCAACGGCGCTGAAATAGGCACAGCTCTGCGGAAGGTCGTCAATGCCCATCTGCTGGCTAAACATTGCTCGTGTCCAGACGTTGGCAACCTGCAGTGCCATGGCGGTACGATATTTATCTTCGTCCTTTGCAAGATAGCGGATCTCATCATGTACTGTCAAAGCCAAGCGTGCATCAATGTTGTAACGCTTGCAGAGATACTCCATGCTGACGATGAGTAGATGCAAATAGTCAACGCCGGAAGATTGAATGGCCCAATTGATGCGGCTGGTCATGAAGCCTCCTTTGCTGATGAAACGACGCATCAAAGCCTCGGTGATGCCAGCGCCGAGAACAGGAGTGCGAGGACGTTCTTGTTCTGCAAAGTCTTCAAGCTTGTTGAAGACTAGCGACTCAGTACCTCCACGCCAGAATTGTCGGTCGCGAATGTGCTTGCTCTTTGATTTAGTGCCTTTTGTCTCCTGGTACAAGTTAGTCGCAATCTCCTTGGCCTTTTCTTCCGATAAGCCTGGATTGAATTGTCGAAGCAGAGATTGCGCAAATTTCAACCCTGCGCCATAAATACGGCCATAGTTGAAGACTTTGGCGTCGTTCCGAGAAATGCCCAATATCTTTGCGGTTCGCGAGTGGAGGTCTGTTCCAGCAGCTTTGGTGCCTTCCAGTGTCATAAAGCCTATGGCGTTTCCACCATGGATCTTGAAGCTGGCATCTCCGACAAGAGATGCGATCCAGAGTTCTTGACTGTCGACGTCAGCACCCACGAAAGAGTATCCTTTAGGAGCAGTGATCATGCTTTTGAGCTCGGAGCCGACGCGATTCTTCTTTGCGTTGGAGGCTGTAAGCCAAGTGTTCTCGACAGCGCGGCGAGTGATTGTTCCCATAGGAATGACTTGTGGAAGTATGTATCCAAGTGCATCCTCCTTCGCGAATGTGCCGCCGTTCTCACTCTCGTAAACCACCATCTGAGACATGATCCGATCGCGCGCACTGATCCAATACGAGCACGACGCGTTCATCTTCAAAGCCTCTTTCGCGTATGCATACTCCGAAGAAAGGGTGCCATTCTCGAAAAACTGCAAATAGCCCTTCGCTAATGGTGAGGTACAACGAGCCTCTGGACCATCCTTGTGCGGAAGCTTGAAGTAGGTATGATCGAGGTCGTCACGTAGAGCAAAGTTCTCTTCTTCCAGCATGTCGCACTGGGTCATTGCTGCATCCCTATATTTCTGAGCCTCAGAATGTCTCACTCTGAAAGACCAGCCGTATTTGTCGGACCATATCAGCGGGTGACCATCCCACGACATCTTGAGCAATATCGGAGCCATTCGTGTGCGGACCGAGAGATTGATATCGGCATCGTTAGAAGAGAACAAATCTTTGTACCACTGCGGCATGCCCGGTTTCTTCTGTCGTGCAGCTGGTCTCGGAGGCTCTCCCTTCTTCTTGCCCTTGACCATCTTGACCTCCTGGCCTGCCCAGTCAAGCTGTGAAAGCCATGGATCATTTTGATAGATCTCGGGCTGCTCTTTCACTTCCAAAGCCTTCTCAGTCAGCCCGTTTAACCTTTCTTGGACGGCAGATGACAATCTGTGGTACGTCGCTTCTGCATTCGCGATGTATGCGTCCCATCCCTTGTTGACAGGCAGAATCTCGTTCGATAGGTGGCGAAGTGCAGCAAATGAAACAGGATGAGGGCAGGTGTCCAGGAACAGCGGAAGAACCTTCTTGTACACTTTGTGCGTAATCTCGACGTCGGCTGCGCAGTAGTCAAGCAGTTCTTCCAGATTCTCCACAATACCATCGCGGTCGAGTTCGCCAAACCACTCTCGCCTGGCCTTGTCTATCGTGATTCCGCAATGAAATTTGGCAACGTCCCGCAGGCTGTTGACAGAAGCTCGCCCGACCCACAGATCTGCCTCTTCATCGAATGTAGCTTTTCCAGATTCGAGCAGCGCCGCCAAATCGGCGCTCTCATCGGCAGCGGCGATTTTATCTTGCAGGTCCCGCTCTTTCCTATGCTTATTCCACGTCGGCCTCTGCCTACTGCACATGCCGTTCACTGCAACGTGCAAGCTCATGGTATCAACGAAGAAGTTTCGCGATTGCTCCAAGCTGTACTCTTCCAGCACCCGGGCTCTATCGTATCCGATATTATGCCCTACGACTATTCGAGACTTGTCGCGAGGACCCAATGGAATCAAGTGTCGATCATTCTGGCTCTCTCCAAGTAGCCACGGAGACAACCACGCATACCAGTGCGTTGCAGATACGGCACAGGCCATTGCAGGAAAACTAGTCTCGTGCCACATGACCTCAGTATCAAAGGTCAATACCTCCTCGTTTGGATAATCTACAGCTTCGGAGCTGCCATCCGCGTGATACTTGGTCCACCCGGTCCTTTGCACCCATCGACGTGGCCTGGCGGGAGGCGATGCTCTGGCATATTTCCTAGCCAAGCTGAGATAAGGCTCAGCACTGTCCATTCCTAGCTTATAGAAATGCTCGTCCAGCGAGGTTCCATGCAGCTGCGGAAGATCAAAGCCGATAGGCTCTGAATTGTCACTTGTCTTTCCAAGCAGATCATGTCGTGAAAGGTGCTCTCGCGACAATGCGATCAGCTGTTCATCGGGTTTTGCAGAACTTGTCGATGGAAATAGCTGCGGATGAACATGCGCCGAGACCTGCTGGACGCCAATTTCATTGTGTCTTGCCTGTGAAGGAATTGCAAGAGATCGACGTCCAGACAAGCCATCTCCGCTGTCAGCATCTTGGTGAGCGGGTGCTGCTGAGGCATATGTTCTTCTCGCACACGACCATTTCAGGGGTTGGGGTTGCGGACGAAGGCGGAGTAATGAAGTCTGTTGCGATCGTTCGAAGGCGTGGACCAGCTGCTGGCGACATCGCGATCGCATAGCGCATAGCGTTCCCGGGCGTGATGCGACTAGTTTTGAGACATTATTAGAGTAATTGTTCGTCCAAGGTGTTGTTGTAGCAAAGGCGAATATCTTATGCGCATCATCGTAGACGCGATAGAAGCCGCTACTGCAAAAGCTTCTGCTGCCCTACGAGTGGAGATGCAAGGGTGGCGATCACCACGCATCCACCACAGCTCCGTCTTAAGTCCAGTGCCGCTTCGTGAAAGATGACACCGCCGCTCGATACATATTGTCTCTCCCAGTCCTCGGCGAGCTCACGAGCTGTGGAAAAGGGTGAGAAGGGGAATCATGGCTGAATGGAACTTCGACGACCTGAATAATGGCGAGCTCGAGGGTTACTCTCAGGAGGACCTGGACATTTACAGAGAAATGGCTATTGAGCACAGCGGCGAGGAACCCTTCCCGAATGGAACAAGAAATGGCGAGCATAGGTGAGCACTCGACTCCCTCAAAGTGAAGGCGTGTTGGCAGTGTTCACTCCTCTGCTTGTTGTATTGTTGGTTGCAAGCATGAGAATAGACACACCAACGGCTGTCACGTTCACATGCGCGACACCTCAGGACTCACATTCTATAGAACAAACGATCGCTTTCTCCCTTCGTCACTTCACGATCGCGAGCCCGCCGCTGCCGTGGACCAGCTTTTCGGCTACGACTTAGCAAATACATTTTTCGAGTCTGTTGGCAATACTCCAGCCAGCAACAACAACAGCGACAGCCAGGAATTTGTCACCCTCGAGGACTCAGAAACAGACAGCAGTATGCCTCCAGCCACCCGACGTCGCACGAATGGTCGTCGCTCCACCGCCGTGGACCTTACCAGTGCTGCCAGTTCTCCCGAGCCCTCAGCCTCGCGCCCCACTAGAAGCACACGCAAGAGGTCTGCAGATGATACCAATGCTGGAGAGGGACGTGCGCCAAAGCGGAAGAGATCAGTCGCTGAGAACATTGAAGAAGTGGACCTCACCAACGAGGCTCCGTCAGCAGAAGATGAATTGCTCCAAGCACAGCAGCAGGAGACGATCAAGGCACAGCAGGCTGCTGAGGAGAGCTCGGGGCCGCAGCGGATCGGCAAGAGACAGTGCATAATTTGCATGGAGAACTACACCAACTGCACAGCGACAGCATGCGGACACTTCTATTGCCACGAGTGCCTGGTAAGGGCGCTCATGGCAGGCGCTAAGAGCAGTGACCGCGCCACTGGTACCTGTCCAGTCTGTCGCAAGCCTCTCTCGCATACCAACAAGAAGAAAACCGATGTCATTCCCATGTCATTCATGACCAAGGCCGAGTTCGACAGACAGAGACGCATAAAAGGAGTTTGATGCATCGGGTTTGGAACATTGTCAGTATGGGCGGTTTACGCCGTGGTCTATGGCGGAGGTGCATTAAAAAGCGATCGAGTATGAGGCATAAGAGATCGTTCGATATGCTTGGGGACCGCAGCGGTGCCTCAAACGTACGCACGCACGCGTCGGTGCACGCATCAGCAGGCCAAGCATATTGACAGGTGGTTGATTTTCTTGAGCGTGGCGCTTGGCGTTTCTGTGGGAACGATTGGAGAAGCATGATTATGATACCCACCCCCCAGCATGGCCGTTGGAGCTTGTATGAGCTTTTCTCGACTTCAGTGCAATCAAGTGGTTGCAGCACACTACATGCATTTCGGCAGCACGAATCGATGCTGCCCCACCTATGCTAGCGAGACTTCTTCGTTCTTCCCAATCCCACTGTGTACATTTACCTTTTGCGCGCTTTATTGCAGACGCATGCTTATGTGAACGCAAGGCAGTGTTTGAAGCTCTGAGCTACTACGGCCTCAAACGTGCGGCCACTCCTTCGAGCCCGCAAGCTCTGCTGATGAGGTCAAAGACACCGGGTCACTGGCAGTGCAACACACCTCACTTTCCAATGGCTATGCCTCCGGGAGGGCTGTGTGAACTCGATAAGTACCTCTTCTCCCTTACGCTAATCAATCTGCATTTCTTGCAAGTCTTCATGCTATCGGGTGCTGAGCTTGAAATCAATTGGCTTCCCGCCTCCCCTCTTTCGTCTACCAACGGTTACCAACGTCATATTCCCGTGCTTGCAGGCTTCCTACTGCAAGATCATCTCACGCGGCCAGCATTCCTTTCGCCATGCAACGGTCGAGCTTATAATAGCAGAGCTTCGAGTTTAATACCTCTGAGGCTGCACTCAATCTCATTTGCTATCGCTGCAATCTGAACATTGCTTGCGCCGATCACATTCACTTTCCTTCTTGACTTTTGACCACTCAGCTGCTGGATCATTCCCAAATCGATTGCAGATATCCATTGACGCCCCCTGCCACAGCATCTGCGGAGGCGGCGGAAGTCCTCGGTGTCCGAACAGACAATCAACACTCAAGACAATGGAAACTCTAAAAAGTGTAATTGGACTCGGCGCCAGCAAGACTGAGGATGAAGGACAAGAACCTATATCTGGTGTGACGGGTGCTGGCACTGTAGACGAGCCCTATGATCAGGGCAATGTTGAAGGTGAGCTTCGATTGTCGAATGCAGCTTCAGCTATCTATTGACACTTGTTCAGGTGCAGCCACCGAAGACAAATTACTCCGAGAGACAAGTGAGTACCTGACCCTTGTACGCAACAAACAATAGAGATGCAGCTGCGAACACCTGATGAGTTGCCATCAGCTCAATTCTTCTGCCTTTGCACTTGAGCGTGAGTAGAGAAGGCACTCTCGTGTCAATCGCTTGACCCTGGAAGCTACTCTCTCTGACAACCAAAGATGTCGGTCGAGCAGCGCACTGAGGTGAAGCTATTGCTGGGTGGCCCTTGGCTGTTGGAGTACTGGTGTTGCCACCTCCTCCTCTTAGCTCTAATCGGGCCGTCTACACTATCGCTCGCATTCGTTGCCCTGAAATCAATACTGACATGCTACGCCTACAGAAGAGACTGTGCCAGTCGCACCGAGCTCAGACGAATCGAAGACAGAAACTCAAAAAGCTAGTTCGACGGAACCACTGACCAGTCAAACCACGACCAATGCCAAGACCCAGCCGGATGACAGCAAGATCGACTCACTCTTCAGCAATCCTTTCACTAGGAAGGAAAGCATTTCTGGAGCGTCGAAAGATCAACCGCTGGATCCTAAGGAAGTGCCTGGGCCGGGAGAAGAGCCACTGCCGGAGTTGACGCTCGTCGAGTCTGCTGTGACCATTCACGAGCCGAAACCAGTAAGGAATCCCTTTGCACCATCATCAAGAACTCCAAGCAAGCCAGTCCCCGAAGCGACAACTGTAACTCCTGCTCAACCAAAAATGGACAAAGGCAAAGGAAGAGCGATCGATATTCCAGAGCAACCCTCACGAGAGGAGACGCCACGGCCTGCGACTGTTACCGATAGCGGAAGCTCCACAAGTCGGAGATCGGACAGAACGAGGACAGAATCCATGGCAACATTCAGCACTGCTACGGGAGCATCGACCATTGGCTCGAGTAGCAATGCGGGCGACAGGAGAAAGTCGTATGTACCCTCGACGCAGAACAACCCAGGAAACATACCTCTCGCTGGTGGCAGACCTATCGGCAGACAGACTTCAGTCCGCTATTCGCAGGCCTTCCAATACGAGCCGCCATCAGCTGGACCTTCCTCTGCTTCCAGAGAGGACATCAAGGAATTTTATCAAGTGCCCAGCGAGCCCCCGAAGAAAGAAGCTACGATACAACCCAAGCTCACCACGGCAAGTACTCCACAAACCAAGCAGGATTCAAAGCAGAACGCTTCCGCTGAGCCAGCTCGTCGGAAGAGCAAAGGCTTCTTTGGCAGAGCCAAGAAGCTACTCTCCAGCAAAGAGGGAAGCAAGTAGGATCCTAAGGTTCAGATACTGAACTAGATGAAGTGACCCGCTGCGGTCACATTTGAAGGATTCAGTTCGCTGCAGCTTGATGATGACTGGCAATGTCTACTCGCTAAAGCGTGGGTGGGTCAGACAGTCTCGCCAACGACATGATGATCGGAGTTTACGGCGTTACATATACCCCTGGTTATGGCTGAACGAAATGTATACGAAGGGCTCGCGTTCATAGCTGTACAGAAAAGAACATACATGTCTGCTTTATGGCAGAAACTGAACGGTGTTTCTAGGGTGACTGCAAGCACAGTTTGAAATACCCTTCTTTTTTGAATCTTGAATCGGATGTGCAGCAGAGAGACGAGACTGATCTGTTCGACGAGTGTGTCCCGTTGCGTTCTGAGAACAAAATTTTCGAAGTGCGAAATGAAATGAGAGCACCTTCCTCCCACGTGAAGCGCGCAGCGGAGCGTTGGAGATCAACAGATCGACCAGGGTAAACTTTATGAGCTTCCTCCTTGCTTCTTGGCTGATACAGCCGCGAGAACCCATGCCTTGATTATATACTTCGTGCTCTTCTCTTCCGAAGTACAATTCTCACTTCTAGTCGCTCCTTACGAACAGCACAATGCCTTCGCAACAAACAGAGGCCTTCCCGCCTCTTGCGTCCAGGCCTCCGCCTGTAACGCGTATGAGCAGTTCGAACAGAGTTGGCACGCGACGACGAAAGAGCTCAAGTTTGGGCGGCGACCCACGAGGAGATACTGGAGCAACGGCACTGGCGACCAAAGACATAGCACATGGAAAGCCATCACCTCCAGACACTCCAACACGTACCAAATCAGGAAGAATCTCGAAAAGGCGCAAAGCGAAGAGCTTGTTTAAGCGCTGGGTGCGGATGTCGCTCAAGCATACCTGGGTCAATCCACTGATTCTAGTGCTTATCATATTAAGCGCGTACTTTGTCAGTCCTGGCAAACACAATCCTCTGCACCCTGCGATCTTCCTGTCCTATCCGAACCCTCCGCTGAACGAGAGAACGAACACTTTACCAGCGCATTTAGGAGACCCGGTACAATATGGCAAAGGTCCTAAAGATTTCGCGTTCGTCGCCTTCTATACGATCGTATTCTCCTTCACGCGCGAATTCCTCATGCAGCGCCTTATTCGACCGATCGCTATTTACTGCGGGATCAGAAATAGAGGGAAGCAGAGTCGATTCATGGAGCAATTCTACACTGCGATATACTTTGCGATATTCGGACCATTTGGGCTCTATGTGATGAGTAGGACTCCAGTCTGGTTCTTCAACATCCCGGGCATGTACGAAGGATTTCCACACCGCTCGCATGAGGCTGTCTTCAAAGCCTACTACCTGCTGCAAGCATCGTACTGGGCACAGCAAGGCATTGTGCTTCTCTTGCAGCTAGAGAAGCCGAGGAAGGACTTTAAAGAGCTTGTGATGCATCACATTGTGACACTTGCTCTGATCGGTCTGAGCTATCGATTCCACTTCACCTATATTGGCGTGGCTGTGTACGTGACCATGGATATTTCGGACTTCTTCTTGGCCGTACGTTCTGCTCTTGCAAATGCTTCGAGAAATTGTACAGCTGACTTTATGCGTAGACTTCGAAGATCTCTAATTACCTTGATTGGTACTTCACACCACCATACTTCTTCACCTTCATCTGCGTATGGGCGTACTGTCGACACTACCAGAATCTCAGGATCCTGAATTCCCTGCTGCCATGGGGTGAGTTTGCGACAGTGGGCCCTTACGAACTGAACTGGGAGACACAGCAGTACAAGTGCTGGATATCGCAAGTTATCACGCTCGGTCTGCTAGCAGCTTTGCAAGCTGTGAACGTGTTCTGGTTTGTCCTCATCATTCGCATTTTGGTACGATTCCTGCGCACGGGAGAGGAGAAGGACGAACGCAGCGAGGACGAGGAGGAAGCGGAGTCGGATCCGATCGAGCAAGGTGCCAGCAGCAGCGGGTTCGCATCACAGCCTCAGGTTCAGCTCAATGGAGAGCCGGTGGAGGCACCTGGAACGGGCATTGACGGAAAGGCGGCGAATGGATTGAGGAAACGATAATGAAGGAGGGTGAGGTGGTGTTGGACTTGAATTTAGTGCAGCGTTCAGCATGAGTTTGGGAATCTCCAGGAGCATTGTAAGCTGGTCCCTGTGTCTGACGGGGCGAAAAGGGCAGATTGGCTTGGATACTGGTGATGAGCATGTTTCCCTTCATGTACGTCTATTCAGAACAGACGCTGGACTTGGTATACTGCTCAGGAACAAATAGTCAATACAGATGTTTGGCATGTGAATCTTGGTTGGGTTCTAGAGTTTGACCAGGGTAAGCACTTTCGGCGCGCCAACGTTTTCGTCTTTGACCCGCATCTGTCTGTATGTTTACTAGATGAACACAATCGACAATTCTTTGGGCTTGCTTCTGTGCCTGACCACCCTGTACGTCCTGCACTGGATGATACTAGGACGCACTGCGGGAGTAAGGTCGCGTCTGCCCGCCATTCCTCGCTGGCCCTGGCCCTGGCCCTGGTCTCGCACAGCGCACGCTCCTGCTTCCGCCTTCGCGACCTCGACCACATCGCAACGTCCGTTTTCGCTTCCCATACTCTCGACGCGCCCTCTGGAGAGCGCTACAGCCAATATGCTGCGTGGCGCGGTCAAGGAACACGAGAGAAAGACTGCGCAATCACAAATCTCCAGCTTCGCCTCCAGTCAATCGTCACAGAAGGCAGCATCCACCACCAACCCAGGCTACAAGACCCCGCTGAAGCCAACCTCGGCATCAGCACTCAATGGCCTGAATAACTATCAATCACAACATCGCACGGGTATCAAGCGCACCGCGAGCGGGCTTGCGAAGAGCTTAGATGGGTCATTCGATGATGATGCAGGATCGAGATATCAGCCGATAGTGGTGGGCGGCAGCAGTTCCCAGACCAAACGCAGCATACCACACTTCCCGCAGGAGAACCTGTTCGACGCGGACGAGTTTGACGACGATATAGAGCTAGACATAGACGCGCCCCTCACGAAGCCGACCGTCAGTTATCCCAAGCTACCACCTCAGCCGGCACAACCGACCCCGAAATCGACAATTTCATACCCCACCCTTCCTAAACAGCAAGCACAACCGCAGAATGTAGGCAAGCAGAGCAACGACGACTTGGTGGATTTTTCCTTATCCTCTGCACAAAAGCCAGCGAGAGCAGACCAGGCTCCGAATAGTAGTGCTCCGTTGCCTTGGTCTTCTTCTCCGCTAGAGCATTTCAACCCACCACCTCAATCTAAGCCTCTTCCATCCTTGCAGGACTATGCTTTCGATGGACGCGTCGAAAAGGGTGCATCAACACAGCAGAGGCCAGCCAAGCGGAGAACGCTGCCTTGGCTGGATCAGGAAGGAACGCAGAACGATGCTACATCGAAACCGTCGACAAGTTCAACCGCTTCGAAGGTGAAGAACACTTACGCCACTCCTGCCTCCACCAAGGACAAGAGGGACAAGTCAATGTACCCGTGGAACACCACTGCCAGCGCCGTGAAGGAGCAGCAGAAGAAGCATCGTGAAGAGGCCAAGAAACTGTCTCTCAAGAAAGTGGATGGAACGGAGGACTCGGTTCGAAAAGCAAAGAGCACTCAGAAGCGACCGGCGCGTGTGTTTCTCAGTGATGAGCAACAGCACGTTCTGGAGCTGGTCATCGAGAAGAAGAAGAGCGTGTTCTTCACTGGTTCTGCTGGTACCGGAAAGTCTGTGCTGATGCGAGAAATCATCTCACAGCTGCGGAAGAAGTACCAGCGAGAGCCAGATCGTGTCGCTGTCACGGCTTCGACTGGACTGGCAGCATGCAATGTCGGTGGCGTGACGTTACACAGCTTCGCTGGCATTGGTCTCGGCAAGGAAGACGTTCCTGAGCTCGTTCGCAAGATCAAGCGGAACCAAAAGGCAAAGCATCGCTGGATGCGTACGAAGGTGCTTGTCATTGATGAAGTGTCTATGGTCGATGGTGAGCTTTTCGACAAGCTTGAGGCCATCGCGCGTCAAATCAGAAACAACGGCAGACCGTTTGGAGGAATTCAACTCGTCATCACTGGTGACTTCTTCCAGTTGCCACCTGTGCCGGAAGGTGGTCGAGCCGCCAAATTCTGTTTCGACGGAGCAACGTGGTCAACGTGTATCGAGCACACGATTGGACTTCACCATGTGTTCCGTCAAAAAGATCCTAGTAAGTCAAAGCGAGACCTTTAACTCGGCACACTACTGATCCTCGTAACAGTCTTCGCTGGGATGCTCAACGAGATGCGTGAAGGCCGTCTCACCGAGTCCTCTATTCAAGCCTTCCGGAAACTTGACCGGCCACTCAACTTCGAAGATTCACTAGACGCAACAGAGCTGTTTCCAACACGCCAAGAAGTCGATCGCGCCAACAGTGGTCGACTGTCACTTCTCCAAGGAGAACTGTATCCCTTCCCTGCCAAGGACGGTGGTTCCATCGTTGACAAAGCTCAGCGCGACAAGCTGCTGTCCAATTGCCTTGCTCCGGAAATGATCACACTCAAGAAGGGCGCACAAGTTATGCTCATCAAGAACATCGATGAAACGCTTGTCAATGGCTCTCTGGGCCGCGTCATTGGCTTCATGGATGAGCGTCAATTTGACAGCTACAACAACAACGAAGCTGCGTTCCTTCAATCTCCAGGCGGCACGATCCAGAGCAACCGTGACATTGACGAGTCGCAACCCGACGCGCGGCAGATGATGCAGGGCATCACGACGTCGCGCAGATGGCCTCTCGTACGCTTTGCCGTCGCAGATGGCACCTGGCGTGACTTGCTCTGCCAACCCGAGACCTGGAAAGTCGAACTACCCAACGGAGAAGTCCAAGCTTCTCGCGCACAAATTCCTCTCATCCTGGCCTGGGCGTTATCTATCCACAAAGCCCAAGGTCAGACTCTCGATCGTGTAAAAGTCGACCTAGGCAAAGTTTTCGAGAAGGGTCAGGCTTACGTCGCCCTGAGTCGTGCCACAAGCATGGCTGGGTTACAGGTTTTGAGATTCGATCCGAGGAAGGTCAATGCTCACGAGCGAGTCCGAAATTTTTATTCTAAACTCGCACGTGTTGAGTTGGCGGAGAAGAATCAGGCGCGTTTGGACAAGATCAAGGAGCCGAGTAAGACGACTACTTCGGCGAAGGATTACGAGGAGCAGTTCATGAATGGGGAATTTGATGCTCCGACTATGGTTGATGGAAACTTCCATTGGGAGGACTTTTGAGCGGTGATTCGGAAATGGCACAATATTGACAAGTTTATGGCTAGCATTACTGCGGTGCACGATACCCGGTTTGGCAGGAGCATATTGAACCTGTATCCATCCTATGCTACATTGCTTACTCTTCGCTCACTGCAACTTCTACGCGAATCTTTGCCAGTGAGTGCGCTTCGTGCAAATGACGGAGCCCTTAGGGACGGAATGAACGTGAAAAGCTTTCTCTGACGCGGAATTGAATGTTCCTCTGATTGAGTCTGATGCTTCTCTATTCTGCCGTATTCATGCAATACTCTATGTACACACGTCTGGGTATCAAAATGCAACGCTATGCAAAACCACCACCATCACCACGCAATCTTACGAAAATCACCTTCGCCCACCTCTTCTCGTCGTCCGTTTATGCCATCTAGCCTTCACACCCCGTCTGGCCAAAAAGTCGCGGATCTTATCCCACAACATAAAGCCAAAGACGAGAAGCATGAATACCACCAAAATCGGGATAGCAATGATCCAGAAGAACGCAAAAGGATGAGCTAAACCATGACCGCTCGCAAAATTCATGCCGAAATATCCTACAAGCCAGATTAGTTTCGCCGCAGGTAACTAGCGGATGACGATCAGCCCACGTACCTGATATAAAGGTCAAGGGCGCGAAAAATACCGTGACGACTGCTAAGATCATCATGAAATTATTTGTCTGCGCTCCGACGGTGTTGAAGATTAGAGTAGAGATGTTGCCGGCTGAGGCGTCCATTTGTTCCAGTGCTTGGATCATGGTGATACAGTGATCGAGGACGTCTCCGAAATAGGTGTGGGCGAGCGGTGTGATCGTCACGCTGGTGGCGTAGTCGGCTCGCTTCATTGCGATTCTTCTGAAGTCTGATACTTGTCTCATTACTGCTGGTACACCCTCGCGATTTCGCTTGCTCCCTGGACTCTTAGGCCGGTGGTGCTCCACTGAAGGCATGGGCGCAGATACAAGTCCAGGTGGAGGTTCGGAATTGTGATCGCGAAGACTGTTGACAAGATGAACGATTGGCTTAAAAAGGTTTTGCAACATGTCAACTTCTTCGCCGAAGATGTGCAGGGCTCTCGAGGTCTTGATGTTAGGGTTGGTCATTGCATCGATCTGGAGTTCTTTTCGACTTTTGTTGTATGCGTCCCTGACTGGAGTTGCTAAGTCGACCACAGCGTCAATGATAGCTTGAAGCAACAGCGAAGCATCGCAGCTCCTCCTTAGCATCGTTTCCGGGCTGTTCAGCCGGTTCAGGATAGGCCGTTCCACGTCATCAGCCGAATGTTCGAAAAAGGATATTACACTGTTGTCGGAAAGAAGGAAGATCGAGACCTGCTCGACGCTAACGGCCAGGTTGTCTTGCGCGAGAGCACTGTGTCTCTCCATCCAAGCAGTGTGTTCTGGGATCTGAGCACTTTCATATCGGTGCAATGTGCGAATAGCCTTGACAGGTGACTCGTCCGAAATGCCCGAATGGGCGCTTACGAACTCGTCGACCTTGCCGTCGTGATCGCGGTCCATGTACTGCGGCAGAGTGTTGCGTGGAGGAGGCGGTCCTAGTCCCATCCTGTCTCGCAAGTTTTGCAAAAAGCTCTTCTTTTTACCTAGCGCCTCAAATTTCTCATCAATTTCTTCTTCGTCGGATGAATCCATGCCACTCGTACAAGTACACTTGTCATTCCGCCCCCTGTGTTGGTGGAGCCGGACGAGCTTCTGAAGCGTGAGCACAACATAAGCCTGTTCGGCATACCAGTCGACTTTTGTGCGAGTTTTCGTGTGTATCAAGTCCTCGATGGCCAGTCGATGAAGATTGTATCTATTACCCAGAAGACGAATAACATCCCATGATAACCCGTTAACAGAGATCCAACGACATGGCAGCTCCTCGGTCCGTGGGATGCTCAAGATTGCCTCGAGGTCTGCATTGGTACATCTCGATTCATGAATATTCTAAAATAGTCACGTTAGCATAGATTAACGACCTTAGGGTCTGGATCAAACTGACCTGATCTGAAAAGTCAATAACATTAATGTCGCACTCAGTTTTCAACTTGATTAGATGTGGCGGGATTTTGTCGTCCTCCGCAGACGTGTCGACACCGGGTTCGGCTCCTGGCTGCCAGCCTGATGCGTCGGAAATTTCTGGTTCGTGATAGGTAGTGACTGTGTTCGACCGCGATGGTTTGCGATGCCTTAGAGTGTCGATAGTTTCAGGAACAGAGAGGCGAGATCCTCCACTCGCTTGCCGATGAAGGCTATGCCGGCCAGGCGACATTGGAGACCGCGGTGTCGGGAGCACAGGAGATATGGGTGTGTGGCTGTCTCCTGCTCCGTCACCAGAAGATACTTGCAGAGTCGGTGCTCTCTCAGGGCCCTCGAAATCCCGTACTGTGGTCATTGCGCCGAAGTCAGGGATAATCGCGTTCACGCGCGGTCACCAAAAGTCCAAGAATCACACCTGCCATCGACGTAGGCAAAAACAAAAAGTCCAAGGGGCCAAGAAGCGAATGAACAGTACAAGTCGGAGAACTGAGGACAAAAGTTTAGAAGTACGGCTAAGAAGTCATCAGATCGTGGAGAGAGGAAAGTGCAGGGGCGGCCAGATTTAAGCACACTAGCTAAGCTTTTCCTCCGAACCGCTAATTGGCGCTTTTAGACAAGGTTGCCGAGTCCTGGATGTGTCGTAGTCTGACCAGTGAAATGTGCCGCTTGACACCACCTGCAGCACGTATTTGCACGCGTTCTTCAATCATGATGCTCATGGCTATAACATCTCCGGTCGAAGCAGCATTTCTAGCACTTGTTCACGACTATGACAGCATTGAGCGATTTCTCCTCCAGAGTAATCCGATGCTTGCGTAGGCGGCGGAGAGCCTGAATGGAGGCACAGTCTTGGCACCCCTCCCTGTCATGTTTTCTGCTCAACTTTGCTCTCCTGCTTTGAATCCGACGCGGTTGGGTCCGTCGCGACGATGACGAATCCGTGAAGTCGCAGCGAGGGCGTACCACCACGAAGACCCATAGCAAAAAAACCTTTGAACCGGTTCCAAGGACGATTGATCGCCGAAACGAGAGTCTCAGAGGCATACGCAAAGCGACTTCTGGTGTCAGGGTGCAGAGCTTTGAGAAGATTGTACGACAGATAAGAGCTCGGTCGGTTGAATCAAATGAGTGAAGATGAGTTTCAGCTCGCGTTGAAAGGCTTGCTCCGCAGCAGCTTCAGAGGAGTAGATTGCGCTCTGCCGCTGGGATGGGGGCTTTGCTCTTAACCCAAGGTAAGATGCTGAGCAGCAAAGCATACATTGGGCACTGCATCAGCTCCGCAAAGTACGCAATGGCGTTGCTTCAAGCGCGCTGAGTAGATTGCAACAGAGCTGCGTATGAAGGCGTGGAGGCGGATACAACAGGCATTTTGTCACATTCCAACAGCTCTGCCCAGCTCTTCGAGCCTCATTCGTATCGGTCTCGCATCTACGTCTGGTTTAGGCAATGTGACACGAACATACAGCTACGCATATGCGGTCAGGTGGTGTAGCTGCACGGGAGATCTCGGCTACAAATATCCTCAGCTGAACTGGGCAGCCCCGAGATCCTGATGAGTCAATGTAGTACAACATGTTCTATATAAGCCGATCCGTGTCAGCCCAAACTGACCACATACAGCAACATGGCAGAAACTCTGCCATCAAGATTCAACAATGTATGGCGCCTGCCGAACGCCCTCGCGCAGTACATCGCACACCTCGCAACAGCAAATCCTCCGACAACACAGCTGCTACTGGACCGAAACAAGCGCTGCCTATACAGAATTGATACGGGCACGTCAGCTACGATTGCGTTGAGAGATGGCCGGAGACTCGGCTACGCAGAGTACGGGTCGCCGCAAGGTCGTGTCATTTTCTGCCTCCATGGCTTGCCAGGAGCTCGCACTGAGGCTGCGATTTGGGATCAGATTGCAGTCGATCTCGGTGCTCGACTCGTATCCGTCGATCGACCCGGTATAGGTTGGAGCTCACCGCAGCCTGGACGAAGACTTTTGGACCATGCCAAGGATGTCGAGCAGCTTGCAGAGCATCTCCGACTTGACGAATATGCGGTTATGGGCTCATCTGCTGGAGGTCCTTACGCTTTGGGCTGTGCCTATGCGTTACCTGCAGATAAATTGAAAGCTGTCGCTCTCGTGGTGGGCTTAGGCTCGCCAGAGATGCACGGATGGAAGAACTATCTTGGCTGGTGCGCTTGCAAATATATGCCAAGTCTACCGAAGTGGTTCTTCAGTCGAGATCCTGCGGCTCGCCTCGACTTGAGTGACGAGGAGCGGTACAGCATTATCTCCAGAGATCCGGAAGCAAGAAAGACTCCTGAGATCCTGCGACTATTTGTGCAACGGACTTCGCGGGACATCTTTGCCCAGGGAACCCAAGGCCTAGTGGATGATGCAAAGACTTTGGGCGAAGATTGGGGCTTCCATGTTGAAGACATTCGAAAAGATCTGCCGATCCAGCTTTGGTATGGCAAGCGTGATCCTGTAGCTCCAGTCGCTCACGGAGAACTATACGCGGCACGCCTGGGAGGTAATGCGACGTTACGTGTTGAGGATGAAAATCATGGAACCATGATCCAGAACTGGGAGCGAGATATTCAGAAGGCTCTGCTCGCCGTCATGTGATGAATGTCGTCGACGCCTACCTCCACTCAATCTGTACGATATTAGCTTGATAATAAGTCCAGAAATGCTACTAATTGCAGCAGAGATCTTTTTACTTAGCTCCGCTTGATAGTTTTTTGGAAGATGCCCGTTGCCAATGCTTCGTCCAGAGGACCTTGGCGAAATGTCTTGAAATGCTTGTCTCAACCTACTGGTCTTGGTTGCCAAGCAGAGGTCTAAACCTTCAGTACAATTGGTTGTCCAAGGCAGCTGTAGCAGACCTGACAAGGCTGCAAAGCCTCGCAAATGTTCCCATCGCTCGTGAGATTGGTATGGAGGTGGAGACAACTTGCTGTCATCCTTGCAAACTGTTTTTCGGAACATGCGGACCGAGTGCCCACAAGGCCCATCGAGGAGCAATCCCTGCTTGATGAGAAATGTTTACCTCGACGTCGCTTGCTGCCCTTCACTCTTTGCATGATCACGGGTTTTGCAGATCAATGCTATTGATCGAGTCCGGAGGGTCGGGCACAAGCAAGAAAAGCCATCGTCAAGCCTAAACCGAAGGCCGCTTCTCAAAAGGTTCGTCTCTTGGGAACCAGCAAAAATTAACCCTTTCCGTGGCCCGGTGATGTTCCTGCATCATGAGTATTCAGATGAGGATATGAGACTGTTTACACCCGATGATAAGGCCAAGCAAGAGCCAAGAGATATTGATCTTTGGATGCAGCATCATCATCTTGCAGCACTGTCTCGGAGCACTGACGCTTTCCGTATACGTCACAGATGACTTTGATGATAACGATGGTTTGTGTATCAACACGCTCTGTGTCAACGCGAATCATTGCGGAGACATAGGATCGGCCTCGGCGATCTATCACGTTGTCATCTTACTACTAAGCCGTTGCCGCCAAGAAGATACTCTATCACTCTTCCAACAGCATGCATTCCAAGCACATCCTGCGAATGTGCCGCACGGATGGTACTGGTATCTGCTGATGAGTGCATGCGCGACGGATTCCTTCAGACGCGTCTGATGCGCCTGACTTTCGCAGAAGCTGATCTCGGACAAAGCGAAGGTGATTGGCATGGCATCAACAAAAGGAAGTGAAGTCCGTCCTTATATCTGGATGGCCAATCTCAAATCAGACTTCGGGCAAAGGCGATCCTCTCGGCCTAATTAGCGGGCTTGGACCTGGATCAGGTGTTGATAACCGATGGGATTACGAGCTCCTTGCGCAACGCTAAGGTTGCATCGAAGAGGCGTGGCTTGAAAAGGTGCGTCTCGAACGTGTCCGCCTGCATTCATGAAGAGCGTAAAGCACCACGAGCAAGTGCGACAGAACATCCCTGATGCCACGCAGACAAGAGAGCTTACAGCGCAAAATTGCGACAGCTTGGGTTCTTAAAAAGAGGTCTGTGAAAGCTTGGCCAATGAAGCGTTGCAAAAGCTTCTAGAAGCTGGCGATACTAAGAGAAGCATTCCCCCGCTAGTTGCCCACACTCCTCTGTTCATCATCGAGACCGCCAATGACACCTGCCCAAACCGAGATTGTGGCGTCAAGTCGCGTGCACCGGCTTCGATGCTCTTTCTTCAGCTAGCTGTACCTTTTATGCTCTTTCCTTCCCTTGCGTTCGCATCCTGCTGAACACCTTCTCCCTCCTTGACCTCGATCGACAAGATGAGTTTGGCACGCGAAAGCGTCGACCTCGCCAAAAATGGCAACGGTTTCGAGAAAACAGAGCCAGCACCTTTCGGCGACCATGTGCGCGGCAGACAGTTCAGCGTTGACGCTGAGGACCAAGCCATTATTGTTGCAGACCAGAACAAGCTCCACAGAGACTTGAAAGGCAGACACATGCAAATGATTGCTATGTGCGTATCAGTCGGCAATGCACTCGATGGAATATACTGACTGTTATTGACAGCGGTGGTGCAATTGGTGCTGGTCTGTTTGTTGGATCTGGCGGCGCATTCCAAACTGGTGGACCTGCTTCGGTTCTCATCGGCTTTATCATCGTTGGTGTGATGATCTACCTTATGATGCAGGCCCTTGCAGAACTGGCGGTTATGTACCCCATCAATGGTGCCTTCACCATGTACATCGTCAAGTTCATCGATCCGTCTTGGGGTTTCGCTTGCGGTTGGCAATACGCCATTTCGTGGCTGACTGTCCTTCCCTTCGAGATTTCAGCTGCTTGCAACATCATTCACTACTGGCCAGGATCGGAGGGCATCAACAATGCTGCATGGATTGTGCCGCTTTTGGTTGCTTTGGTTATCATCCAGGTCTTCGGTGTCAAGGGATATGGCGAGGTAAGAGCGAGTTGTTTTGACAAGACTTCGGCAGCTGATGCAATGGGATAGGTCGAGTTCGTGCTCAGTTTGATCAAGATCCTTGCGTGTATTGGATTCATGATCCTAGGAATCATCATCAATGTCGGTGGTGTTCCAACTGACAACAGAGGCTACATTGGAGGTAGATACTGGTAAGACAACGAATCATGTGAGGGACCATAATCGGCTGCTGACATTAGTACTCAGGCACAACCCGGGCGCTTTCTTGAACGGCTTCCATGGCTTCTGTACCGTGTTCGTGACGGCTTCGTTCGCCTACACCGGAACCGAGCTTACCGGACTTGCTGCTGCTGAGACCGAGAACCCAAGGAAGGAGATCCCCAGAGCATCCAATCAGGTTGTGTGGCGTATTGCCATCTTCTACGTTGTTAATCTCTTGCTCATCGGTTTGATTGTGCCGGCCAACAGCGACCTGTACACTGGACCAGGCTCATCTTCCCGTCACTCGCCATTCGTCATTGCCATTCAGCTTGCAGGAATCAAGGCTCTCCCATCAATTTTCAACGCCGTGATCTTGATCGCTGTCATGAGTGTCGCCAATTCCTGCACTTTCGGATCGACTCGCACAATTCAAGCTCTTGCAGCAAACGGCATGGGCCCTAAGATCCTCGCATACGTCGACAAGAAGGGTCGCCCACTCTCAGTCGTCATACTACAGTTGCTCTTCGGCTGCTTGGCGTTCATCAACTTGGCTGAAAGTGGTGGCGATATCTTCACATGGCTCCTGGCTTTGTCTGGTCTCTCGCTGTTCTTCGTGTACGGCAGTATTGCTCTTTCACACATTCGATTCCGCAAAGCTTGGTAAGCAAACTTCTACCTCTAGCTTTTCTTGATACTGACCATAAGTAGGGCTCTCAACGGTCACTCTGTTGACGAGCTGCCATTCAAGGCCGCCTTCGGCGTGTGGGGCTCCTGGGTCTGCCTCATCATCAACTTCATCTGCCTTGTCGCACAGTTCTACGTCGCTCTGTACCCCGTCGGCGGTCCATACCTCAACGCCGAGCTCTTCTTCGAGGCATACCTCGCTGGTCCTTTCTTGGTAGCCCTGTACTTGATCTGGAAGATCTACAGTTGGTTCGTGCGCCCAGAACACCGTCCACTGTTCATCAGAACCAAGGACATCGATATCTACGATGGCATGAGAGAAGGTCAGCGAACCATGATCAGTGGTGTCGATGTTACAGCAGACCAGAGACGTGCCAGCATTGCTGAGCTGCAGGATGAGAAGAGAAAGAAGGGTGTCAAGGATTGGGTCGTATCGGGTGTTCGCAATATCATCTAGGCGATCTTCGTCAGATGATTGAGAAAGCTTCGTCACCTGTCGAGAGACGCTGACGGCTCTGCAACTTCTGAGAGGACCACAATCTAGCATTTGCTCGCCTGAGTCACGCGATACAGTGTCGGAAACCAGGTCTTGTAGACAGTAATGTTTGATACATGGTCTCCAAAGAAACGCGAAGTGACACGAAACAGAAGCTGTGCCAAGCATGCACGTACATTCGATGTCATATGTTTCTGTTGTGACAGAATATGTGGTCTTCGTCACCTTGTTTCTGCTGACGTTCTTGAAAACCTACCTCAAGCCGATTCTCTCGCGCTGGTGACACCCAGAATTGATCTGCACATCTCTCCCGAAGTTGCTCGGAACGTTTCTGAGGCAGAGATGGAGGTAATCGAAATTAATTGCGAACTTCGCAGTCTCGAACAGGTACTTGACTATTCTTTTACGCTGTCATCTCTTGACACTTGAAATCGGGATTACTCGAGAAGGGCAACAGCCACTTCAAGGAGGGAATAAACATAGCAATGTCTGCAGAAACAGCAACTCTCATTTTCGTGGCAGGAGCATGGCATACTCAATTCCATACCCAGCCGTTGCTGCCATGGATGGAGAAGTTCGAACAGCGCATCCTACCTCTGATATTGCAAGTCAACGGCATCACTGAGCCACGCGGCACATTCCAGGGTTCCGTCGATATGATCCTGGATGCCATGAAGATGGAGATCAAAGCAGGCCGAGATGTGGTACTTCTTGGCCACTCAGCAGGAGGCCTAGCTATCACCGCCGCTGCCAACGAGTTTCTGGCCTCAGACGCAGAGAATAAGTCGAGATTGGTAAAGATCATCTTCCTCGCTTCTTTTCTAAACGTGCAGCGAGCTCTATCACGTTCGGCTTGGTGGCAGGAGATTGACAAGGAGAATGGGCTACTCCGGCCATTGCACTCGGCCGAGGTCTTCTACAATGACATGCGCGCTGAAGACTCGAAGCCTTTTGTAGACGCTCTAGTCCCTGTGGTACTGCACGAGCGACCAGATGAGTTCGCAACCACTTGGCATCAAGTCTCGGGAAAGACTTTCATTGTTTGTACGAAGGATAATGCATCACCTCCGGATAATCAACGAATTGAAGCTGAGGAGAATGGTATGGACATCGTGGAGCTTGATGGTGATCACTGCCCTTTTATTAGCAAGCCTGAGAAATTTGCGAGGGTTTTGGTCGAAATTGTGAGGAGGCCCCCTCGTGGGAAGCCGGGCGAGGTGTAGTCGATGTTGTGTTGTACAGCAGCCGATATCAGCTTCCACACAGGCCGAGCACGCAATCAGGCAGGCATGCTTGCTCACAATCTCTTGGCAGTATTTTCATGGTACCAAACAGATCTCACGAAGATACTCCGACCATACTTGATCCACAATCACTTGGCTGCAGCAACCAGTTCCAACCAACCCATCACATAGCTTTCTTCCTACCTGACTAGGCCCGCAACGCCATGTGGTCAAGCATGGCGTGCATATCACCGTCCACATGCACCTCAAGGATAAGTTGCAGCTGATATCTCCTTCGGTTCTCTCGTCACTGCTTCGCGTAGAGAACATGTCGATTGCGCGACAGCTTGATGATAATGTTAAGTCAGGAGCTATACTCACGATCAATGACAGTCCTTCAGAACACGGTACTCCAGCTCGAGAGGATGACGATGAGCTTCTCGATATCACAAGACCGTTTCCGGACCTGCCAGGCCAGCGACATGAGCCAGCACAATTCACCATTCGGGCATTGATCGTAGGTACAGTGCTCGGCGCCGTAGTCTCAGCGTCAAACATGTATCTATGCCTTAAGACAGGTACACCATTCATCTCTGTCTACTAAAGTGTAATCGCTGACCTCATTCTCCAGGCTGGACATTTGGCGCAAGCCTCTTTGGTACTCGCATGCCGATTCGGTGACTCTCTCCATACCTCATGCTGATTCATCGCAGGTGCGATCCTCGGCTTCGCAATCCTAAAGCCAACCAGCATCTACCTGCCCAAATTCCTTGGAGGCGGCCACTATTTTGGTCCTCGCGAAAACGTCGCAGTACAGTCAATAGCCACAGGAGCCGGATCGCTATCCATTCTTTTCGAAGGCGCCGTCCCAGCTCTCTACCGCTTGAATCTCATGTCTCCAACTCCACGCCAAGACTTCTGGCGTTTGATAACCTTCACAGCAGTATGTGCTTTCTACGGCTGCTTCTTCGGAGTCGCGTTGAGGAAATTCTACATCATTCGGCTCAAAGGCATCTTTCCCACTCCGACTGCTACAGCAGTCACAATCAGGTCTTTGCATGCTGCGGGAATGGCGGGTGATGCGATGAGGAAGGCGAGGGTGCTGGTAAGTACCTTTGTCGGAGCTTGTCTGTTCAAGACTGGGAGTGTCTATGCTCCTGGCATTATTTGGGACTGGAATATCTTTTACTGGATCTATAAGACTACGAGTTGGAAGAGCGTTATCGCTGCTTCGAACTGGGGATGGTATATTGAGTTGACTCCGGCTTTCTTTGGGGTCGGAATGCTTACGGGCTTGAATGTTGGGTTGAGCTACCTAGCAGGAAGTGTGGTTGCTTGGGGGATCATTGGACCGGCTACGTTGAAGACTGGATTGACCTTTGGCGTACCGAACAAGAAGAACGTAAGTGGTGGTTGGACTGATGGGTGCACTCATGCTGATAATGCTTCCAGCCTGACATTGTGAGCTACAAGTCACTCGACCTAGCAGACCCGGTGAACAAGCCGTCGGCACGATACTTCTTGCTCTGGCCTGGACTCATGGTCCTGATGTGTGCGACTTTCACTGAGGTCGCTATGAATGCTCCTGCTCTGTGGAGAGGTTTGAAGCTTGTTGTAGCATCAAGTGCTAGAAGACTTCCGAACGCACGGCGCTTTGAACGGACCAAAGCACATGCAGACGCATATTTGCTCCGCGAGGACCAAGAAGACGATGACCCAGCACCTCCCAGCGAACGAGTACCAAAGTGGATGTGGGGTGCCGGTGTCTCATTGACGATGTTCTTCACTTGCTTGGTGCTTGGCTTGCAGTACGACATGAATGTCGGGCTTTCGATCTTGGCTGTCATACTTGGCTTCTTGTTCTCTTGCATTGCAACACAATCAGCAGCTACGGCAGACATTGCTCCGGCTTCGTATTGTGGAAAGGCTTCTCAGCTGGTGTTCGGTGGTGTGACCTCGCCTGGTCATTACTCTTTGCACAACAAGCAGCTTGTGAATCTGGTCGGAGGCATAGTGGCTACCGGAGCTGCGGCACAGAGTACTGATATGGTCTCCGATCTTCGCACCGGGTACTTGCTTGGAGCCTCGCATCGCGCTCAGTTCTATGGCCAGGTCTGTGGCAGCTTTGTTGCTGTTTGGTTGAGTGTTGGATTGTTCTTACTATTCACGACTGCGTATCCTTGTATTCTGGATGCATCGATTGAAGAGTGTTCGTTCAGTACGCCAGCCCTTGGTGCTTGGGTACGTACACCACAGATCTCTACCGGTTTGCTGCCTTGCTGACATCGAGTTCAGGTTGCGGTCGCAGAAGCCATCACATTGTCCAGCTTACCCATACCACCTGTCAGCGGGTATCTTGCCATTGCCTTCGGCGCCTTGTCGATTGTCGTGGTCTACGCCCGATACCACCTCTTTCCGAAATCATGGCTCAAATGGGTGCCCAATCTGTCAGTATTCGGGCTAGCATTCATGGTCCCAACTACACAATACGCTATAGCTATGGCTGCTGGTGCGGTAGTCGCTCACGCATGGCGAGGAAGATGGCAGAGATCCTACGCGAGGAATGGCTACGCTGTACCAGCAGGTCTCATTGCTGGCGAAGGTATTGGTGGACTGATCGCAGCACTGTTGGAGGTTACGGGTGTTGGAGGCACGGCGTATGGAAGTGGAGTGGGCTGTGTGGGAGGCACATACTGCGGTTGAAACGCGCACACGTTCCATTCTTGAACTGACAGCTAAGAAGATCCCACCCATGATATCCTGAGTCTGGAGCCCACCATCACTTTCAGCATTCGTCCACCTGAGGTAGAGTCCATCTCTGCGCTTCTAAAGAGTCGGCATAATCAAGGCCGCCCAACAAGCCGCTTGACACGTCCCATAAGCGGTATTGCAAGCAGCAATTGCGGGTGGGACAGCTGGTAAGGCGACCCCAAACACACAGCCAGCACCAGCATAACAGGCGGTTACGACAGCGGCGCAGCCTGCTTGGCAGACTCCATAAGCTGCGGGACCAGCTGCAACTTCAAGAGCGCCGTATGCGAGCAGCGGTAGGGCCACTTCGATGATCTGCATCTCTGATGTTGATCGGCTGCAGAATAGGGCGGTGCTGTCGAACAGTTAGACAGCCACTCCACGACGAGAGTCATCTTTACTCACTTTGGCTTGTAAGATGACCTTCTGCTGGAATTTTCAGAATCCTCGCTCGAATGATTGTGGCAGCTAAGAGTCTACGCTTCGCCGCGAGCGTGATGGCATGTTATATGTCTCGAGGTGTCAGGATAGGGGAACCCGGAGGCGGCAACCATAGTTCCTCCCTGACCCAACTGTACCGCATAGCGATGCTAGCTGCAATTTCATTGACTGGAACCCTGGTGTTGAGGTCGGAGCTCCCATTGCCTGTGAAGTGAATCGCACGATCGCAGCTTCCACGCCAAATTGCCTCAGATTTCTTGTCTCATGTGCTTCACCGCAGGTGTTCCACTCAGTGCAGGCTGCCCTTTCTTCGAGTCCTCTTGCTGGTTAATCGTCGTCTCAATGTGACGGTGCGAGCAAGTTGCAAGGGACTTTGATAGCTGCAACAGTTCCGAGTGACTCTGAAGTGCAAGCTAGCCAGCGACAAGCATACTCGACGGTGTTGGGAATCACCTAGGCATGATGGATGAGCTAAAATGCCGTACGGATTTGAGCCCAAAGTGGCATCGATTCATGCTACATACAAAAAGGCAACAAGCACCAGCCCCTGGGGTATCACGCAAAGCCTCATTGAACGCCATGAAATGCCGAAGTCGAAAATGCTCCTGTGCTCTACTCCAGGACCAAGTATCGTATGCGTGGCCGAGAATGAGCATCCAATTTCACTCCCCACCAAGCTTCTTTCTGCGCTTCCTCAATTTCTTCAGCGACTTGACCTCCTCGTTCGACAGCGTATTGTCAGGTCCTTTGGCTTCAAGCTCAGTGATCTTCTGAGTGACGCCTGCCAAATCTAGTTTCTCTTTCCTCGCGTTGGTCTTCGCAGGCGTGGATTGTCCACTCACGCCGACGCCACCGTCCTCTGAGTCCACATCGCATGCCTTGACGACATTGACAGTCTCTTCCTGCGCCTTGATTCTCTTCGCCATGCCATCGAATCTCGTGTGCTTGCCGACGCTGAGTTCTTCCAACTTCCGCTTCGCGCCAGAACGTTCTCGCTCTTGCCTCTCCTTCCTGTCAGCATCGTATTTGGCGTTGCCAGATAGTCCAGCTTTGATGAAGCGGCCTGCAACGTTCGTGTCTAATCTCGCGCTTGGTCCACTGGCGACTGCTTCCACATTCTTGATCTTGTTGAAGTACTCCTTGACGCGGTTGAGTTCTTGGAAGATTGGGTGATTCTTTGCATCTACGCCGTTCAGACGCAGGTATGAGAAAAGTATCGACTCAATCGCGTATGTGGCCAAGACGTAGAGCTTTGCTTTGTCGAGTAGCGGTAGTTTCGAGGTGCTTGCGGAAAGCGCGCTCTGAAGTATTGGTTGGAGCGCGGTTTCTAGATCGTCCACGTCGCCGGTGAGATCTTCGATTTGCGGTAATATCGACTCCATATTGGCGGTATGGATGTGTTGTGACACAACGAAGTTCAGACAGAGTGTAAAGGAAAACTTCAACCTCGTCTCGAGGTCCAAACTCAAATTCCTTGGCTTTTCATGTGAACCCTCACATCACCGCTTGTGACAACCTTGGTGCGTGTAGAACGTGAAATACATAGCTACCTAGAAGCGTAAAAGTTAAATATAGTATATGTGCTTACCTACTATAACTAAGAATCTCTTATCCTCCCCTACTAAGATCTTATATCCTTATAAAGTCCTTAGCCTTATTATATAGCCTTTTATACTACCTAAGCCTTACTTTTATACTTAGATATTAGTTTACTTTTTAAAGAAATACCTAGAGGTTGCTAGGCCTAATTTAAGCTTTACTTAAGCTTATTTTAGTTCCTAAAAGCCTCCTTAGTTAGTCTATTTTATAGATAATTTTCTTTACTTTTAGTTATTCCTACTTACTTCTAGAGGTTACTTAGAACTTTAGATAGCTAACTTACTACCTAATTAGGTTATAAGCTCTCTTACTAACGTATACCTACCCTATATAGATTATAATTAGTAGCTAGTTAGAGAGTATATTAGGAACCTTTTTCTAGTTCTAACTTTAACTTTTCTTCTATATATATCTATATAATAATATTAAGTTCTTAACTTAATCTACTTTTAGTAATACCTTCCTAACCTTCTTTAAGCTTATTTAGCTTTACTAAGACCTTCTTAAGTAGCCTAATAGCTCCTTAAGTAGTTAGTAAGTTAGATTTCTTTTATAAAGCTAATTTTACTATACTAACTATATAATAGTTATTATAGCTCCTACTCCTTATAGCTTTTAAGGAAAGCCTAATAGGCCTAGCTCTATTTAGAGGCCTATCTAGTTTAATAATTCTATTATTACTCGTATCTAGTATATTACTATAGTAGATAATATCTTTATCTAGTAGCGCTCTTATAATAGATTATACCGCTTTATAGCTATATACTAAATACTTTTAGCTATAGCTTCTATAATTACCTTTAGTTATAGGGATATTATTATATATATTAACTCTCTTCTAACTATCTTAATTAGTAGTAGATTTAATAGAAACTCTATTATAGACCTCCTACCTAGCTTTACTACTAATACTTAGTTACTTATTCCTTCTAGTATAGCTAGATTACGCTTTAATATACGGTATAATTATACTAGTAATAAGGGCTAGGAGTTAGGTTCCCTAAATAGAATATATAGACTTAGTACTATCTTAGCTAGCCTTTATATTTAGGCTTTTATTATAGCTATCTATAACTAGTATAAGAAGGGTTTTAGTAATAAGATATTCCTATAGTATATTATATTAGCCTTAACTAACTTAGCTAGTAATATTATTAAGTAGCTTAGTAGCTTATATATAAACTATATCTTTAACTCTAAGTATAATAAATATAGCTATTCCTAGTAGATAAAGATCCTATAAAGTAAGAGTAAGGATAAGGGTAATAAGGGTAAGGAACCTATTAGAGATAGTTATAATAGCTATAGGCTTAGTTAAGCTTATATAGGCTCTAATAGTCTAAGAATCCCTAGCCCTAAGCTTATTATATCTATAGAGAAGAGCTTACTAATACCTACTACCCTTAGACCTAGTAATTTCTATATATTTATTAATCTAGGTACTAAAGAGGATAGTAATAGGATCTTAGGTAAGTAGTAGTAGAGCTTAGTATATATCTACTACTACTCTAGTAAGAAGGAGTAAGTATAGAAGTAGAGGTAGTACTTAAGAACTATCTTATAGTTTACTTTTAATAAGGTTAATTAGGTTATTTATAATAAGGACTAGAACCTTAAGTATAATCTACGAAATAAGGATAATAATAATAGGAATAATAATAATAATAATAATAACTTACTATAAGATAGTAACCCTAAGGAGAATAATAAAAAGGATAATTAGCCCTTCTATAGTTAGTAGCTAGGACCTTCTTCTAACTAGTAGCGTAGTAGGTATAGGAAGTTTAATAATAATAATTAAGGCTAGTAACTAATAGTTTAGGTACTTTATAGTATAGTTTAAGCGTTTTTTATATCTACTAACTAGGGTTAATACTTAACTTTAATTAAGTTATATATATATACTTATAGGAAAGCGTAGAGTAATAGTATAGAATATAAGTATATAGCTTTAGCTTAGATAGACTAAAAAGTACTAAATTTAGAAATACTATATCTCTTAGTTTTACTATATTATTATAAGCTATTACTCGAAATAAATCTTCTTTAGTAGGTACTAATAAAGACTACGAAGGCGAGCGCGATATAATTACGAAGCCTCGTAATTAAGCTAAGTATCTACTATAGCTTAGAAAGTCTTATTAAATAATAACTCCGATACTATACGATTATTAGGCGCTATATAATAAGCTAGAGAATCTAATATCTTAATATTACGAGCCTTACTATTTACTTTATATATATTAGATATCTTAATTTCTATAGTATCTAATCTAGAAACCGGCTTAATAGGTTTAAAAGCTATCGCTAGTATATCCTCTATATAGCGAGCTTTAATTTAATTAGTACTCTTATTTAGAATCTAAGATTAAGAGGTATAAGGACCTATATATAGTATACTATATATTAGCCGTACTAAGCCTCGAGAGGGCCCGGCTTAGCCTACTCTAGACTATTCTAGCTTTTATAGCTCCTTTATACTCTCTCCTTTCTCTTCCTTATCGATTCGAGTATCTTATACTTAGAATAGTTTAGCCTATATATTATAACCTACTCTTATATACGAATCGATCTTCTAATATATAACGAACTATTTAGTAATAGCTCCTATCTCGAGGAAGGCTAGTAAATAAACCGCCTAACTTAGAAGCGAGCTAGAAGGCTTAGTAACGCTAGATACTATCTCTAAGGAAGGAGGTAATATATCTATAGAAGGCGACGAAGATAAAGGACTAGCCCTACCTAATAAGGACGGACCTATAGAGGACTAGAGAGGGCCGGTCGATAACTAATCTAGCTTAGACGATAATAATCTAGAGCGATAGATTCTTATAGCCGAGAAAGAGGCTAAGAAGGTAGAATAACGAGCTAAACTAGCTAAAATTAAGGCTAGGACTACCGCGGCGAACGCGACGATTACGGAACTAGCGGCTAGAAGACCGCTAGCTATTATTAGTTAGTCTACCTTAGGCTATACTATACTAACCTCGACTATAATCTCTAAGGCTTATAATCTAACGATCTTTATAGGTAAGAGCCGAGTAGAATAGTAGTAATAGGCCGACTCGGTAAAGAGAATCTTCTATAGAAACCTAACTATCTATATTACTAAGCTTACTAAGGTAGACTTTAGCGAGGAATAGGTCGATTACGAATACTAGTCGAAATAGAAGTACTATACTAAGTCGCTTAGGATAACCTAATCTATATAAGAAGAAATAAAGATATATATACTAGACTTAATAGAGTCTATAGAAGAGAGGGCCTAATAGGCCTATACTCGACTTCGTTATACTAAATAAGGCCTCTAAGATCTATTAGAGCTTATAGGATATATAAAGATCTAGTAGGACGAGATCGGTAAGGATAGATAGTCCTAATAGATATACGCTTTTATAGTAGTACTATACGACAATCTCTAGAAGAGACTAAGTCTTATTAAGCTACTACTAGCTATTCTAATAGAGGTAGAGGATAGAGCGTATAAATAATAGAGATATATAAAACTAGTAGAAGATAGTAGGGCGAAGGGAAAGGGTCGCCTATACTCTAATACGACCTATAGTAATATAGATAAGGATATACTAGACTATAAACGACTATCCGGATCCTAATAGTAGTCTAATAGCCTATCGAGGCCTAATTCGGACCGCGGACTATCTTAGAAGGCTGTCGAGCTGAGGAGGGCCGACAGGTATAAATGGATCATAAAGTGCAACAGAAGCTACAAGGAATAGTAGGGGCCAAAGCAGGAACAGCAAGTGTGTTGTTGTTATCTACAGGTTGGAGCTGAACCTGAAAGGTGTCAGCTTGGACTAGTCACATGACCATTATCATGTAATCCAGTCTGCCTTGGCATCCGTTGCCAGGTTACCAACTGGACTGTATATTCTAACACTCCCACTCAGAACAGTTGGTCTCTGAGTCCAATCCGAACAAACATATGCAATTCAGAATTTCAATCAGCCAATCAGATGCAGTGGTCTCCTGGTTGGCACAGTGTATCCAACCAGCAAGGTTCAATTCCTTGATCTGGAATCAATGTGGTAGAACAAATCCCAATGATCTGTTTCTATCACATTCTTTTGTCTTTCCTTTTGAACCACTGTATCCTGCTTGCATTCATATTCAGGAAAGATTCCAGGTCAGCCAATCAGGTGCAATGGCTTCCAGATTGGCACAGTGTATCCAATCTGCTGAGTTCAATTCTCAGGCCTGGTATCTTGTTTGCTCAACGGCGTTGATCGCCTTTGAGCAGGCACTTTTGTTGCCTTTTATGCAAGTTGTAATTGCCTTATGAATTGCTGGAACTGTGGCCCTGTCTTTGGCTTAGTCAGGCCATCAGCTACCATCTCTTTTGTTGGAGTGTATTCCACTGCAATCTTTCTTTGCCACCAAAGATTTCTGACCTTGTTGAAGCTAATATCAATATGTTTTGATCTCTCATGGGTATGAGCATCTTTGACAAGAGTCAAAGCTGCCTGGTTGTCACCCATAATCTGAACAGGTCTGATTTCATTCACTGTATCAGAATTTCCTTTGATCAGTGGTTGAAATGAACATTCTCCCACTAACCATGCACAGTCCATCTCCCTTAGGAGTGCTGCAAGGAACTGAGATTGCTTTGCACATGCATTCATTGCCATGTACTCAGCTTCCATAGTTGATGTAGCAACTGACTTTTGCTTCTTACTCATCCAAGAAACTGGTGATCCACAGAGAAAGAAGATGCTTCCAAGGATTGAGACTCTATCAGCTTTGTCCATTGCATAATCAGAGTCTGAATATCCAATCAGCTTTCCTCCTCCCCTTCTGAACATCAAACCCAGGCTTGGGAATGATCTCAGGTATCTAGCCAGTTTCCTGAGTGCTTTTAGGTGTCTCTTGGATGGATCTGATGCATATGATCCAAGTCTTCCAAGGGCAAAAGCAATGTCAGGTCTTGTCATGGTCATTGGCCACATCCATGTACCATTTTGGCTTTGGTACTCTGTCTTGTCACATCTCTCTTCATCTAAGTCAGATTTCCTCAGACTCTCATAGTTGTCAAGAGGTGACAAGGTTGGGTGGGCCATTTCTTTGGTCATTCCAAACTTTGCAAGGCTTTCCTGGATATAATGTTCTTGGTCAAGCTTCAGAGTACCATTCTTTCTGTCTCTGGTGAGCTTCATCCCAAGAATTTTGGTTGGTTCACCCAGGTCTTTGATTTTGAACACCTTGCCCAGTTCTTTCTTGAACCAAAGAACATCTTCCAGTTTTGGTGCTGCAATGGGAATGTCATCCACATGGGTTAAAACCATCAGGTTCCTGCCCTTGTGAATGAGCAAGCATGGGTCTACCTCTGATTGGTAAAACCCCATTTTCTCCAGCTTTGAGACACATAGCTTGTTCCAGTCTCTTGCTGCTTGTTTCAGGCCATACAAGCTCCTCAGGATTTCAGAGCCATACCTTGTGGGATTTCCACTCCTGGTGGGGGAATCATGAAGATATCTTCCTGTAGGGTACTTTCAGTGAATGCATTGTTCACATCCACTTGGTGCAATTCCAGGTCTTTCTCACATACAGCAGCCATAAACACCCTGAGTGTGTCATGCCTTACTGTTGGTGCAAATGTCTCCTGAAAATCTACCCCAAATTTCTGGGAAAAACCCCTTGCAACCAGTCTTGCTTTGAACTTGTCAATTGCTCCACTGATTAGTCTCTTCACATCAAACACCCATTTTGAGGTAACCAGGTTTGCTCCTTTTGGTGGAACTACCTGATCCCAGGTATGGTTGCTTCCAAGTGCAATCAGCTCTTTCTGGATTGCCTCTTCCCACATGTGACCCCATTTTGGATCTTGTATTGCCTCTTGGTAGGTTCTTGGAATTGGAACCTCCTGTCTTTGTGCAATCCCTGGTGCAAAAGCAGGGAATGCAACCTCACAAACACACTCCAGAAGTTCATCTGCCCAATCCATGCTTGGATCTAGATCTTTCATCAGGCAGATGAAGGCTCTGTGATGTTTGGCCTCAGGGAAATCATCATCCTCTGATTCTCTTGGTCTCTTCTGTACAGTTGATCTTGTAATCATACTGTGAACTCTTTCTTCTCTTGACCCTTCATCAGAGATTGATCTTCTTCTCTTTGAATTCCCCTCCTGAGCATGGACATTCTGGTTGTCTTGCTGAGGTTCCTCTTGGCTCTGATTTGGAGCCTGCTGTTCATGTTTTTCTTTTTCTTCTTCTGGATCATCCATCACCTGATATTGGTCCTTGTCCTTTGGTGGTGGAGGTAGCTGAACTTGTAGTGGTTTCAGGTCCAGTTTCTCCTTTCTTGCTGGTCTGCCAACTGGGTTTCTAGGCTGGAGCATGGCTTGGCTGGTTGAGTCTGGGAACATTCAAAGTCATATCCCCTCCTTTCTCATCCTCAAACCAGACAGCATTGTTGTGTGCTCTCACAGCCTTCATGTCAGGCTCCCCAGAACAGCCACATCTTGGATGTGTCAGGTACATATCAAATGAACACAGCATCCTTTCCTCTGTTCATTAGTTTGTCTGACCTCCTCCCAACTGGCCTGAGATTTGGCATCCATGTACACAACTGCTCTGCATCCCCAACCTTGAAGTGTGATGCAGAAGGTTTCTTTCCAGTAAAGGCTTCATCAGGTGAAACCTTGAGTCCATCTACATCTGGCCCATTTGGAAGGGCATTTCTCATAACAGTGCAGGCATCAATGCTTCTGGCCAGAATTCAACTGGCATGTTTGATTCCTCAAGCATTGCCCTAACATGTTCCTCAGATGTCTGGATTGACCTTTCCACAACTCCATTTTGGATTGAGTTGTATGCTTCAGTTGTGTGGTAGGAGATATTCCAGATTCCTTCTCCCACTGCTTGAGTAATGCAAGCAATTCTCTTGCCCCATCACTTCTTACTGCCTGAAGCGGATTCCCTGATTGTAGTTTCAGCTTTTCTTTTCCATTCCTGCAGTGTATCTGCTGCATCTTCTCTTGTCTTTAATGGGAACACCACTTCTTTCTTGAGAAGTTGTCAACAATCTCAAGCCACCATTTGAAACCTAGCCTTGAGACAGGCAAAGGTCCACAGATATCAACTGAAACAAGGGAAAGTCTGGCTGGCTTTCTCTCTGTTTCCTTTCCTCTGTGTTTCTTCATTTTGGCCAAAGAACATACTCTGCAGGGCTGGTGTCTTGCAGGGACAGGAATTTTTTCCTTCAGGTCAGTAACTTTTGTGAAGGTCTCTTAGAAGTCCTTCTCCAAAGTGTCCAACTCTTCTGTGCCACAGCTCCCACTGATCCTGATCAGTCTGGGCTGCAAAGGCACAGGTGTCATTTTTCATTAAATCCTGGGAAATGCACTGGTATGCAAATTCATCCAGGTCTTGGCTGATTTCTTCAATGAATGGTACTCCTCCTGAAAGCCTTGTCTGCGACAACTGGCTTCCCATCAGGTGAATGAAGTGTGAATTTGGTGGTTGAACACCAAACTGCTTGCTGAATTGGTTCCAAGAGACGAGATTGACTCCAAGCCCAGGTACAAAGAGAACACCTTTCAATACAATCTGTTTTCCTCTCCTCCCACCCATAACTGCACTCCCAACATGTGTAGCTATCAGATAGCCACCTCCAACCTTGATCCACTTCTTCCTTTCAAGAGGTTTCATGTCTCTGAAGAGTGATTCCTGGTCAGTTATGGGCAGAAGCACAAGAGTCAAGCAGCCATTCAGATGGCCTGTACTTGCCTTTTGCTTCAACAGTTGAATGAGCTACCTCATCCACATCTTCCTCCTCAGAGGGAGAGATGGTTCAGAGGGTGCCTCTGCATCTTGTGCCTGCATAGGCCTTTTTGGAAGATGGTTTCCTGGTCCTCTTTTCCAGGGATTGTATTCTCAGGCTCAGTTTCTTCACCATTTCTTTGAGTTGCTCTTTGTCTGGTGAAGATCCCCTCCTAGCTCTAGATTGGGATTGTTCTTTGCTACCTGCTCTGTAGCTCTGCTTTGGCTTGACAGCTGCTTTTGCCTTGTCCAGGTTGGGGCATTCTCTGATCCAGTGCTTTCCTTCACACAGGAAACATAATGAATCCCCACCTGCCTGATTTCTTTTCTTGGCAAACATAGCTGCTCTCCTGTCTTGTCATCTGTTCCTGTTTTTCTCTCAGGACACCAAGAATATCTTGTGGGCTTAGGTCCTGTCTCAGATCTATTCCATCCCTGATGGTGCTGAATGATTCTGGAAGGGCTGCCAGAAGCTGTTGAATCCTTCTCTCCTCAGTCTTGATTTCCTTAAACTGTGGAGAGATTGACACTGCCTTCCTAGCTATGGCTGCTCAGGCTTTCCATGCTTCATCAACTGTTTGGCCTTCTTCCATGCTGAAATTGTGTTACTGTTGGAGCAAGCTTCTTCCTGTTGCCTGAAGCTTCCTCTCATATTTTCCTTTTTGCCCACATCCACAGATGCCTTGCATGTTCAAGCTCTTGACATTCACCCTGGTCATCTTCTGAAATGCAGATGAACATTTCATACAATGCTGTTGCATTGTGAACCTTGTAACTTGCTCTTCTGATTGACCAGTCCAGTGATTCTGATGATGTTGTTTGAGACATGCTC